>JAHRHJ020002561.1:0-11261 GCA_019776745.2 Taxus chinensis | reverse complement strand
CAAGTCATTATAATCTTTGTTTTGATGTAGACTAAAGATGAGTTGCTTGGTGCTATTGATAGTAGAGAATTGTATCAAAGTTGGGACAATCAAAGCGAAGAACATGAAATGACAGCGGCCGACAGAGAGACACTGACTCAAAATTAAAGTTAAGAAAAAAAACCTCAAAGTAGCACCAGGGAGGCAGACAGATCGCTTGAAGTTGGGGGTGGAGAGAAGGTGTTCATATTGCATGCAAAGGGTTAATGACATTTAGGCACCCTTTTTTATTTTATCATTGTATTTAAAGGGTTAACGGTATTTAGACACCCTTTTGTATTTTATCTTATTTGATATTAATAAAATGTTTGTGCACCTATTTGTTGGGCACAAAATTCAAATCAAATTGTTTTTAATTTATAATATTCCTTACCAGTCTACTCTGACATCATAGACGATATGTAGCCATCGATTGCACTATATGATATTTGGTTATTATTTATTCTTGAAATTCAGATTTTTCATTCTTTAAATTCGTATCGTCTCTAGACTGACAATAAAAATTGAAATTAGTATTGTCTCTAGAGAGACAAAATTAGTATTTTGTATTGTCTCTCAAGAGACAAAATATGTATCAACCTATATTGTCTCTAGAGAATAATTAGAGACAATATTAGAGACACCCGCTTTGAGACAATAATAGAGACAATATACAACTTTTTTATTGTCTCTATTTGGGACAATTTAGTTAAGTATTGTCTCTATTATTGTCTCAAAACACCCCCTCTATTAAATTTGTTAAGTTCACTCTTAACTTTGCAGGACTAGTCAAACAAATTACATTAATGCTTAAAAAATATGTTTCCTTCAAGTAGACCAAGGAAGGTAAGGATTGCTTTTATAAGATCAAAGAAGAAATTACTCAAGCACCTCCCCTCATCAACCAATTTTTTGAGAAAGACTTCCTTCTCTATATTTATAGAGTTGAAACCAATGTTGCAACTATGTTGACTCAAAAAATTTGAAGGTTTGGAGAAACTGGTGGCTTTCTTTAGCCAAACATTGAAGGATTATGAATTAATATATAGTCACATATATAAACATGTGTTTACCATCACGATAACTCTAAAACAAACTACTTGTATTATTGTTAAAAATCATATTAGGTATTGGTATCCCATTCTAATGTGAGAGATTTTATAATGGAAGATGATATTGGTGATAAGAGAGCTAGATGGGTAGTGTAAATTATGGAATATGGTGTCACCATCAAAGATAATATACTAGTCTAAGGTTACCTGCTATGTGAACCAATTCCATAGATGATTGATATGATCAAGAATATTCCTATGTCTTGGAAGATCAAGAAGAATAAGAAGAGACAAGTAGACCTCATAGTAGCAGTTGGAGAACTGACATGGAAATATTCTTATCCATTAGTGAGTATCCTTTTTTGTTTAACAAAATCATGAGGTAACATTTTACGCTGTAATCCATTCCTTATGTATTAATAGAAAAATTTCTTTTTAGAAAAAATCTGGATGGAGTACTACTGAGGTATATTGAAGGAGATTGAATGAACACATTTCTTGTTGTATTTCATGGGGGTTTATATGGTGGTCATTTCTCCCCAAGAGCTAAAGCCATGAAAAACATGAGGGGTGGGTACTTTTGGCCCACACTGTTCATGAATTCACATAAATGGGTTAAAAATGCAAAGAATTTACCTTATTCATTTAAAAAAAGAAGATGACATCCCTTTCACTCCACTCAATCCAAACAGATCAGACTTTCTCTGAATGGGGCCTTGACTTCATTGCCATGGTGAATATGACATCTAGTGCTGGTAACAAGTGGGTTCTACAACAATATATTACTTCACAAGATGGATAGAGGTTGTGGCACTCAAAAAAGCAACTAAGTAATCCATCTTAGACTTCTTAGATGGTATTATATCAAGGTTTGGATTTCCTGAAACTATAATTTTTGCTAATTTCAAGGATTTCATTGGATTTAAAATCTCTGATTGGAATCTCAAGTATGATGTCTAGATATGAAAACTTGCTCAAACTATTACCCTCAAGGTAATTCCCTTGCTAGGTCAACTAACAAGAAATTGATTGGGATAATGAAAAGGATGATGGAGATGAACTATAAGAAGTGGCATACGAAGATCAAGAATTCTCTTTGGGATGAAAAAATTACACCTATGAGAGAAATAGGTAATTCTCCCTTTGTTTGTGTATATGGTAGAATGGCTAGGCTCCCATTATCGCTTGAATTTCCTTCATTAGAATTATCCCAACAGATGGAATTAGAAGATGAAGATGACATAACATTTAGGATGGTGGAGTTAGATATGCTAGAAGAATTAAGGTAGTCTATCGGGATTAGAGTAGAATAACAATAGAAGATGTCCAAGCAATGGTTTGATAAGAATCCAAAATGTGGAGTTTCAAAGAGGGAGACCTAGTTATGAGACGAGATGCATACAGAGACAAAATAGGATTCTAATCCAAATTTTATGCACTATAGAGTGGGTTATACATAATTGCAACTTTTAAGAAATCCAATTCATTTAAGCTATCAAACCTCAATGGGGAGGCACTCCAAATCCCATTCAATGAGATTTACCTTAAACCATCATATTGGGGGAGTTGGGTTGCATGTTGTAAATAGTAGTTTTGAAGGTTCTCATGCTTTCCTTTGGTTGGTCTTACTTTCTTATTGGAGGGTACCTTCTTTTGTCTCTTTTTTTTTTAATCCATAATCAAGATGCCCTCCCTCAATCCGTTAAAAGGTGATATTCCTTGAATAAATGTTGTTTTGTACAAGTTTTTGGCCTCTTTTTACAATTACCACGAGTTAGCAAAGTCCCAGATTTTTTTTTTGGAAGATCTACCGAAAGGAAATGAGCCCACAAATCAAAGGAGCAATGTAGTATAGAAATCATAAAATCTGCGGATCAATGGAAAGACTTATGGAGTAGAATGTTATGTGAAACCTTGGGGATATAGTTGGGGTGGTTTTAAGAACTTCAAGATCAATCACAAGATATATATTGAATCCTTGACCAATGAATGCAAACGACCAATAGTTCGATTCAACTTGTAGGAAGATGTCTCGTAAAAGTCACCAAAATCTTGTTAAATAAGAACTCATGATTATCTAGAAAAATTACTTCAAATTCTAAGACTTATGCAGCGAGGAGAAAAGAATCAGAAAAAATAAGACACATGGAAGCAAGAATCACATTAGACCAGGGATCAAACGAATAATATACCACGGAAATTAGAAAATCTACAGAACAAGGGAAAATCCTTTGAGAGTGTAAGTTGCAGAAAAGGCATTAAAGCTAAATAGGATCTCAGAGTGTAGAAAAGTGCAAGTTTTGAAGCAAAATAAAGAATGGAACGTGGGATGAAGAGAAAATCCATGAGGAGATTCAAACCCGCATAGGGTTAATAGGATGTAGAAGAAAGAAAATTGGAAAATCCGTAGGGAAAAGTAGTCTTCGGTACAAAGTGAAAGCTGTGAGAAGTAAGGATTAAATGAAGCATAATGAGGAAGTGGGAAAAACCATGAAAGGAAAATCAAAGTCATAGAACAAGAATTAAATCATGAATCAAGGGTAGAGGTAGAGAAACAAAGCCACATATCATCGAAAATATGTCAAATAGTTCTGAAAATCGTAAAAGATGTATGCAAGGTTGTGGATAATCTAAAATATGTTGAATGAAGAAACGTTGCACTCACATCATTTGAATGTCAACCATCCCCAAAAACAAACAATAAATCTTGGACTGCATAGCCCTCATTCCTAGACGGTCTCATAGAGTGTGTTTCAAGCAACCTTTGACACTCATATTTGGTGTGCAAAATTGAATAGTGATTGGTCCTTGGTGGTTGGAAATGTGGTTGTTGTTCTTCATTACTGGGCACGTTCCAATCTCCTCTCTATATATGTTTCTATAAATATAATTATAAGGGCACAAGTTAATGGTATTTTATGATTGTTTAGAGATATGACCTTTTGAATGTTAAGCTTATGCTCGCAAGCATCTGTAATGCATTTTTGAAGTTTCACTCACCTCTGATATGTGGAATTATGAATGAATAATGCCTTGACAATTTTTTAAGTTTTATCTATGTCCTTTGAATGCATACATATATGATGTGAATACCTCGTTCCTCTTGTAATATTTCGGTCTTATTGTGATAATTATATTTAGAGTGTTTGTGCGCATTTAGATCTCTTCACATGCTAAGTTACATTTGTGTACATATAGCTAGAACTAAACCCTATTTTAGTTTTTTTATCACCTTTCTTTATTTCAGCATTTGCCCTTCAAAACCCTAGTCCCTTGGAAATCTTAGGTTAAAAATAGTTGGTAGTAGTTTGTAGTGTTGGCTAGATTATTTGCAATGAGATAGAGTAGAAGAAATTGACCTTCTCTAGATATTGAACTTAAAGGTTCCATTGTACCACACTTTGAAGGTCATTTCATGTTTCAGTAAGGTGTTGAGCTTGGCCTTAGTAATGGGTGAAATATCAAGTAACAACATGTACCTCAGGTCTTTAGGGATGATTCTCTTGCATCTAGCTCCCATGATGTTGTTGGAAGAGGTTTTATGACATCTCAACAACCCTTCATGTCATATTACCTTATCTTGTGCTTCTCACACAACTTCCCTTTGATTTTTTGTGGTTTTCATTTCCATGCATGCTTCTTATCATGTTTACGTGGCAATGAATCCCTTTCTTACTTCTTGGTGTTATCTTTCCCTTTCTTGGAATATGAAGTATATTTATTTCCCCTACATTTAAATCTTTCTTTAATCTTGACTGCATATTGGTAAGCTTCCCTGAGAGTATTGATGTCTGCAAACTCCATCTCTTCTTCGATGTATTGTCACAACCCACCACAATATTTGAGAATTTGATGCTTCTTGGTGTCTCGTGTGCTAGACCCACTTTTGCCAATAGGGTATGAAACTCATTGATGTAGTTGTACACTATCTGATCATGAACTTGACACAACTGGTACATTTTCTTAAACTGGTCCTCGTAGGTCTGAACACTACATAATATTCTTATCTGATGGCCTCAACAAAATCACTCCATATTTCTGGAGGTTTTGTATTGGCCGTTACATAATCATTATCATCCTCTTACAGGCAGTATGATTCCTACCATTTTTTGATGTGAAGAGATGCTTTCTAAAGTGCATACATTATATTTTCACCATCATAAAAGTTATTTATAGAAAAATATGATTATAGTTGGTCGAGCCATTTATCCAACTCATCAACATCATATTTTCCTTCAAAATTCATAATGTCAAAATTTATTTGTACCATGAATGATATTGGGTCCATAAGGGCATTTTTGATGTCGGTGCAGTCGCAGAGGTGGGGCTAGTTGTAGGCATCACCTGAGAGAGGACATCAACTAAACATGTCATCATTTCCCTCCTCTTCTTCTCAAGGGCTTCATCAAGCATTTCTCTGAACGGATCTCCTATTTCCTCTTGCATTTTTTGAGGTCGTTTAAAGCAACAAAGAAGGTAATCCGAAGGGTCGCAAGTTTAGAAATCTTGCTTCTAGTTTTCGTATTCTAACCTTGTGCATTCTGACATGTAAGAGTGGAAAACTCCATAAATCATGGTTTGGATCATTGAAAAATATTGGGGTACGGGACACTTGCATAAATTAGACTATTTATTATCTTGTATCAACTACCAATTGCGATTTTGTTTAAGACATAATGTCTACGCTAATAATAGAGGGAAAATATGGTATCCCTTTAACATCCCCTACTTTTTATAGGTTTGAAATGTGTTGCTGTTGGATTGGTATTTTGAAGAAGGATGGAAATTTCCTTGCAACTTGCAATGCATCAAAGAAAAGATAACAAGTTATCTAAAGACTAAGGAAAAGTGACCACAGTCCTGAAATTGATTTCATACACTCTAGCAAATGACCATTTATGTACCAATTTCAAATATAGTTGAGCATTTCGGAAACATACATTGTGTTTTTACAATATGCGAACTTGCAGTTTAATTCAACTCATTAATTAAACTTATTTTGTTGGCATATCATTGACGAATGTCTGTACATTCAAACCATCTGGTATATTGTCGTTTGAATCCTATTTTTGCATGCACTTTAATCATTCATGCTCTTTATGATCTAGATTAACTCCTTAGTTATACAATTAGGTCTAAATCAGTAATTCTACAAGAATTAAATATGATTTGTTATATTGTTATGGTTAGTCTAGTATAATTATTAGTGCAAAACATGTTTGTAAATCATGTGCGTTTTCTCAAACCTTTTATTAATTAAATAAATATTTAGATTTTAATGCGGGAGTTTTAAAAATGTATATATAAATATATTCATTTCATCAAAATCAACTATATCATCTATAAAACTATTCTCCAGCATTAAGTACATTAACATTTAATTTTAAAATTATTCAAAGATATATAAAGGGTTGTAATCCAATTAGTGTGGATGGTGGTTAAGTACATTGTCACACCATCAGTACAAAGAGATACAAAAGATATAAAGTCAACATTGCAAATTTGATAGAATTGATATCTTGACACTAAACCAATTTATTCATATATTTACAACCAATATAAAAGGTAAACCACTTGCCTCATTAGAGAGATAATGCCTCCCTACATCAAAATAACTCTTATCATCGTTCAATGTATGCCAAGGAAGTCCCTCCAAGTACTTATATTTGCCATGGTCCACCAGCATCCTCTTTCCTTTCCTCTTAGTTCTTCTTCTTGCCAGTAGCTGGAGTAAACTAACTTTACATTTAAATTGCTTTATGGAGTAAAGGACCCACTGTGGAATTAGGAATCTGAATTGTAGCTTGATGATCTTAAGTAATGATGAAGTGTTTGGTTATTTGCAAAAGTGGTCATATCATAGCTGCCATGTGTTAACATCGTCAAATAAAACATTCACCTTTTTCTCAAAGATGTCTCAGAAAGTATAGACACTGTCATGTTCTTATTAAAAAGCATGTTATTGTATACCATGCAACTTAAAAAAAAGCCTAGAATTGAGATTTCACAAATGTACCAACTCAGTCTGCCATCTCTAAACAATTTATCATACATCTATCCTCATACTAGTATGTTAGAAAAATTGCATAGATTGTACTGGAAATACAAATATTTACTTACACATTATCAAGGAAGATATTCAAGCACTTGTTTTGAGGGGAAATTTTTTCTTTCATCAGCTTAGAAATTCTCTGCCTCTCATAGATTTATATCATAGCTGCTGCTTCACTTTGACATGACCTCACATGCCAAGTTCCTTGCTCAAATGAGTATTTCCCATAACTCTGTCCACCTGTTCAATTAATTTTGTCTGAATTTGGACTTTGTACCAACATATTTGATTTGAAAATATTTGAAGTACATCCACCCATAATTCCATGGATTATATTCCTCAATCATACACATTATATAATTACTTCATATTTCTCATCCCAGTTGTATCAAGTGGAAAGACCTGTTGGTTATATAAGTTTTGGGGTTTTGGTTTTGATTCTCTTAGATGCCAATATTCTTATATTTAGATTTTACTAGAAAATATCCGATTCTTCTTATAATGATATGATTTCATTCATTGATATTCAAAGCAAGTCCAATTAACTTATATTCTGAGTTTTTTTAGAACTATGGTTTTTGTTTTGAATTTTTTTTATAATGAATGTTTTCAGTCTGTTACTAAACTTAATTTTATGGAAAAAAACCTTGATTTATACGAGGTTTTTTATTACCAAATTTTTGAGTCTACTACTGAACCCATCATCAAGAAAAATAATTCTAGTATAAGAAAAACTAAAAAAGTTATCTGAAAAATTATGTTGGGAATAATAAACCTTCCCACTATGGAGTTACAATAGAATCCTAGTGGATTGGCAATTCCTGATTTTTAATTTTTTATTTGTTTTCATTTAATCTCCGACTTTTTACAAAAGTTGGAGATGGAATTGGAGTGACACCCTGACATTGATTAACTCTATGGATCGATACTACCACTAATTTTTTTCCCTTGAAAAATCATTGAATCCCATGAAAGAAAGGACGATGAATTACGTGGAATACTCATTTGAGCAAGAAACTTGACAAGTCCGGAATTATTCTTCACTCTCAAATCACAAAACTCGGCTGCAATACATCTGTTGAACCTGAAAATATACATCATCTGGATTAAGTTCTTTTTTTCGTAATGACGAGTTCCAGTATAGAATTTGAAACTTTAAAATCTTTTGCGAAAAAAGACTTCACACAAAATGAATCTTCGGTCTAAAGAACTTGAAACGTCGAAATCTTTCGCCAAAAAAGGACTTAACACAAAATGAATCTTAAATCCAAAAATCACAGTTACAACTGTGAAGAAAATAAACAATCAAAAAATAAAAATATAGACAACGTACCTGGCTACAAGCAATCATCCCCGCAACAGACCTATAATACAAGTTGGTGTACCGGGCTACTAGCAATCATTATATCATACCAAAAAAAATGAGGAAGAAAGGAAATGAATGACCAGCCCTGATTTAGGAAGCAAATCAATGCCATAAATAGATGTTTTCTGTTAGAAATGATTTGGGTGTTTAAAAAGTTAGTGAAATGGGATGAAGAAAGAAAGGTTGTTCTGAACGTCAGAAAGGTGGATGGAAGTTGTGGAGGTGGGGGTGCTCCTGCATGCATGAAGCGTTGGGTTTCTGTGTGGGTAGGTAGGTTATTTGTCTGTTTGGTGTGTGAATTCCAGACAATCTACTGAAAGAAAAAATTATGGAGATACGGTGTGGATTTGGAAGCGTAGGTAGGTGAGGAATGACTGGCCGTTATTCAAGCCCTTTCACTCAACTACTCCTTGATTGTGTCTTTTTTTATAATTAAATAGACAGTTTTCCATCCAAATCTTTCCACACTTGTCTTATTAAATCTATCATTTCCTCAGCCATTGATTCCATGTTGCCTTTCGAGCATCATTTAAGAAAACAAATAAGATTCCAACGACTCAGAGGGTTGAATGGGGCATTGGAGTCTGTTTACAAAAAGGAAAACCAGAATTAACATTTGGGAAATTGGGTGGACTTTGAACCTAAGGATATATACACAATGGGAGAGGGGTTTTACATTTTTACCCAAAAAGAAAAAGAATAATTAAATTATTAGTTACAGTACAATATATTTTAGATTTAAATAGAAATTAATTAGAATAGTTATTATATTGGTATTAAAAAGGTTATTTAAATTATAGAGAAATTTTAAATATTAAAGTATTTAAAGAGAATTAAGGTTTATACCATAATAACTAAATTTATGTAAATTGGGAGACATTTATTAGTGACAATTAGAAGAAGAAAGGTCCAATCATTAAGGTGAATCAACCCTTAAAAGAAAGATAAAAATATATTTTTGACTATTGGAATTATACAAAAAATGATAGACAACTATATGAAACTAGGGGCATATGTGCATGGATGCATTTGATGGGATGAATGTAATCTTCATGCCTTGATTTGCAAAAACCCCACTTTTTTTTTTTCTAGACATCTTGGAGATCACTAGAAAATTGATATAATTATTTGAAACACTAAACCAACCTTTAGGTCTGCAAAATGTGTAGAAAAAACAAATGTGTTTGGGGATGTGTTAAATCATAAAAAGTCAAGCTTCCTTAAAATTTAGTAGGGCACTCAAATTAGAACTTCAATATGAATACATGTCATGTGCTCATGTGTGTTCCTCTTAATATGTCTTAAATGTAATAATACACCGTTGCATTTATAGACTTTAAAATGTGATGTTGAACGGAATTTAAAGTCTCTCTTTTGTTTTCTTTACCTTGGTGACTACAATGATTGTATCAAGCCCTTTTGTTAAATCGATATAAAATAGGCCAAAGGTTCTCAAATGGTTTGAACAATGAGCCCTAACAAATTCGCTTCTTCTATACTTACATGTCAGAATAAATTTAGGATGTTAGTAGGGGTCCAACTTGAAATGTATTCCTCTAAATATCAAGGATATCTTTTTAAAACAAGTTGCATCTAAATCCACAAATATGGGTTTGTAAAGATCTTCTCTAATAATTATTAATAAGGAGGTCGAGAGTTCTAGTCATGATAATGTCGGGAGAAAATTTGTAATATTAAACAACACACTATTGTTAATACTATGCAAAACACGATGTGTTATTCAATCATTATGACAACACTTCATTTGATTTAGCCATAATAGAATATAAGGTTAAAAGGGGGTTTGTAATAGGTCGTAAATTAAGATTTCTTAATTAACCAATCACTATGCAAAACCAAAATATAGCTGTAAGAAATAAACAATGTAAGTGATCAGATATGATTTTTTAAATGAAAAAGGAGTGCAGTTAGTTGATAGAAAGGTACAAAAGACAATATGGATGTATATACGTATTGTGGAGATTGTTAAAGACCTAATATGTGTTGTTCCTATAAATAGACTTGGAAGATGCAAATATGCATGATTGTACAAGCTAGGATCATAATGGAGTATGTTATGGTCTTTTTATTACACTTTCACACATATTTTTTCTAGGGTTTGTAACACCCACAAATTTGGCACAAATTCAACAGTCAAAATACCATTTTTTAAAACTTTCATTGCTTCATAAATGACAACAAAAGGGATTGCTTAGGACAACACATAACACATAAGACCTTGCAAACATTATCACACATAGTAAACATGAAAAATGATGCCAATCAGGCACCTTTCCCCAAAATGACAAGACATAACATACTATTTCAACAACTGTATAACTCTCTTATAGGCACCATCCATGACACAACACTTTCTGGGTTTCCATATTTATTACATTCATATTTCGTTATGACCTTAATTATTTGAAATCACTTATCATGAAGTCCCTCATTCTTATTTTAAACTAGATACCAATATCTTTATCTTTCTTAACATTTTACTTGTCAGGCAGTCCATCATCTTTCTCTTTTCTCTTATCGACAATTATAATGATGTACTATTATTGATAGGAACATATGTACATACATGAGGCTACTAGTGTTTGTTCTAAGGATTTGTTTTCTAAGTTGTATGATTTTTTAGTTTTGAAATTTATCTCAGTTATAATAAGGGAGGTTCACTTGAAAACAAGGAAGTTTATTATTTCAAGAGTGTAAAGAGTACGTCTTTTTCATATAGCATTTAATTATAGGGTTATTCTATTTGTTTTTA
>JAHRHJ020002560.1:0-11262 GCA_019776745.2 Taxus chinensis | reverse complement strand
TGGTTTTTTCCTACCAACTCGTTCAATGGAGCTAAGTATGCACTTAGGTTTTATGATAATTTCTCGAGGCGTACTTCGGTTTATTTTACAAGTACAAAGTGATGTTTTTTCACACTTCAAATTCTTCAAGGGATGTGCGAGAAAGAAACAATATTATAGTTGGCACTTAAAGAACCTAGTACTAATAATGGGGGGGAGGAGTGTACTTCAGCGACACGTTCTGAATTTTTGGGCAAAATCAAGGCATTATGCACTAGCATTTTGGTTCCTCATTACTCCACAACAGAATGGCATAGAGAAAGGAAGAAGATAAAACTTTGAAGGAAAGGCTAATTGTATGATGAATCTAGAGATTACTCTATCTACTGGGCAAAGAAGAGTTAGTTGTGCTAACTAATTTAAAATCCACACCACACATAGCACTTGAGCATTTGACTCAGAGGAAGCTTGGTCCAACACTAAGCCAGATTGTCTCATTTTTTCGAGTCTTTAGAAGCCATGATTGGCCTTGTTGCCAAAGAAGAACAGGAACAAGCTTTGGATAAGGAAGGTAAACCCTTGATATTTTTTAGGGTATTGTGAGGACATGAGAGCTTACGTCTTTTGATCGATACACATGATGTTCTTTTTCGAACACATGTTCAGTTTTTGATTGAGCACTTCACTTCTCATGAATCTTCTTCTTCTCATTCCTTCTTCTTCTTATCTCATCTTGAGGGATCCTTTCGTGAGGGAGATGATGAGGAGGATATAGATGTGTGAGGATCCAATTCCCATTGATGTTTGTCAATATGCCTAAGTGGGCTCGTACAACAATTTCTGAGGCAACACCTTTTCTAGAGAATTCTTTCACCCAATAGGATCATCAAACAATTCTACTGGTTTTAGACTTTGTGTGAAGGTAGTTTCTGAGGATTTCCACAGTCTTTTTCAAAGGCTCATGGGTACCAGAGGGGGAGATGCATGGCAGCTGCGTATTTCTTTGAGAAGAATCATACTTGGGATTGGTATTCTTCCTGAAGGAAGAAAAATATGGTTAGGTGTATGTTAAGTGGGTATACCAACCAAATACGTAGCTGCTGTCCTATTGACAAGTATTTAAGGCTAGTTTTGTTGCAAAGGGCTTTTCACAAGGTCCAAAGGTATTGATTATCTGAGGAATTTTGCACTCGGTTGCCAAGATAAGATTCTGGATGCCTTGTATTGGATATTGCCGCATCAAGGGGTTGGCATATACCGATGGAGTGAAGAGTGCCTTCTTACATGAAAAGATTACAAGAGGAAAATATATGGAGCAGCGTATAGATAGATTTGTTCAGGCTTCTTATCTTGGTTTGTCAGCTCCAAAGGTCTCTCTACGGTCTCAAACAAGCCATCAAGCTGGTATGAGAAGATGGATTATTTTCTTTTTCTACTGGTTTTGTTCATTGCCATTTCTGATTAGACAGTGTATCTCCAGCATGGTCGGGGGAGGATATTATGATACTTGTCTTATATGTTGCTGATTGTTACTTACTGGCAGCTTTTCTTCCCACATTCAGAGTATTCAGAGGGCTCTTTCAACAAGTTTGACATGACCAAATCTTGGGGCTAATTGCATTATTCCTTGGTTGCAGCTTTTCTCAGAACGATCAGGGATTCCATTTGAGTCAGCAAACGTACACCATGATCTTCTTAGCACTTGATCTGGCTGATTGCAAGCCAAGTCCATCTCCTTTTCAGTCTAGGGGTAGTCTACATCCACATGTACCACACCACTTTGTGGACCTACATTGTATAGGTAGTAGGTTGGGAGCTCATGTACTTGACCCATTACTCACCTGATATTTCATTTATAGTTAAGGGCTTGTATCCGAGTTTGCCATTCTCATCACAGTAGTCATTGGTAGGGGGTTACACAACAGGATTTTGTGCTATTTTACCAGGGCATTCCCACTTGGGCTACACTACCACTTAGGGGGTTATACCGGTGGTTGGGTATACAGATTAAGATTGGGTAGAGTTCTTGATGCATGCGTTTCCACTATGGCGATCTTTTAGTCTTGGTTCGTCTCCAAGTGCTTGGGCATGCCAAAAAAAGAAGGATCGACTTCATCTTCAAGGGTAGAGTACAGGGGCAACATACAAGAGTCAATCGATCTTTGGCTTCACCCGTTATTGATAGAGTTTGGATTCCCACAGGATTCACCAATGTACTTGGTGTGACAACCAAAGTGCAATTCAAATTCTCGTAACTAGTTGAGAACCAGCGGACCAAGCATAGCGAGATTACAAATCCAGTTCATTCAGCAGCACATCAAGATGAAGTTCTTGCTTGGAGTACCTTCCAACTTAGCACACAGGTTTGCAGACATCTTTACGAGCCTTTTGCATCACATCGTACCTTGAGGTTGTGTGGAAATGCATGAAACCCTTAAATTCAAAGATGCAATATCCAAACAGGTAACCTAGCTGGAAAAGAAGTTGGAAATTATGAAGATGCCTTCAAAGTGATGCTAAGCTATGCCAAAAAGGCTGCCGTAAATCTGATTTGAAAACCCTTTGATTATCTTCCCCAAATGCCCCCAAAACCCTCAAAACCCTTTACCTCTGAAAATATCTTTGTAAAACAACCCTGAAAACAACCTCAAAGAATAACATTAGGGTAGATCTCTCACTACGAAGAATGCCTTGCTAGCTAGGGATGGATCCTCTCACCACTGAAGCTAGGGTTCTGGGGGATTAATTCAAAGCTTGTAGAGTTTGCCAAAACAATGTTGCAATGTGAAGGAAACAATATGTATGCAAAAAATTCCATTTTTCTTTCCCCCCAAGCTACTGATATAACTTCTCTAAGGCAAAACACAAACCCCAATCAAACCCTAGTCACATTTTTCCCTAGAAGGCATAAACTAAAAGTAACTTAAGTTGCTTTTTCCCCTTTTTAAAGACGGCCATGTCCCAAAAGTGACCCCCAACATCAAAATTAGAATATTAGTTACCATTGGACACCTTCATAACGACAAAAACGTAACATCAGTCCTTCCAACACACCTGTTTGCATATGTCAATGAAGAATTATAACAAAACGAACTAGATATTCATACCCACTAGCTACCAATGTCCACAGTCCCTTGGGTATGACCAATGATTTTACTCAGATTGGCCCTTAGGCCTTTCACGTAGGAAAGGGGATATTACAGATATTTTCCTAACCAACATGATCCTAGTTGTGTTCACACTCACTCTTGAAGTTGAGATTAGATTGGGAGTTTATTGTAATGAAATGAGTGTGTATGTTATCCCTATTTACACAACATATTTGTTTTAAACGTATACAAGAAATCAACCTTCCCCATATTTAAGTTGTTTTGAACAACCACTCGTAGCCTATTTAATAGACTCTTTCCATTTCTAATTAATCTAGAAATTGTACATTTGTGTGTTGAATATTATTAGAGACTTATTCATTTCTGTTGTACATCAATGGTGTATTCATGGTTATGGTAATGTGTTAGCTGGAGATATATTTTGGCGGTGACTGAAATCATTATCCTCTCTAATAATAAAAGGGCCTCTCATAATTTAGGACAAGGAGTTGTAAGAGAGGAGTCGAGCAAGACAGAGAGAGAAGGAGAATAAAGGCTATATAAAGGGTTAATAAAAATAATATATAAATTAATGAAAATAAAAAATATAAATAAATGTATGAAGTCCTCCCCCTTGACGTGTAAGGATTATTGTGGTAAATTAAATTTTAAAAATTGCCTTGGTATTTATTAGTATGAAATTTGTCAACTTTATTAATTGCATGATAGGAGTTGACGTCATCAAATTTCTTAAAATTGGCAAGGCTTGCAAATAAAGGGTCATGATGTTGAAACAATTCACAATTATAATAAATTATAAATGTTATTTCTTTAAAATTGAGCACCTTCACATTTAAAAAAATTGAATACATAGTTGTAAAAAAAAATTGATTCTTTGGATTGGTTAAAAATCAAAGCTAATAATAATTGACTAAGAAAATTTGAAACCAATAGTACTAGCCAACAATAGTACTATTAATAGAAGCATTGAATTAATAAAAAATGGGAAACACAACCGAAAAATATGTTATTTTGGAATAAAATCTGACACATATTTTAAGGGTTATATTAAGTTTAATAACTTTAAATATTATTAGTAAAATATACATTAGATACATCAAAACTTAGGGAATATTGTTTCTCAATGCACAATCAATAAAAAATAGCGCTAATGAATCTATGGGTGACACTCTTATGAGGTGGAATAGTATGAAATAGAGATGCCGCATGTTGACCATGGAGTTAGTGCCCGTAAAAACACAAAACATTCCTTCTTTTAGTGGTCCAACAATTTGTTTTTGCTAAAAAATGCAAGGAGCAGTGAAAATGCATGATTTTGTCTTTTGAAAGAAAATAGTTTGTTTGAGATATGAGGATCTTCTAATCATTGAAATCAATCTCTATGTTTCATATGATGAGTAAATGTTACAAGAAATATACCCGTGTTGGGCCTCTTCCTTGTTGAAGAAAGATTATAAACAAGGTGCATATAAATTTGGTCAGAGATCTAAATAATTAAACACACAATAAAAAAATTCTTCATGTAGATGATACACAACATATACAAGCCCACATATATAGGCTTTTACATCCCATATTTAGGAACGTCCTCAACTAAATATCTGAACGAGTTCCTTATATATGCTGGGTGTTTATTAAACTCACCAACAATAAACCTACGTGATTTATTATTATAAATCACTCACAAATTAATATGAATCCACAATGTGAGCACTAAATTAATTATTTCATAACATTTACCCCTAGTGTGAACACGGGGAAAACCTATCTTTGTGGTTGCACATGCTCATGATTTAGTAATTTTCATAGGATGATCAAAAGCCTCAAGGATGGTTTTACAAATGGTTGAACACAAACCGAGAATGGTGGCTTTACATTTGGAGTACCACAAACCACAAGGTGATGGTTTCGTAAATGGTTTACCAACAACCAAAAATGGTGGTTTTGTAATTGGTTTACCACAAACCACAAATGAAGGTTTTCAAGTGGTTTACCTACAACCACGTCATGATGTTCCAAGTACTATTATCAGCTCTCATCATGTCTCACTATAGGGAATAACACAGGAAAATTTGTTCACACATTACAAACTGAAAAATAAAACACATACATGAAAGAGATTTCACATTTCTTCCTATAAGAATCATAATGTTCTTAATTGCAACCAATGTTGTCGATCATTGATAGTCATTTGCGCTCGAACACAAATCTTTTTCCATCATCTATAACCAAAACAAAAACACAACTAACTCACCAAACAGAAGACTACAATGTGAAAATGTGTGCCCCATTAAAGTTGGAGCTTACACTATAATGTATTATGTTATACCACAACAAATTAGACGGACGCCATCATTCTATCAATTACTGAAATGACGAACAAGACAGGTGATTGACCAAGGATAAACAACCTTCAGAGGAAACTGTGGGAATCACATTTATTTGTTTGAAACAAAATCACAATGTGATCATGACACTTATTGTATAGTTTTCCCCTTAGCCAATACATCACATGTTGGGTTGCACACCTAATTAAACTGTGTTCGGTTTATCAGCATTAGGCAATTTAGTTGTTAATCCATATTATTGTAATTATGGTTCATGTAGTGTGTGTGTGTGATGGGATACATCTAAAACATCATGTTAACTGCTACATCTATGACATACATACAATTGACTACACATGCATCTTTATTTGAACTATATGTGGACACCTAAATAAGGCCCCAAGGCATTTATTTATCGTTAACATTGCATGTTACTCAGAGTGTTTGTGCATTTAATCTAACTATTGATTGAAAATTTTGATAAATAGTTTATAGCACAATGATACCTGAACTATTTCAGTGACTCCCATGCGTCATCTCCCCACACCCTTCGCCTGATGGACATCCACCCTGACTCCCCTGATTCCTTCCTTGGTTTGTCCATGACCCAATGCACTACATGTTCCTGCCAATGCCCGCAATGATGAAGTGTACAGTCTTGGTAAGTTTCCCTGGTCCCTATCCCTTTGACTTCACCTGTCTTGATTATTTTCTGATCTTCTTCTTCACGTTTTAATCATGTTTGATATCAAACAATGTGCATTGAAACTGAGACAAGAAATCTTAATTTGAATCAACAATTGTAATAATATACTTCTAAAAGCATACCCTAGATCTAGCTATCTTAGGCATGATATTACGTATTTTAGGCATTCTCGAGATTGTTAAATCAAGTGAAAGCGTAGAGAATTCATTTCGAAGGGTTCACCTATGCAATTATTGGGCACGTTACAAGCACTCTATGAGAATCTTGAGCAATGCATGTTGTAGCATTCATTGGCGCCATTGAAGTTCATAATTACATGATAGATGCAAATCTGGTTTTGACTGGAATGTGAAAAAATTATCCACAACATTATTTGTGTGTTGTTTTCAATACTAAATCCTCTATATGAAATGTGATGTTCCAATACAAATTGGAATACACAACATAGGCTTTTACTATTCCCATAGTATAACAGTAGATGTAATTACTCAACATATAGAAGCCCGCATATACCAGGCTTTTTGATCCTTAGAATTGCGTGAGCTTGAAACTTGGCCTCTAGTATGATTGAGTTCCACTATTTTCCTATATAGCGTTGTGCTTACGATATGGATAATTCGGAAAATGAAACAATAAAATACTAGCGTAGGAAAATAGTATTATCTTTCTAAATCACTAAAATATATTAAATGTTGAATTAATAAAATGATCACTAAATCAATTCGAGATCCTAACAATGCATACTAACAATAAAGCATCATCCACAAGGTCGATAGGCATAAAAGTATGGTGGATTTTGAGATGTTGAAAGTAATTAACACCTATTGGATGCCCTTCGGGAAATGGTCATTAGGAGTTGTTGAGTGCATACAAGGGAGATCCTTCATGCAAAGTGTACTTAAAGTTCTCATAACAAATCCCATGATCATAGACCTTTATTAAGATCAGTTTTCTTCCCACAAGATAATCATGCTGAGATGGCATTTTTGAAAAGGATCGTTCAACTTTTGATGGACATGGTGAAATGAACTCCTATGGATTACCTAAATGTGGTGAGCGGTTGTGTCACAAGTGTTTCACACTTTCACCAAGATTGGGGTGCATTGATCTTGTTGTTATTATCCAAGCCATTGGATAGTTGGCTCCACATCATTATTATTATTTTATCAAACCTATGTATAACTCACGACCCTGGTTTAATTACCTCCTCGCTGAGTATTTTTTCTTGCACTAAAACCATCACCAATGTCTGGTTTTTCATGTGCCATACAAAATTATAATGAGGATTTAGATTTACAAGATTCTCTGATTTCCTTGGGGTGCTTTTATTTCTTATCCATTCTATGTTGTAAGGGCATAAAGAGAATTATGCACATGGGAAAATTGAAAAATGGGAAATGTCACATATTGCATTTACAGCTGAAGCACATATGCCAAAAGTTGTGTAAGCGTGAGATCAATGAGGAAATCCTATAGACTAGGCAGGTGATTCCTTTTAACAAAAAATGACATCAAGTGATAACAAATTCAATATTGAAAGGCTCAATAATTTGAGCATTTGATTGATGTTTCGAACAAGACTCTCATTTGTGGCGTGAGGCACATAAAAAGAGAATGGATTTTAATGAGTTCCAATAGGCCGAAGCCAGGGAGATTGGTTTTGCCTGATTAAAAGACCCCATAAGCTCCAATCCCTCCTCCACCATCTCTCCAAAACCACGTAAACACATAATGGGAAATGCACATATTGTCATGGTTACAGTGAAGTCAGACCTCTCAATCTTCCCTAAGTCCTCTTTGACCTGTGAGATCAATGATCAACTCCTATGACACTAGGATTATGCATTTTAACAAAAAAGGACATCAAGTGGATAACAAATTCAATATTAGTAACGCTCAAGATAAGATGTGAGCATTTCATGGCTGTGTCGAATTGTTAGGTGTGCTCTCATTTGTGGCGTTTGTTAACATAAAAAGAGATTTGGAGTTTCTTTTTGTTGTTCTAAACAAATGAATTTAGCCAGGGAGCAAGGCCAGACTAATCAAAAGCCCCCATAAGCTCCAATCAGCCTCCTCCAGCATCTCTCGCAAAACCACGTTAAAAAAATGGAAGCATACGCAAGAGCACATAAACTGTGAGATTGCCACAAAGAAGACATAGCATGGCCTCCTGCGTAAGGGCTATAAAATGTCTTGATAAAATGCCTTTGAAATTGTTGTCTCATGGACACATGTTATTTGTTTGGAATGATGCAGAGAAACCATTAGCTTGACCCTACACATGGCATGTCAGAGAAATAATTTGATAAAACGTCTGAAGAAATGGCGGTCCTATTGGACAGCAATGACATATGTTGGACACGCCCCAGAATGATGTTTTGTTATACAAAGGCCATTGGAAACTAAAGAGCTATATTAATAATAATTTATAGGTGCCAACCTACTGGAGTACACCAACCCCATAATAATCGAGCACCAACTCAAGTCTTTAGTTCGCGAGCACCAAAATCAGCAAAATGAAGTTCCACCTTTAGTAGTTCATTGCCTTAATCAACCTGATGATGACAATCTGATCATAATTCTAAATTGCAATTACCCGCACTCAACTCATATTCACGAGTTATTCCATGCACTGCTCTAAACATTCAATACTTACTAGACAATTCGCATTGAAGACAAGCTTGAGAAAAATTAAAAAACATGTCCTTCCTCTGTCAGTGACACTTTTTGATATACTCTTCATCCTCTCTTCACTCTCTCTTTCTTTGAACAGTTCCATTCATCGCTAACTTCACAAGCGTTCTAGTTGCACTGTGCAATTCCTATCCCTATATATATCACGTCTAATATTTCAATGAAAGGATGTGATCTTGTCCCATGACGTCGGCAAATTACAGAAACCTTCCGAAATTTTGGCTTGATAATCAGCCTTCGTAAAATGAAATGTTGAATATCTGAAATGTAATGTTCTAAGCTCCCGCGTGACTTCCCTATGTTTTCTCTTGGACCCGCTGGTTTTTATGACCATCGCAGACTAAACCTATCTTTCACGAAACTCCTCGACTTCCATGATCAATTCCCTTGCTACTTGTTCCTTCATAATGCGGCAATTTATGACTAATACAACGGAAAAATCATTTCTTAAAACCCGCAAGACACTTAATAGAGCCAAATTTCTTTGTTGTGCGGCAATTTCCTCTCAACAACATGCAGAAGACTATTTCCTTCCATCTGCAAGGCTCACAACAATCTTTGTTAACACGGTATTATCTTATACCCGCGAAACATTTCAATGTAATTTCAAACACTGTGACATACCCATATGTACACCATAGACACCTGCGAAACACAACATATGTACACGCGGAACACTACATCTACCCGCAAAACACTCACATAAATATTGTTTTAGACACTACAATGACTCGATGTATACACTACATACATACCCGTATATATACTACAATAATGTTTTTCTATATATATATATCGGCATGCAGATAGTCATATACTGAGACATACTTTTTTTCATATAGAGGCATACCTCCAGATAGATATCACATATAGTATCCAGATACATCTATACCCTTTTGATGATATACATCTTAGCATATCTTCTATACACCATATGACATATACATTCCATGCATATGCACAAGAGACATATACATAATGCCTCATTTACGCGCAGTAGTCTCCTTGTTGGCCATATGTACATATACGTATGTGCTAGCAAACATACATCTGCACAAAGGGCACGTTTATCGTATATGTATGATCAATCCATTCGTCTAAACAGTCTGTGTGTGAAATATATGGCAGCAGTCAAAGATCTCTCGTCGTCTGTGATGAAAAAAGTTGAAACAAATATGCACACATAACATACTTCCTCGGTCTATACTACAATGTATACACAGAATCTCTAAATGTATATACATATGTAGGCTCTTTCTATATGATGCGCACCAAACAATGTGTACATACAAGAAAAGATATTCGCGATCCAGAAGTGTGTGATGTGGGCCACATGTGTTTTGCTATGTGCAGGCCAAGCCAAGAATACATAGATCTAAAGGTGAGGAATCACGGGACAATAGGACCGACAAGGATCCCATAGATCATATATGTGCATAGATACATATGCATATCCCAAAAGTAAGAGGTTGACTGTATTAAAGGGTAGCCATAGGAATACGTAACCCAACACGTCTCCCAATTATACAATGTGGATGGCATGTAGATTAGAACATACTATCAACGTCCCTCGTATAACTGAATCCTAGCCTGTCCCATGCTTTAGATGTTGTCATGTAGCAAGCATACCCCCAATCCAATAGGGGTATACACCTATCGACATATGTATATACATACTTTCCATATCTACATATACACATACATATGCATACACACACACAGATATATATATATATATATATATATATATATACGCCTATCGACATGATTATACCACTTTGCACATCTGCATATATGATACATCTATGCATATAGATACATACACACATATGTGCGTGTATACATACATACATACATATATACATATACATATATATATATATATATATACATACATACATATATATGTACATACATACATACCTATATATATACATACATGCATGCATACATACATGTACATATATACATACATACATATATACATATATATATATACATACATACATACATACATATGTATATATGTATGTATGTATGTATGTATACATACATACACACACACACACATGTATGTATGTATATATGTATACATACATACATACATATACACATGTATGTATGTATGTATATATATATATATATACATACATACATACATATGTATATGTATACATATGTATATATATATACATACATACATACATACATATATACATACATACATATATGTATGTATGTATGTATGTATGTATACATACATACATACATATGTATGTATGTATGTATACATATGCTATACATATACATGCTATACATACATATTATACATATACATAGGGTTATATATATATATGTATATATATATATGGGTATACACTATATAATAGTAGATACACAGATATCACAGTATTATAACATATATATACATAATCTGTGTATATGT
>JAHRHJ020002559.1:0-11263 GCA_019776745.2 Taxus chinensis | reverse complement strand
CATCAATTCATAAGGGGGGGGGGGATGCATGTGTTACACTGGAGATGTAGGTAACAAGAAGTGTTTTGAGGAATTGTGCAAATTCTATGAAAAAGTTAAAAAAGGAAATTTTGAGCCCGCGAGCCCAATTTTCACCATTTGTGCCCTAATTTTGGTTGCAGAACTTCAAATGTGCATATCTCTAGATTCAACAGTCAAAATTATTCAAATTTGGTACTGTTGGAAATATCTAAATGCCATATTAACCATGAAAGCTGTCAATTTTGAATTTTTTGTTGGGTTCTGGTGGGAGAAAAATGAAGAAAAGTCTCAAGCATGGGAAAAATCACAGAACAGACATCCAACCACTAAAATTTAAAGCAGTATGGTACCCATTTCTTCTCCAGGAAGATCGAATGTGTTGGGAAATGGATTTGCAGAGGTGCCCTTGACTTTTTGGGATCAAATTTAATGATGTTATTGGTGGTTGAGTTTTAAAATTGGGTCCCCCCCACCATTTCTTCTTTCTCTCTGACTTTTCATCGATATATATCATAAAACTTGTCATTTTGACAAGAGAGATATTCTGGGCATAGAGAAATTCTGTCAAATTTGTTTCTCGACACAATTTTTGAGAAGCAAACCTTCTCTTATGCCTGACAAATGAATTTGTGCCTATTTTAAAAATATGTGATGGTCTGTGCACATTTTAGAGAAATAAAACATGTTTTTGTGGTGTTCTTTAACCCTTTACATGGTTTTGTTGTTTTCTCATGCCTCTCCTTTCCATTTTTTGTTTTTCTGTGCATGTATTTCACACTTGTAGGTGGAAGATGTTGTGTTTGATGGAGTTTAATGGAATATTTTAAGATATGGGCTGTGTCACTTCTGTCTGACCTCCCTCATCTCCATTTTCTCTGTTTGTTAATCTCTCAACAGAATGCCTCATTTTCCTTCTCTGGTGTATCACCACTTTAGTTTAGGCTATCATATTCTACATTTTTTCTCTCTCCTTGGTCCCTTGGAAGTTAGATTAGGTTTAGATTTAGTTTGCCTCCACTGGAGTAGCTCGTGGCATGTAGTTTAGGAAGAGGAACCAACCTTCTCTGGAGTATCATCTCAAGTTCGTAAGTCCCACAACTTGAGATATGATCGAATGTTATGAAATCATATTGGATGCCCATTATCAAACTATAGATCTAAGAAACATCCATGGGTGCTGTGATTTTACACTAACACTAACTCTCATCAATACCAATGAACAAGAGTGCCCTAATTATGACACCCTACGTTAACAATATATGAGGTTGTGGGAGCAATCCCAATTGATGGTCAAGGTGTAACTTGGTTACGCAAATCACAAGGTGGAGTTTTCTCATGTTAATACTATCTAATTTGGTTAAATATCCAAATGTCTAATTATTCAGTGGTTTACTATTTTTTGTTATATTGCAAACAAAATAACCAAAAATAAGAAAATAAGAAAATATGAAAGTAAGGAGACCATGTCCTGGAAATACTACTGTTCATAGTGTATGAGGTAATCTAGGTGGTTTTAACTCTCACTCCACAAGGATTCATCCCTCAAATAGATTTTTTGGCCTTCATAGTCAAATTGCACCTAAACAGAATCTCATCTTAGACCTAGATCAAACCTATTTGACACGCATTCTTCTATCAATAATGTTGACTTGCCAGCATTTAGGCACCCCAAAATTACTAGTTGTAAAGGCAACTTGTCAATGTCATCTTTATCTTTATTTTCATCTTGTCGACATGTATCTATAGTAGAATAAACAAATATTTGTAGATGTGTTCCACTATATCCTCCAAGAGAGGATGAAGAGACTCATAAATTTCAGCCATGCCCTCTCCAATTTTAGAAGATATTGGAATAGGTTTCCCAAAACAAAAATTTTGATCTTATCCCATTGATGACATCATAGCACAATCAGCATCATCATAAATCACTTCAACTTTATTCATTATTAATATAACATATAAATTTGATGCATGTTTCCTTATCCATTTTTCAACCTCTATATCTAACGGATGGAGTCCATGTCTACCATAAATAAGAAATATAACAATGAGATACTTTCCAAACACATTTTTTATCACTCTTGCAATTCTTTCAAGAACACTTACTAAAGTTGCCACCATCTCTAACCCTACAAATTCCAATACATTGAATCGTAAGTCCCCCAATTGACACATACAAGGAGGATGTACGAAAAGTATGTGGAATTTGGGATTTATACCTGCCAATTGCATTTTCTTAACATTTTCTTAGCATTTTCAACAAACCCGTTTGTGTATATCCTACAGTCAATGCTGTCCAACAAAACCGCATGTTTTTTTTAAAAACATTTTGTCAAAAAATTCACCTGACTTTTGTAAGGTTCCACATTTGTATACACGTCTACCAAAGGATTTGAAACTACAAAATCTCACAAACTTCCTCTAGCTTTTATACTTTGATGGATGTCCATACCCTGTTCCAAAACTCGTATTTTTACACATGCCGACAGTACTTGAAAAATGTAAACTAATCAGTTTGGAGACATGTTTGTTGCATAGGTGAAACAGTGTGGACTATCTCATGAATAAACCCATGTCTTTTGTACACTATCATAATCATATTCAATTATAAGTTGTATCGTTATTTCATTTGGTCAAACCACATGTAACAACATCAATGTAAACGCCCTCCACTGCCAATCTCCATCTTCGACTACCCTTGCTATAACTATTCATTACTGCTAAACTTAAAATGTTGACATGGGTTTCAGTGTGGTTATTGATCTAGGTATCAATTAAATTTCATGTATTATGATTATGTAAGGAATGTGATAGGTATACAAGTTTGTTTCACATGTCATGTGCTTTATATGGTTGTCAACGTGCCTTGTAAAGGACTCCTCCAACACGCCACTGCCTGCCATAGACTACCATCCACCAATATCTTTTAAATTTTACCGACTCCTCTTAACTTCCGGTCCACCGTGACTTTCATACACTTTTTCTTGTAAATTTATTTTATTAAATATGTTATAAATTATATAGTGCCCACATTTTCTAGCCTCAGTTATTTGTTGACTTCTTTACCCATAGTTATGATCTGATAGATATTTTGATATATTTTGGACATTATGTTATGTTAGTTGACCTTCATGGACATGTATGGTGATTTGGGTACGTAGCGTCAATTTATCTTTGATTAGTATACTTGCACATTTCATTTGATGTTGTGGAGATTAACATCTTGTTATGTTTTTTGGGCCTAATTGATATATGATGGATACATAGTTTAGTCGCATGTCTTGGATGGTATAGTTTTATTCGATTATTGATGAGAACAGATGATAGCAAGGATATATGTCATTCATATGAAATGTGATGGCTAGCACATGGTAAATTGGTGTGAAATTGTGCATGTTTTCTTTATTACAACTCGATGTTGATGTTGTGATATCATAGATTACATGTTTAGAATTAATCATATACTGAGTAGTTGATTTACACTTGTATTGGGAAAATGTGTTTAACATGTGCATTGAGTGTGGAGGTCACAGGGTACAAGAGAATATGGGTTTTAGGGCAGCTACAAAAATTGTACACAAGTGGCCCACGGGGCTATGTCCTGACCATGTTAGGCTATATGAGGCCTTATAGTTTGATTGTATTGTTGGGCACCATGAGTGACCCTTATTTGTAATGTTGTATGTCATGTAAATCTAATTGTGATTAGGTTGTTTTATTTTGTTAAGTAAACTAGGTTTGGGGACTTAATTGTCCCCACACTTGCATTATTTATGTATTTGTGTAAGTGTGTGTTAATTAAGGAGGATTTGGGTCACATGATCACCCTCGAGTGGGCCCCCAAATCCTCTATATATGTGCCCCAAATGTTCCAAACCCAAAATCAGGATATTTATGACATTTTAAGTGGCCCCTTTTAGTTTTGAGAGTTCACTTAGCATGAAAATAAGCCCTTGAACCCTACCTGTTATATAGGTGGGATTAATTCAAAGGCATCGATGGATTTTTCCCTCCCCATTTAGCCTCTCTTTTGGTCACCATCAATGTAATATGGGTTTGAATGTGTGTGCTGTAAAATGTTGCACAAACTTGTCTCATTTTATTTTTAGGTAATTTGGGAGATGGGTGTTTAAATGTGAGTTTATATTTTCTTCTTTTCATTTTGGGAATCTTGATTTGGAGGGAAGAGAGAGCTGACACATGTCACCGCTTCATTTGTGAGTAAATTTAAATTTTTTTCTTCAAATACTCCCTAATGTGGGAGAAAGAGGACTTTTCCTGGGCTTTTTCTTATGCTTGGAGGCTTTGGAAGTTAGAGTTATTTTTGGAAAAGGAATTTTGAAAATCTTAGAGGTATGAAGATCTTGTGGAGGTAGGCTCTTTGATCTCACTCTATGTTATCTTGCTTGTTAGATTTTAAATTGCTTATGGTTGAAATTTTTGTTTTGTTGCTTGTGTTGTATAATTCTTAGGTATGTTAATTATTATTTTCTCCATCCATCAGATGGCTTGAGGGATTTTCGATCTTAAACCTCATGGCTTGATGGGTAAACGATGTTGGTTATTTTTCTTCCCCTCATATGGTTTGAGGTGGGGAAGTTGATTCATATGGTTTGAACCCCCTTCCCCATCCTTTGAGAGGAAATCCAATGGGTTTTAAAATCCTCCTAAGGAGGATTTTAGGTGAATACATAGAGCAATAAGGAGGGATTGTTGTCTTTGAGGGATAAGGAGGTTTTGTGAAGAATCTTGTAAGTGTGCATCCTATGGTTGGACCACTCTCTTTGGAATTTTTTATGTCTCACCTACTCTTCCCCATTTTTGAGGATGAATATGGTTTTATTCTCTTTTCTTTAGTTTGGTAAATGTTGTGTTCCTTTAGTATAGGAGTTTGTCTTGCACGTGATATACTTATGTGTAGTTTCTCCCTTAACCTTATGCGCATTTGTGGAAGCTAGTTCTCTCTCCCATGGGCTTCGTGGAGGCTAGAATGTCTTCCAATATTTGGAAAGGCATGTAATGATGCCTAAATGTTGGGTGGTAAAACAAGCCTTCTTCTCTTTGTGTTGGTTTCTTTTTGAAGGAATCAAATTTGGAGCTCAAGTTTGGAAGATGGTAGGAATATTCCTTTGTTATATTTGTATCTTGATGTTCTCAAAAATAGTTGGGAAATTTTTACTTATTTTAATCATGTGGATAAGGGTTTTTAGGAAGTTCTATGTCCTTGAAAACTCTTCCCATTTTGTGATAGGGATACTTTGTAAACTAGTGTCACAATTAGTATGTGAAATCCTTCAATAATCTTGGAAAGAACCTGTAATGTGGTTCCTTGTTGATTTGAGTATTTTGGAAAAATGTTTCTCATTTTGTGAGTTTAGCTTCTTGGAATGAAATTCTTGTTAAAAATAGTCCGATCCTTCTTGGGATTGTTGAAAACTTTCATTTTTGAAAAGAAATTTTTTATTGGAAATATGCTTTTCCATTACCAAAATGCCATTGTGAATTGTTAAGATCACTATTTATAAAATGTGATATTTTTTTTTTAGGAATCCCTTCTTGTTAAATATTTAATATTCTTTAATTATTGTATTTGAGAAGGATTTTCCGTCCTTGCATAAGGAAGTTTGTTTGTTGAAAATGATATTATTATCTTTTACACTATTTTTTAGTATTGCAAATTATTATGAGATGAGAGTTATAAACGACATCAGATTTATATACTACTCCCTATTTACATACAAGTTGTAGAAATTGATTATTACTCTTTCAATGGAAAATCTTAGTTCTAAAAATACTTTTTAAAATAAAATCGTAAATGATTAAAAATTGTTTGTGATTAAAATTATAATCATAGATGATTATACGACTTTAAAATAGATCATTTTTTTATATTGTTTTAGAATCAATAAACTAGTTTATATAATGTCTACTTCCAAATAAATCTGTTATTTACAAAATTAGGTATTTTTGTACATCTGTATAATATAAATATATTAACATATATTTAATTATCGTTATATTCTACAATATAAACAATAATATATTCAACATAGTTATATATAACTTACCATATATATTTCTAGTTTATATTTAATATAATATTTAAAAATATTTTATATTATATTAAGATTATATATTCTATAAATCTAAAAAAAAAATACACAAAAATTGATGAAGTTTTTTAGAATGTTTCAAAAACAAAAAAGGAAAGTTGGGATGGTTCCAACCCTCCCAAACCCCCGAGCTTAACACCCAACCCATCCCTTCCAACCGACCGACGGATCCCTTCAGCACTTCACACACCCCTTTGCAGAACCCCTTGCAAACAAACACCTCACGTAGACCCAACTCCCTCTCATTCCCCAACCCTCACTTCCCCTCGAAACCCTTCATCATATCAGCCCCCAAAAGCGCTTCACGTGGATAGCATACAGTCTGTTTGTCCCTTTGTTATCCACTGCGGATTTTTGGCTTTCCCCGCAAAAGTTTGTTTAATTTAATCATTCTTACAATATGTTGAATAACACTACACACACACATACTACTACATACATACATACATTACCGTTAACAATTATGTTGTTATTTTTTCCTCCTGCAGTTCCTTAAAAAAAAAAAAAAATGTTCTAAAAGGTATACCAACAATAACGGGAAATACACCAAAAAAAAATAACAATGACAATATTCTGAGTAACCCCAGAATCCATAAAACTCCATGTCTCCTCCTTAACTTACACTGCAAGAAACAAAATGAACCAATGGAAGATAAGGAAAGGGAAATGAAAGATCGGCATGGATTAGGGAAACTTTAGGGAGATTTTTAATCAAGGGCATATTATATTTATCCTAAGGTCCCTATTAGATCCTCACAACTTTTAAGTCCATGGGATTTTATGGATTAGGAAATACAATAAACTAGGGTGGTGGGGGCCAAATTAATAGCAGGGGAGGGGGGAACTAATTAAATTATAAGGGGGGTATAAACTTTCCTATTATGCGCCTCAATATAAAGCAGACGTGGGCAAGAGGGAAAAAATACTACAAAGTGCGAAACGTGAGGGCGCCCCAGACGATAACAAGTTAAAAAAAGAGGACGGTTAGAGAAGGAAGAGGAATTAAAATGGTCAAGTCTCACGTGAGCTAAGGTTTCTTATCCTAGTCTTCACCTAGACCGAGTGTGAGCGCGGGGATCCGGGGAAGCTTTGAACTTGGGGGGAGGAACTGGGTGGACGGAGGTTCAGGGGTGTATACTAGGCAAGGGGGGATAGGACTATTCCATCTTAAGGCCATGGCTACAAGATTATCCTAACTACTACAGTAACTCTAAAGTAGAATACTCCTGCGGATTGCACCGCGGTAAGGGGGTAGTATGGTGGTGGGGAGGTGGGGGCCTGGGCGGAACGGCAGCAGTCGACGCGGAGTTGACTTCTGGGGAGGAAGAAACTACATCGTGGAATGGAGGAGAGAGTGGAGAGGAGAGCGTGGGGGTGAAGTGCGAAAATCAGATGCGCAGCGGGGGGGGGGGGAGCAGGGCTCGGGCACAGGGTGGATGAGGGCAGGGGCAGAAGCCAGGGTTAGGTGAGGTACGGGGGGAGTGGGATGGGGGTAGAGGATGGGACGAAGCGATTATGGGTGTGTGGGGTGGGTTGGTGGGTGAAAGGGGTGAGAAGAGGAGCACTCAACGTTTCTTATACATCACCTCGTTCCTTTTGCTTTGGCCTCGTGGTTCGTTCCTTGTCCCTCCCCTTTTCTCGCCTCCTTCCGCCCCGCCCTCGGTCCGTCTCCGTCCTTGTTTCTCCCTTTCACCCATTTCCCTGACTTTTCCTCTCCGCCTTTGGTGTATCTTTTCTGTCCCTAGCTGGGGCCCTTCCATGGTCCCCTGCTGGGTTCAACACCCGAACACTTGGGTTTGGGTAGAATATATAATTAGTTTTACGACGTTAAGAACGTTAAAGGGAAAAAGAATTAAGTGTTTGCGTGTGAATCATGCCATAGGGCAAAGCATCTCTTTGATTAACCACAAGGAGCAGATGTATGGTACCCATCATGGTGAATAATTTCAACAAAATTGATTAGTCAAATTTGTGACCATAGTCACCGATGGTGACGGTAAAAGAAAGTATCACTTAATTTTTAAAACAATTGTTGAAGTTACAGAACAAATCGGTAAAAATAACTGCAAATGGCTCCTTGGCTCCCACAGTGGTGGATGATTGGGATGATCCATTTTTCTCCCTTAGTTTACATGGAAATCCACAACAACAGATAAACCCAAGTTATAAGATATTTTTGATCATGTTAGTTCAAATCATTTTAAGCTCAGTTATTGCATTGTTTTTGGGACAACTTCAATTTAAGGAACTTCGTTTCGATTTGGCTTGTAGTAATAGGACCTTTAGTGGGAATTAAAAGTTACCACTTCTAAATTTTTAGTATTCTCTACATGAACATTTTCTGGTAATTATTGTTGAGAAAAGGAAATGGGTAAGTTTAGTTTTTCCAAGAGTTTTTAAGATGCCTATACTCATTTTGGAACCAAACAAAACTTGTCAATAACATAAATTAGCTCCCCGGAAATTAGATCCATAACAAACTTTTGGTTATTTAGTTTTTTAATTTTGTACGTTTGCGTTGGATTGTCTATTATCGGAGAATAATATTGAGTTATAGAATTCATTTTTCCAGTTGGGATCACTTGATTTTCAATAACCATTTTTGTCGCCAAGTTTCTCTAAAGATCTACTGACAATGCAATACGACAACATTTTTTAGGTTGGCTCCGAAAGGGTGCTTTCAATTCGAGTATTTATTCACTAGTTATGAGAGTTTGTATGTCTTGGTTGACTCTCATATATAGAACTTGACTGGAAACATATTTTTGTACCATTTTGGTATTGGGTACTTGTTTGGTAGGCCCCTTTCGATAGCCATTTTTGCTAGATCGTAGAACAAGAGAACTAGGTCTTAATAAACTATTCGACTTCTTAGGGCACTTTTGGAGGGTGAAAATTTTTATAATAAGATTATTTTTATATCTTACGTTGTTGAATATTACAATATTTACAAATTTTGTGCTTCGAGACATTTTTGAATGCTAACGGCTTTGGTTTAGGTTGGTTAATTTAGACATCAAAAAGGTCTAGTTGTTGGTTTGGAATCAGAAAGTCGTCAATATAAATAGTATAAATTGTTACCACCTTGGTTTGAGGAATAAGTTCTAAGGTGTCTGGTTAGTTCGTTTCCTTTTTTTTATTGATCCATTGTCTTCTTGGGATCACTCAACCGCCATGTTAGAGGAACCACTTTTAAACCTAACAAAACCCTTTTTTTTGTAGGAGCGTAAATATTAAATAAGTATACTCTTGTATAGAACCACCCCAATATGATAAATAGTCTTCACATCTACGATTTTCATTATTATGAAATTGCAGTAAATTCTACTCCTCTTGTGTATGTTACTAATCTTAATTTTATAACAACTGTTATCAGTGTAGCTTTAAAATTACGTATAATTGGATGAAAATGTTTGCTTAATGTAAACTCCTATAACTTGTCTCTAAACAATAACATGAAAAGTTGAAACAAATTTAGTGTCTCTTATTACGATGGTTTTTCTCCAAGTGATATTTCATATCTCTTTTAAATTCCTCTTCACGTAACGTAGGAAATAATACATCATGCTAATATAACTACTGAATCTATTTTTCACGAACTTTCAAATTATCATCAAAGATATGGTATAACATTTAGAGTTTAGCTTCGGTACTGATATAATTATTTAATCCTTCTTAGTCTCGATAACCGCATTTTCATATTATAACCACTTACCTAGTTTTTTTACAATGTAGGTTGGTAAAACAACCGTTTACCTAGTAGGTACACTTGTGGATTTAAAACCCCCTCGATTTTGATGAAATGGTGTGCTGAGTTATCATGTTTATAACACTATCTTACATACTTATAATCATGGAATCACCTCTTTCTAACCTCAACTCATAGGAATTTGGAAGAGTAATGATTATCAAATATTAAATATACAAGATTTTTGTCCTATCTCCCTCTTCTGCAAGAATGGAATAAAAATAATTAGTGTTGATTCTTCCCTGGTTGGCCGTTATGGTTACCACCATTAGTGTTGAAAATTACAAGTAATATGTCCAATACATATAGATAGATCTATAAAAAAAATTGTGGACTATACCTTAAAACACACATAGAAACGTGTAATTTATGTATTAAAACAACCTTGGTTTGGACAAACAATGTTTCTCATTGTTCTCCTAAAAAGATAACATGAGGTGTCATAAACTATTTCTTAAAGGGAATAGTCGGTTTTTAAACTTTTAGTTTATTTGATATTCATCTAATATGGACTTACATGCTAAATGGTTTGTCTTATGTAATTAAATTAGGCCATTGTGTTGCCTTCCCTAAGTTCTCATTGATAAATGTAATACAAATAATCGAATGACTGTGTGGATTTCACAACTTAGATATTCCCTTTGGATATTTGACTCTTAGAAGACTCTTTTTAAGTTTTATTCACATTTAAAACTCGTAGTAACTTTAAATTATAAGAATAGGATGATGTAAACCCTTTTTGTGAGGAAAAAAGCTAGTAATTAACTATTTTGTCCACCTACTTGGGTGAAGGGTCATTTGTTATCATTTAATCACCTAATTAAGGGAAGGTAATTTGGAGTTGTTTCCAAAGCTATGTTGGTTTGGGTACTCATTAAATCAATGGCCCCGATATTTCCAGCCTTTCTTAGGGTGCCGAAATTTAAGAAATAGAATTCCTCTCTAACTTTCAAATGTATTTTTTTATATTTATCCTTACGAACCTAATGGATCAAATTGAGACCAAATAATTTTTAATGAAAGTTAACATCATTCCATGTCTTGAGAAGCATAGACTATACCTTTCCTTAAATAAATCAGTGTGTTGATATTTTGTACTCTTGAGGAAGGGTATGCAAGATGATTTGTAGTCCCGTCCAACTCATATTTATCATGTTTTTTTATAGTTCGGGAAGCATCCAATTTAATGGTTCTACTTTATCTAACCCATTCATTTTTTTTCTCTTGATTATTGTACTTAAGAAATGAATAAAATTTAAGTAAACTTTTCATGTCTTTATTGAATTGAACAACATTTGTTTTTTGTTTCATAATTAAGGAGTTATGGCTTGTTGCGCATTTAGAAGTTAGGAAAGTTTATTTTCCAACGGTGAAATTTTTT
>JAHRHJ020002558.1:0-11279 GCA_019776745.2 Taxus chinensis | reverse complement strand
AACTACTATGGGTAGAGGTTGTTCGTCGGACGATTTTGCTTTTACCCAATGTTGGCGAGTCGGTCAGTGAGCCGTACGGCTATCTTTGCGGCGAGCAGTCGCCGCATCGAGCTACGTTAAAATTTAAAGTTTTGAATATACCGTTGTGCAAAATCTTGCGAGGTGACATGTTGGAAACGTGAAAATATCGGTCCGGTTGGGGCTTTGCTGAGCGCGCCATGGCTCAGCTCTTGCATTCCAAAATCGGGAACATTGTACATAGCGAGCTCGTCGCAGAGCTCGCCGTCGAGTTGCCCTCAGAGCTAAAAAAAAAAAATTGAATGTTTTTCTCGTTCGATTCCTTATCCGACGTGTGAGAGCCCTTTTTACTTAGAACTACTATGGGTAGAGTTTGTTCGTCGGATGATTTTGCTTGTACCCAATGCCGGCGAGCCGGTCGGTGAGCCGTATGGCTATATTTGCGGCGAGCTACGTTAAAATTCAACATTGTGAATACAACGTTGTGCAAAATCTTGCGAGGTGAGATGTTGGAAACGTGAAAATATCGGTTCGGTTGGGGCTTTGCCGAGCGCGCCATGGCTCATCTCTTGCATTCCAAAACTGCGAACATTGGACATAGCGAGCTCGTTGCAGAGCTCGCCGTCGAGCTGCTCTGCGAGGTTAAAAAAAAAAAATGAATGTTTTTTTTCGTTCGATTCCTTATCCGCCGTGTGAGAGCCCTTTTTACCTATAACTACTATGGGTAGAGGTTGTTCGTCGGACAATTTTGCTTCTACCCAATGTTGGCGAGTCTTTCAGTGAGCCGTATGGCTATCTTTGCGGCGAGCTACATTAAAATTCAACGTTTTGAATGTAACGTTGTGCAAAGTCTTGCGAGGTGAGACGTTGGAAACGTGAAAATATCGGTTTGTTTGGGGGTTTGCCGAGCGCGCCATGGCTTAGCTCTTGCATTCCAAAATCGGGAACATTGGACATAGCGAGCTCGTCGCAGAGCTCGCGGTCGAGTTGCCCTCGGAGCTAAAAAAAAAAAAATGAATGTTTTTCTCGTTGGATTCCTTATCCGTCGTGTGAGAGCCCTTTTTACTTATAACTACTATGGGTAGAGGTTGTTCGTCGGATGATTTTTCCTGTACCCAATGCTGGCGAGTCGGTCGGTGAGCCGTATGGCTATATTTGCGGCGAGTTAAGTTAAAATTCAACGTTGTGCAAAATCTTGCGAGGTGAGACGTTGGAAACGTGAAAATATCGGTCCGGTTGGGGGTTTGCCGAGCGCGCCATGGCTCAGCGCTTGCATTCCAAAATCGGGAACATTGGACATAGCGAGCTCGTCGCAGAGCTCGCCGTCGAGCTGCCCTGCGAGCTAAAAAAAAAAAAAATGAATGTTTTTCTCGTTCGATTCCTTATCCGTCGTGTGAGAGCCCTTTTTACTTATAACTACTATGGGTAGAGGTTGTTCGTCGGATGATTTTTCCTGTACCCAATGCTGGCGAGTCGGTCGGTGAGCCGTATGGCTATATTTGCGGCGAGTTAAGTTAAAATTCAACGTTGTGCAAAATCTTGCGAGGTGAGACGTTGGAAACGTGAAAATATCGGTCCGGTTGGGGGTTTGCCGAGCGCGCCATGGCTCAGCTCTTGCATTCCAAAATCGGGAACATTGGACATAGCGACCTCGTCGCAGAGCTCGCCGTCGCGCTGCCCTGCGAGCTAAAAGAAAAAATGAATGTTTTTCTCGTTGGATTCCTTATCCGTCGTGTGAGAGCCCTTTTTACTTATAACTACTATGGGTAGAGGTTGTTCGTCGGATGATTTTTCCTGTACCCAATGCTGGCGAGTCGGTCGGTGAGCCGTATGGCTATATTTGCGGCGAGTTAAGTTAAAATTCAACGTTGTGAAAAATGTTGCGAGGTGAGATGTTGGAAACGTGAAAATATCGGTCCGGTTGGGGCTTTGCCGAGTGCGCCATGGCTCAGCTCTTGCATTCCAAAATCGGGAACATTGGACATAGCGACCTCGTCGCAGAGCTCGCCGTCGCGCTGCCCTGCGAGCTAAAAGAAAAAATGAATGTTTTTCTCGTTGGATTAATCCGTCGTGTGAGAGCCCTTTTTACTTATATATGCGAGTTTCGGATGATTTTGCTTGTACCCAATGTTGGCTATCTTTTGCCGCGAGAAATATGCCGTGCGAGCTAGGCGATTGGTTTTGAATACAACGTTGCGAAAATCAGTTGTGAGAGGCGAAACGTGAAAACAATCGTGGGTCTTTGAGAGCGCGAGATAACTCTTGCATTCCAAAATCGCGAGCGTTGGACATGCGAGCTCGGCAGCTCTGCTAGCTGACCTGAGTCCAAGGAAAAAAATGAAGTTTTTCTCGTTCGATCAGTGAGAGCCCTCAAGGCGAGTTGTGCTTTGCTTGTCGAATGGTGGTATAGTGGTGAGCCGACAGTTCTGCGAGCTAATCTATCAGTATCCAGCATTTGCGCGGTTCAGTGTCGGATTCAGCCGATTTGGTTTCGAGTTGAGTGAGCAGCGCATGATCCAGCATTCAAAAATCGCCCATTGGGACATACCGAGCGCGTGACAGTGGATTTACGAGGTCTTCTTTTGCATCCGTGACCTGGGCACTTATATCGGGTGGATGATTGTGACCTCCACCCAGTGTTTGCGATCCTGAGCTCTACCGCCCTGAGTTAGGGGCTTGCGAAGCCTTTGTATCCCAAAGTTGCAGCTCAAGGCGCATTTTGTGGAAATATATGCTCGTGGGCAATCTGGTAATGACATTGTGTAAATTTTGGCATTTTAAGTTGTGATGCTTTGCAGCACCCCGACTTGAATTAATACAGAGCTCGCTCTTATATTAAATTGCATTTTGCTAGTATGTATTGTGCTAACTCGTACAGGTCTTCATTATTCCGTAAGAGGCGTAGTCTGGGAGCTCCCTGGAGCGTCGCAGTGCCGCACGGGTATCGGAGTGAAACCCTGACCCCGTGACAGCTGGTATCAGAGGACAGCCTACGAGTTTAACCTTGCATAGCTAGTTCCAAAGAGCCGAGTGAACAAGCGTTCACTGTCAAGTGCAGTTTTGCATAGATTCACCCACAATGGCCGACCCAGTCGAAGAACAGGGCCAAGCTTGGTTGTGGTGCAGCATTATTTGGAAATGAACCAAAGATAAGTAAGAAGGGAGTCTCATAGCCGCAATTGACCGCATGAAAGTCACTGCAGCTAGAGGCTTGACCCACGAGTTGACTCAGTACCACCACCAAGATGAGGATCGTTTAGTTTTGAGTCAGAGGATTGATGCAAGGTGACAACCAACAATTGCCATGGATGCAGCAGCGCGCGTGAAAAAGATAGAAGAACTGTTCCGGGGCCCAGGATCAGTAATTTGGAAGCAGAGTTGTTCGAGATGAGAGATCAACTCTTGGAGAGCATCGCCAATCAGAAAAGACTAAGCGATGATCTCGCTCTTGTAAAGAGCATCCTTGCTGGTGGACACAGAAGTTTAGCAAAACTAAAGGTTCGCGAACCGGAACCTTATGATGGACAGCGTGATGATAAAATTTTGGAAAATTACTTTTGGGACGTGGAAGAGTATTTATCCAACATGACAGGTCTCAATGATGAGGCCCAGGTCAGAACTGCCGCCACATACCTCACAGGTAGTGCGAAGCTATGGTGGCGAACTCGTGCCGAGGACAAGAAGGCAGGCCGAGTTGTAACACAGATTGACACTTGGGATGAGCTGAAGGCAGCTTTGCGTGACCAGTTCCGTCCGGGGAACTCGGCGTGGGTGGCGAGATTGAAACTTATGGATCTGAAGCAGTCAGGTAAAGTCAGGGACTACATCAAGTCTTTTCAGGCGTTGATGTTGGAAATAAAGGATATGTCCGATGCAGACCGCTTGTTCCAGTTTATGAAAGGCTTACAACAGTGGGCCCAAACAGAGCTGCGTAGACAGAATGTGCAGACATTGTCAGCAGCCATAGCCGCCGCAGACCGCTTGCTTGATTACAGGTCAGAGGGCCCAAGCAAGGCAGGTGATGAGCAAAGCAGAGGTAGGTCAAGAGCGCAACAGACTCAGAGTAGGGGGTCTTCAAGGGGGTCGCGCTCCAAGTCCGCCTCCAGGAACTCCAGCAGGTCAAATGACAGAGGTAAAGGGAGTTCCTCTTCAGGCTCAAGCAAGTGGAGTGTCAAGTCACAGAACTCAGTAAAGGGGCCAGTGCGGAATCCGCCCCCTGACCAGACAGCAGAGAAGTCGGTCATCATCTGTTACGTTTGTGGGAAAAATCATAGGGCATTTAATTGTCCGGAACGACAGAGAGTGAGTTCTATAGACGGAGAAGTATCAGAAAGGTCTGTCCCCTCTCAAGAGTTGGGAGCAAGCAGACTGCTCAACGCTCTAGATGAGGTTGAGGAAATGCCAGCTACTGCCGTAAATAACAACAGGTTGATGTTCGTGGAAGCCACTCATGGTGGAAGAATAACTACAGCATTGGTGGACACTGGAGCCACTCATAATTACATTACACCGCAGAGGGCAGATAAAATTGGTCTCAAGTATGAGAAGACGACGGGACTATTCAAAACCATCAACTCACCCTCCAGAAAGATTTCAGGCGTAGCTCGGGGAGTTGCGTTACAGGTTGGAGAGTGGCACGGCAGTGTAGATCTCCATGTCATCGAGATGGATGACTTCGAGATGATCCTTGGACAGCATTTTGTGCGTCAGGCTAAGGTAGCAGTGATTCCACATCTGGACTGCTTGGTACTCATGGACTGCAAGCAGCCATGCATGGTAAAGGTCGTTGAGAAACGGCAGTCGGCGAAAACACAGCGAGTGCAGTTTGCATCCGCAGCGAGCATGACAAAGGCAGCTAAGAAAGGCAAGGAGCCCATGTATCTTGCTGCACTCCTTGGAGGTTGGGACGAAGATGAGGGAATGCGCACCCCCATCCCATCCGCAGTGGAGAACGTCATTAAGGAATTTGAAGATCGCATGCCGAAGACCTTACCACCGGAGCTACCACAGAGAAGGGCGATTGACCATCAGATTGAGCTTGAGCCCGGGGCGAGGCCTCCAGCCCGAGCACCATACAGGTTATCCGGCCCGGAAATGATAGAATTAAAGAGACAGCTTGGCGAGTTAGTGTCAGCTGGCTACATCAGACCATCAAGGTCACCTTATGGCGCACCAGTACTGTTCCAGAAGAAAAAGGATGGAGAGCTTCGGCTATGTGTGTGACTTACCGAGCTCTTAACAGGTTGACAAGGAAAAACAGGTATCCGGTTCCCTTGATCGCAGATTGTTTTGACCGCCTAGCAGGGGCGCGTTACTTTTCCAAGTTGGACTTGAAACAGGGATATTACCAAGTCCGCATAGCAGAAGGTGATGAAGAGAAAGACCGCCTGTGTGACCAGGTATGGGTCGTATGAGTTCATGGTGATGCCGTTCGGCCTTTGCAACGCCCCGGCCACCTTTTGTACTCTAATGAACGACGTGTTCCGTCCATTGCTGGATAAGTCAGTGGTAGTGTACCTGGATGACATCTTAGTATACAGCAAGACTCTGGAGGATCACAAGGTTCACCTTGCAGAAGTGTTCGAGCGGTTGCGAGAGCACAATCTCTATGTGAAAAAGGAAAAGTGCCAGTTTGCTCAGGAAGAAGTGAATTTCCTCGGGCACATCGTCGGAAAGGGACTGATCAAACCGGATCCTCAGAAGCTCAAGGCCATAGAGGATTGGGAACCTCCAAGTAACGTCCACGAGGTGCGACAGTTTATGGGCCTAGCTACATATTACAGAAGGTTTGTGCAGGGTTTTCAAAGCTGGCTACCCCGCTTACAGATCTACTCAAAAAGGGCAGAAAGTGGCGCTGGATGGAGAAACAATAGCAAGCATTTGAGCAGCTGAAGCAGAAACTCACATCGCAGCCTGTCCTTGCGCTTCCAGACTATGGGAAGCCATTCAAGGTGCAAACAGATGCATCTGACTATGCCATTGGGGGAGTCCTTATGCAGGAGGGCCACCCCGTAGCCTATGAATCACAGAACTTGAATGACAGGGAACGGAATTACCCTGTGCACGAAAAGGAGATGACTGCTATAGTGCATTGCTTGAGAAGCTGGAGGCACTATTTGTTGGGAGCACCGTTTGTTGTGAAAACGGACAACATCTCATCTACATACTTCAAGACGCAGGCGAAGCTTACCCCTAAGCAGGCTAGATGGCAAGAATTCCTCGCTGAGTTTGATTTTGAAATCACTTACAATCCCGGTAAGAAGAACGTCGTTGCAGACGCACTCAGCAGAAAAGCACAACTTGCAGCCGTGACTGAGAGTCCCGCTTCTATGCACAGTGAGAGCAGAGTGCTTCTCGCAGAAGCGATGGTGGAGCAGATCAAAGAAGGTTTGACACAGGATCCCCAGGCAGCAGAGTTGGTCAAACAGGTCCGAGAGAACAGGACCCGGAAATTTTCGATCCGCGATGGACTGTTGGTTTTTACACAGGGTCGGATCTACATTCCCAAGTGGGGGAAGTTGCGGAGGGAGTTATTGCAAGAGTGCCATGACTCCGTGTGGGCAGGACACCCAGGGCAAAAGAGAACACTAGCACTTATAGAGAGAGGTTTCTACTGGCCAAAAATGAGGGAGGACGCCGACGAGTACGTCCGTTCTTGCCTTATCTGCCAGCAAGACAAACCCGTATATAAAGCTCCAGCAGGGACGCTACAACCATTACCAATTCCAATCAGACCGTGGGTAAGCGTGAGTTTGGATTTCATCACTCAGTTACCAGAATCGGATGGAAAGACTAGCATTCTGGTGGTTGTAGACAGGTTCTCGAAGTATGCCACATTCATACCATGTGCAGCGCCGTGTAGGGCAGAAGATGCAGCTGAGTATTTCTTTGGGCATGTGGTGAAATATTGGGGTGTTCCGTTGAGCATCGTTTCTGACAGGGATGCTCGGTTCACAGGAAACTTCTGGAAGAATTGTTCAAACTAATGGGCACCAAGTTGCTGATGAGCACTAGCCATCATCCTGAGACTGACGGCCAGACAGAGAGAATCAATGCTATCTTGGAGGACTATCTGAGGCACTATGTGCGGTCCGACCAAGCCAACTGGCCGAAGCTGTTGAATGCAGCACAGTTCAGTTATAATCTCCAGAAGACATCGACGAGTGGATACTCGCCATTCCAGCTGGCAACGGGCCAACAGCCGTTGTCACCGCAGATAGTGATGAGTGGGTACCTTAGTGACTGCCAACGGCCGCTGAGTACCTCACAGAATGGCAGGACAGAGTGGACCTTGCCAGGCATAATTTGAGTAAAGCAGCAGAGCGCATGCGGGCATATGCAGATCAAAGCCGCAGGGCGGTAGAATTCAACGTTGGCGACAAAGTGTTGTTGAGGATGGATCCGGTACAATTCAAGCCTCCGAGGGGTCTGAGCGCAGCCCTCACACGTCGATGGGACGGACCGTTTGTGATTATCGGTCGCGTCGGCAAAGTCGCCTATCGGATTGCATTGCCCCGTCACATGCATGTGCATCCCGTCTTCCATGTGAGTCAGCTCCGCCCATACCTCGAGGATAAGTTGGATCCATCCCGGAACCAGCCGACAAGAGCTCCTGCGAATGTCGTGGACAAGCCAGAGCAGGTGGTTGACAGGATTCTGGAGATGCGCAGACGAGGGATCGGCACCAAGGTAAGAACAGAGTTCTTGGTACACTGGAAGGACCAGCCTTCTTATGCAGACACCTGGGAGCGCGGCGAATCATTATGGAATGACGAAGAAAAGATATGGGAGTTCTTAGGGAAGAACCCCCAGATAAAATTTTAACTCCAAAGTGGATAACGGAGTTACTCCCGTGTTAAGTCGAGTGACTGCACCGGCGCCGAGGGCGTCGCCGAAAACGGTGGGGGAGCGTATAGGGGGTTGATAATACATCTCCCCCGCCCAAGTTATAAGCTATCTGAATTCCTAGCGCACTGAGCTATCCGAATTGCAAGCGAATGTTGGTAAATCCATGCAAGTGAATGTTATGCGATGTGAGTAATGGTGATGCGAGTTTAATACCGGTTGCCCGTGGAGGAGGCAACTTGGTAATGCTGTCCGAGTTCAGTTGGAAGGCGTACTTCAAAGTGGCGAGTTCGAGATAAGACTTGGTTTTGGATCTCTGCTAGTGAGTCCAAGGACTAAGGCAGTGGATCATCAGGCTCAAGGCGAGTTGTGCTTTGGTCGAATCGGTGGTATAGTGAAAGACAGTTCTGCGATCAGTATCCAGCATTTGGCAGAGTTCAGTGGGGGTATTCAGTTCGTTGCCGAGTTGAGAGCAGCGCATGATCCAGCGATTGTGACCAAGATAGTGGAAAGGTCTTCTTTTGCAGTGACCTGGGCAATATCGGCTGTAACCGACCCAGTGTTTGTAAATACCGTTTGGGGCTTGCGAAGCCTTTGTAAAACAGCTCAAGGAGAATTTTGTGGAAATATATGCTCTGTTCTCTCACATTGTGGTTTGGCATTTTAAGTTGTGATGCTTTACACAGTTTGAATTATCGCTCTTATATTAAAAGTGCATTTTGCTAGTATGTATGCTAACTCGTACAGGTCTTCATTATTCCGTAAGAGGCATAGTCTGGGACTCCCACGGAGCGTCGCAGTGCCGCACGGGTTATCGGAGTGAAACCCTGACCCCGTGACAACTACTATGGGTAGAGGTTGTTCGTCGGATGATTTTGCTTGTACCCAATGTTGGCTATCTTTTGCCGCGAGAAATATGCGCTGCGAGCTACATTAAGATTCAACGTTTTGAATACAACGTTGCGCAAAATCTTGCGAAGTGAGATGTTGGAAACGTGAAAAAAAAAAAAAAAAAAATGAATGTTTTTCTCGTTCGATTCCTTATCCGTCGTGTGAGAGCCCTTTTTACCTATAACTACTATGGGTAGAGGTTGTTCGTCGGATGATTTTGCTTGTACCCAATGTTGGCGAGTCGGTCGGTGAGCCGTATGGCTATGTTTGCGGCGAGCTAATCTATGTTGGCGAAATAACTTTGTGCAAAATCTTGCGCGGTGAGACGTCGGAAACATTAAAATACCGATTTGGTTTCAGCGTTAGTGAGCGCGCCATGGCTCAACACTTGCATTCAAAAATCGCCCACATTGGGACATACCGAGCGCGTGGTCTGGCTGGTTTACGAACTAAAAGGATGAATGTTTTTCTCGTTCGGATCCTTATCCGTCGCTTGACAGGCCTATTTACTTATAACTACTATGGCCTCAATGGACTGCAAGCAACCATGCATGGTAATAAAGGCAGTTGAAAGACGGCAGTCAGCGAAACAACAACGGGTTGTGCAGTTCGCATCCGCAGCAAGCAGGACGAATGGCAGCAAAGAAGAAGGCCAGAGCCAGTATTTGGCTGCACGCCTCGGAGGCTGGGATGAAGATGAGGGGAAGCGCACCCCATCCCGCCTGCGTGGATAGCGTCATAGAGATTGAGGATCGTGTGATGCGAAAGTTACCGTGGAACTACCACAGAGGAAGGGCTGATGATTCCCAGAAGAGATAGAGCCAGGGGCGAGGCCTCCAGATCGTGTCTTAACAGATTGTCTGGCCCGGAAATGGTTAGAACTAAGAAACAGGTGGGCGAGTTGATGTCCGCTGGCTACATCAAGAACCATCAAGGGTACTCCGGAGCACCAGTTGTGGTCAGAAGAAAAAAGATGGGCGTTTCGCTTGTGTGTGGACTTTCAAGGTCTCAAACCGTTTGACAGCGAAAAACAGATATCCGGTTTACCATGATTTTGCAGATTGTTCTTGACCGTCCTCATAGGGGCAGCGTTTACTTTTCTAAATTGGTAACTTGGAATGAACAAGGGTTATCATTCAAGTTCGCATAGCAGTAGTGAAGATGAAGGAGAAAACCACCTGTGTGACCAGGTATGGTTCTTCATACGAGTTCATGGTGATGCCCTTTTGGGCCTTTTGATAACACCCCGGCTCCACCTTCTGTTGACTCCTAATGACAATGTGTTCCCGTCCATTTGCTGGACAAGTCAGTGGTCTATACCTCTGATGACCATTCTAGTGTACAGCAAGTCGATGGAGGATCCACAAGGCTTCACACTGGCTGAAGTGTTTCGAGTTGCTTTACGAAGGCACAACCTCTATGTCAAAAAGGAAAAAGTGTCCATTTCCACAAGAAGAAGTAATGTTCCTTGGCCACGTTGTTGGCAAGGGAAGTCATTTAAACCGGATCCAGAGAGAGACTAAGAGCATAGAAGATTGGAATCTCCAAGAAGTCCACGAGGTGATTGAGGCAGTTTTTGGGCCTAGCAACGTATTACAGAAGGTTTGTTAGGCTTTCAAGGATTGGTAGTCCGTTGACAGACTTGTTGAAAAAGGACAGAAAGTGGGTGGTTTGAGAACAGCAGAAGCGTTTTAGACGCTTAAGCAGAAATTAACAATCCGAGCCTTGTCCTGGCGTTCTCAGATATGGAAGCCATTTGAGGTGCCAACAGATTGCATCTGATTACGACATTGGGGGAGTCCTTATGCAGGAGGGCCACCCTGTGCCTTGAGCCAGAGTTGAAGATCGGAACGGATTACCCGGTTCATGAAAAGAGATGACTGGTATAGTGCACTGCCTGAGAGGTTGGCGACACTATTTGTTGGGCGCCCCGTTCGTAGTGAAGCCGGACAACATCTCCTCAACTTACTTTAAAACTCACGCGAAGCTTACCCCTAAGCAGGCAAGATGGCAAGAATTCCTTGCTGGTTTGATATGGAAATCACTACAAACCCAGGTAGAAAAACGTCGTGCAGACGCCTCAGCCGTAAGTCGCAACTTGCAGCCGTGACACAGAGTCCCGTCTATGCATACTGAGAGTTCAGTAATCTGGCAGAGGCGATGGTGGATGGATAGTTGAACGAAGGGGCTAACCCAGGATCCCCAGGCCGACAGAGTTTGGTTCGACAGATCCTGTGTGAAGGTAGACTCGGAAGTTCTCGATCCGTGTGGACTGTGAGGTATTCACTCAGGGTCGTATCTATGTACCCAAAATGGGGGAATGGGAAGTTGAAGAGGGGGTGTGACCAGAGTGCACGACTCCTATGGGCAGGAGACCCCGGGCAAAAGAGAATTGTAGCACTATGGAAAAGAGGGTTTACTGGCCGAGGATGAGAGAGGATGTTGATGAGTGTGTCCGTTCTTGTCTCATTGCAGCAAGACCAACCAGTGTATAAGGCTCCCGCTAGGGACGCTACAAAAGTTTA
>JAHRHJ020002556.1:0-11295 GCA_019776745.2 Taxus chinensis | reverse complement strand
TCGTTCAGAGTCAAGCATAAAAAATACCGTCCTCTGACTTGAGCATGAACAAAGGGTAATTCCAAATATCTGGATCTGTTCGAAATGGGGCATAATTCCACTAGCCCTGTAAATTCACACCTTCCATCAGCTTTAATATCTGACGACCTTTTAAGCCCGTATGGATGTGGGGCATAAGGGATTCCTGTAGTTGATCTGCGAAATCGATTTATTGGATTCTCTCTCTTGATCTCTTGGCTGACTTGCAATTGGGAAGCATGTGAAGTCGACATTGTAGCTGTCATTTTGCGTCTTGACGACGATTTAGACCCTGCAAAATTCAAAGAAGGGAAAACAAAAATGAGTAAAATGAGCGCCAAAGGTATTTATAAACTAAATAAAGGGCGTAACTACTGGCCCTTATGACGCCGTCCTTTTTCTCTTACTGACAGCGCGTCGACGTTTTCCTATTGACGCGCGTCAGCTCGAAACTTTTGTCATGCGTCATCAGGATATTTGACGCTTGACACTGGCACCTAGTGATGCGTCGACACTGTCCTACTGACGCGCTTCACTTCCTCCTATTGTCGCGTGTCAGTTATTACCTCTACGGCGTGTCAACCAAGGTTCAGCGACACGCGTCATTAGGTTTAGTGTCACGCATCAATAGAATCCACAGTGTCGCGCGTCAAGGTCATAGCTGACGCGCGAACCACCGTCGTAGCTGACGCGCGTCAATAGGAGACAGTGACCTCGTCTTCAGTAGAGGCAAATGACGCGTGTCCTCAAGGGGCGAGTGACCCGGCGCGACATTAGGAGGCAGTGTCGCGCGTCATTACAGAACTGAACAAGCGTGACAGCGGTTTTGAACAATTTTCGCGTCACATTATGAAGGTAGTGTCCCCGCGTTAAATTGTCGCGTGTTCATTACAAACTAGTGTCGCGCCAATGTCGCGCGAATTACAAACTAGGTCGTGCCAGTGACGTGCGTCATTGCGATCTAGTTGTGTCGCAACGTCACTGAGGGAGCCATGAAAAACTATGCGAAATTTTATTTTTACTAGCTATCAATTCACTTTCGCTGAAACGGTTGACGGGGATAGTCGCCAGGTAATTTTCCACCTCCAATTTTATAGGTGTCTTAAAATGAACCCTGGGTTTAAAAATTGATCGCCCCTCAACCCTTATGTTAGGTCATTACATAAGGGAAAACACCCAAAGGTTGTTTCAATGTGGCAATATCTGTTATGGTTTTGTTATGTGTGGTAGACTTTCAGGTGTAAAAATGGTACTGTTGCGTCCTAATTTTGTTGGGACGACCTGGCCTAAGGAGTTTCATGTAAGAAACTACTAGATTGAAGGCTCAGGACACTTGCATGTGGTAGAGAGAGGGTGAAGATAACGGCTCCTCCATCATAAGACAGAACCTATTGATGCATGATGCAACTGATGATTGGAAATCCTCTTATTAACCCTAGTACCAGTGGAATTGGACACAGAAGATGAATAAAGTGAGGTTGATGTTTCATTCATGGATATCCTTTCCAGTCACACTGATTCATGAACCATAAAATTATCTACGAAGAATTGATGATCATCTCCAACAAATAAAGATTGGTGATGCTTTGTGATGGAGAGTGAGACGGAATCCCCCCTTTAACCTCAACTCCTTTCGAAGTGACATACACCTATCCTTTAATTACAAGGAACATTCCATCAAGTAAGTTTAGTAGAACCATTCTATTGAGCTTAGTAATGGTGCTAATCCCATTAAAGCAAATGCCATATAGAAGGAATCCTAATTTTTTCCAAGCTGTAAAGAAGAAATAGATAAGTTGCTTGATGTAGGGGATTATATTTGTTGTGGAGAATTTAGAATGGTTTTCCGGCTCCCATTGTGGATTTAATAAAAAATAATGGGAAGCTCAACATTGTGTGATTATAGGAAGCTCAATAAGGCAACAAAGAGGACGTTACCCTCTTTCCATTCCTCAATCAAATCTTGGACATAGTCTGGCCAGGATTGCTATAGTTTGCTGATGGATATAGCGATACAACTAAGGTTTCGTATAGCGGAGAACGATCAAGCTGTAATACCCCTTTTCAACCACTCCTGGGAACGTTGCTTATAGGTTTATGTCTTTTAAGGTTGTGTAATGCCTCCGGCAATGTTGCAGCATTTGCTAATAAGGGGTTTAACCTACATTGGGAACTTCATCAGAGTATTCTTCTGGATTATTTTTACATCTATGGGAGCAAGATGACCACCTGCACCAGATTGAGACAGCCTTTGAAAGGTTAGAATGAAGCACAAACCTCAACTAAACCCTAGCAATTGGTGTCTTTGAGTTCAAATGTGGTTTTGTTAAAGGGGCATGTTTGTATGCCAGAGTTGTATTGGTACGGTCCTGATAAAGTTTCCAAAAATCAAAGAGTACATTTTTTTCTAGAATAGAAGTAAGTTGAGGATCATTTTAGTCCATGTGGGTTCTATAGAAGGTTCAATCAAAATTTCTCAAGATTGCACAACAATCACTAACCCAGTCTTGAAGAAATCTTTACTCTTAGAACCCATAAATCAGGTGCATAAGCTTTTGAACACTGAGGAACTCGTGCTTCAACTTGTTTTCAAAATCAGATTGGAGCAAGCCATTCATTGTGTATAAGTGATACCTCAGATGCACAGTAGGAAGTACTCTGAGCCAAAGTATGAAAATGGGAATGCATCATCCAGTTTACTTTGTGAGCAACAAATGAGCATGCTGAGGTAAATATAACTGTACTGAAAAAGAGCCCTAGCTATATCATTTTTGTTGTAAAGAATTTTAGAAATAACTAACTTGTTAGGGCAGAAATTTATCTTGTAACAGATCATAGGCTCTAAAATATATTGTAAATAAGCTAACCTAGCAGGAGGATAACAAGATGGATAATTGTGCCTATGGAATTTGAATTTGATATTTATATATAGGTCAGGAAGAAGCCTGTCAATTCAGATGCCTCTCTCAACCCCAAAAGAGCCTATGATGGTTTAGGTTCACATCTTTGATGATATTATTCCCAGTATGCAACATATATCCTTGACACAAGCCCTATAATACATAGATATTTGGAATTAGCTGAATGAATTCAAGTTTCCTGAGGTGCCAAAGAGAGACTAAGAGAAGATTATTCACCCATTGTCGTTCATATTCTATTATGCATGGAGTATTATTCGAATAGGATCTGATGGAACAGTACAAGCGGGTAATTGGAGGACGTGATCAATGGACAGTAATCTGATAACAGAGTTCCAACAATGTACATGTGAGGATACTTCTCTAGACAACTTACCAGCAAGAAGAATCTTGGATGCAGGTTATCGCTGGCCCACTCTTTTTAGAGATTGTTTAATTTTTTATAGCATGTGATACTTTGTCAACACATGGTAACCGTAAAGACTTCATCATCTCCATTATGCCCAGTTCTTCCACGTGGTCCATTTGAAAAGTGGGGAATGGACATTGTATGTCCCTTCCACTACCCACGCCAAAATAAGTAGATTGTACTACCACAGATTTTTAACCAAGTGGGGTTTGAAGCTAGGCATTGAAAACAACTTCCATGGATTAAGTGGCAAGGTTCATATATGAACGCATTGTCACCATATTTAGTTTGTCCAGTAGAAAATTTGTAAACAGATCAAGGAAGCCACTTCATTAATATGAGGTGGTAGAACCCTAGTCATAGTTGTCTATTAAGCACAGAATGCAACAACATACAAGCCAAGCCAAATGGGCAGTTGGAACGAATTTTTTTTTTGTGTTGTGTAAATTCTAGCAAAATATGTGGCCCTTGCATGTACATAAGAAGTTGGATAAAAGGATTCATGCAAGCATTGTGGGCATATACGGGCAACATCAAAGTCAACACAAGATACTCCCATTTCATGTTGTTAGGCATTGATCCAATTCTTTTCCTATTATAATTTGATATTCCCACTGTGAGGAGTTATGAAAACTGAAATGGATGGATTAAAGTTGTTCAAGTACAGAAAGGTTGGTACATCTTCATTTGCTAGAGGCAAATGAGGGAAATAGCGAAGGATACAAGCTATAAGAAGAAAATGAAGCAGAATGAATACACTTTGATCAAGATCCTTGTCTTCATTTCCAGGTGAATGCTTGTGTTTAGTATAAATGATTCCAGATACAAACAAGAATGACAAAAATTTCTTCCATTTATGGATGGGGCGCCTACAAAATAGCATTTTGTGCATGAAATGGACTACCAACTAAATGCATTGGATGGCACTCCCATTACAAAATGGGTCACCACGACAATTACATATTTCCTTCCCAAGCACCGAATAAGTCTACTCCGAGGAACAGAGTAGAAGCTAGGAAGGGGGAAGATGTCGACACTAAAATTTTCCTCCGTAATTTCTATTTCATTAATGTATGTATTAGGAATAGGATGTTGTTAAGTATAATTAGTAGTAGCGTCTGATAGAAGATAACAGCACTGCCGGTACGACGCCACCAATAATGTATAGTACGGTAATAGTCAAAAGTATAATCGAAATGTTGATGTAAAAAGTAAATATTTGTTGTAAGTGGTCTGATAATGTTAAAATGTCAAAGTTAGGGTAAGTAGAGAAGTAGGATCTACATGATTAGGAATTAGAAATATTATATTGGTAATAAGGACAAGGAGTGAGGTCATAAATATTTTTTGTATTTTATTTGTAAAAAGTTTTAAAATGTGGAACCCATGTGAAATGATAAGGTTTATCTTATCTTAAAAGATAAGCTTACATGTACAAGGTATGGAATATGATTCGTCATAGTAGATTTAAAAAAAACAAAAAACAAAAATTTCAAATCGGCAAGACTACATTGTGAACTTGGGAACACTATCTTAGTGATAAGAGGGATAAGTCATTAAGAGGTGTAATTGTGAAGTTTATCCTAGACAGAATATCTCTATTACTCAATGTAAGGCAAGTGAATCATGCTCATCGTAGTGAAAAATGTATTGTGACCACATGGGTGCAGATTGCGGACAACCAAAAGTAAATTTTAATATAATATAATTTTGACAACTGATACAACAAACATCAGACTTTGAACATCATTGTCCCCGAATCTTCGAAATGCACAAATCACTAAAGATGATACTTGTACAATGTTTATTCCATGTGTTTCACAAAATTAAAACATCCATCCAAACTAAAAGTCGTGCAAATTAGTAAATGCTCGATGTAGCAATGCAACAGTTCCACCAGTGAAGAATTATTATACCATGGGACAGGTGTTGTCAATGTCAAAACCATGCACTCAACAAAGTTATCCCCATGCCTAATACTCATAATGGAAGCTTAAAACATCGCTTCGTCAATTCAAGTCTATATTCTTGAAACCCATCCGACTTGCAACTACATACAGATAAAACAATACAACACAATGGTAAATGCACCCTTTGAGAAAGTTTACTAAAAAACATCAACAAGATGCCCTAAAACATGCATGTTCACGTTCTTCTAAGCCACATTACAGAAGAATCAGCTAGTAGTGGTGCTAAATTTACGCAATTACAAAAAACGGACCCTATCTTCATTAAAGTCTCTTTCCATCTTCAAATTCAATATCAACAATATATACTTGTTTCCTAAGCGAATACTGCAAGAAGTTGTATAGAGTCATTGAAACCTTGAAAAGTTGCCAAAATCTCAGTCATGAAAGCAAGAGAATGGGGAGAGAATAATCAACAGCTGGACATATGCTCATGAATATCCCAATATGGAAATCTTCATTCTTCGTTCAAAGTGGCTGAGGAAATTGGTTAGAATAATACTGCCCATTTTTGTAATGGTACAAAACTCTTTTCACCTGAAATCTCAGGTGCATGGCTCTTATACACCATGACATTAACGTCGATGATAGTATGTTGTGATCAATAAGAATACAAAAAAACTTCATCCCTTCTCACTTGTCGATAGATAACATCTGCAATATTTGGCCCAACTCTTGATCACATTTTTAATTGGGACACTAGTCAAAAGCCTAACCTTGTTTGCCCCATCATATAAAACACGGTTATCCAAATAATCTCCCACCATGTGTTAAAATTGACATAGGTTTAGATATTCTTCATAATTTTAGGCTATCCCAAATTATTTCAATTTTCTGAAATAATTGTCTTCTATGTGTTGCCGTATGTCCTAAATATGGGAATGTACATTCCTCATATATCCTTATATGTTAACTCGATTAATATACATAAATCAATATTATTGAATAATAGATCTATATTTATGCATAAATTATTTTATATATTTTATCATCCAGTATAACTAAATAAACATCATTTTACATTTTGGTATCTTCATCTTCTAACTATATATCTCATACTTCTTCTCCATATAGATTTAATTAAATTCAGAACTGTTCTTTCTTCTTTATTCTTGTGCCTACACAACAGAACAAATCACATTAGACAAAAACAAGAGTTCTCAAATATCATTTGTTCATGTCTCTTTGTATAGTATGTCAAAGTTATCTAAATCTTCCTTGGCTTGAAATTGTATCATATAATCTCTACTTATAGTGATGGATATTAAATTTTTCACATTACAAGGCTAATCCCAAACACAATTGTAACCCATGTGTTATTAATCCCCCCAATACATTATTGTTACTAGTTATAAGTGGTTGGGATCCTAGGGATGACAGTTAGACCTTGGTAGGAATGATGAATTGGTCAATTGGTAGCTACTTCGTCGTCATGGTAATAGGATACATCAATCTTTTGTTGTCACAAATGAATGTGACATGGTATACTGCAACTGAAGAATAAGGTAAGAACTCTCTTTACTATTCACATTGTTTTCAACTGTCAAACTGATTTTATATCCCATTCATGGGAATGTAACACACTAAAAATAGGATGAAATGGGTTTGATAACATGTACACTATTATGATGAATTCAAAAATGTAACCATTCAAGGATTGAGAAACTAATGCATTCGCACTTGAAATGATTTATAAATGATGATTGATGTCTCAAGTGGCACAAGAGAGGAGAGAATGTTGGACATGCTGGAAACTGTCTATAACAATAGGAGGAACATTTGGGATGTGTAGCATAGTTTTAGTAGGCTACCAATCAAGACTTGTATTACTTCCAATCATTCCTCTAAATCCCAGTTGAGTTATAACGCTTCAAATAACAAGATAACAACCATCCCACTCAATTTCAAACACAAAATTCATGAGCTTATCTTCTACTTTGCACTCCCTCCAAGATCTGACGTATCAATGCAGTAATTGTAGAATCACCTAATTGTAGACACCCATAATTACGCCCAAGCAATTTAAATGCTTAAGATTGTCACTAATTATCCTCGGTCTTGTCATTTTCGTAATAATCGACGACATTTCATCAACTAATTATCTAACATTTTCTCTTCATATCATCATTGAATTAACAACACTAAGCGTTAATTAATTAAGCCTTGCATATCCAACAAGGATGTCCTAATTAACGACCTTTTGTTAATTAATCATCCGCCTTCTACCTAGACTGGGGTTAATTAATTACTAATTAATTAAGCTTACGCTTCCATTTAACCAATAAATCTATAAATTTTCAATTGATTGGATCAAATTCCTCTTCTTACATCCCGCAAAATCATACTAATTTTCCTCTAATTAGCTTCTATAAGCTTACCTCTACCTATTGAGTTATTCACCTTTGATTAATTAAAACATCTCCCAACTCCCACGACTTACTAAGAACATGTATTAAACTCTTCTAAAGTAAAGATTACCTTTTAATAAAGCAACCTTATCTATTCCTAATCATGTTTTACCTTTATCCCACATGTTCATCAGATTGTGTTGAATCATTGCCTCTTTAGGCAAACTATATAAAGAGCCCTCCACCTTACCTTTCTTACTTACACCATAAACTCCTTAGAGAGCAAATGAAAACCATATAGCATTTTGACTAAGAGATTGCACCTTCTCTATTGTTGAGAAATAACTTCATCCATCTTGCATCGTTAAGCCTCTTTCAAAAGTGCTTGAGGTCATATGGGAAGATCCAAAAATGGGTCTTGTAGCCCATTCTTGGTGATAGATCCCTCATTCCTCAGGTTACTTAGATATCACCACCAACCACTATTTTGACTAGTTTATGTTCCTTCACTTAGGTTCATTCAGTTTATTTTTTGTTAGCAGATCATAGAGGAATTTAGGAAATTTAGCATTATTAGTATGTAAAGTCTCCTATTATGCATTGAATGCTAGCATTTAACCCTTGTTTAAGCTCTTATCTTGATGGTGTCATTAGTTTAATTAATATTCTTGCTAAGTTGAAGGCTATGTAAGATATTAGTCTTTACTCATATTTATAGCATTGGTTTGAATACATACACATGCAGCACATTTGGCATACCCGGTGGGACCTACTCTGTTGTCCTTTGCACTTAATTTCAAGTTTTTGTAGTTAAGTTTCAATTTTGGTTACTAACCCTCTTTTGCATATATTGATCTAACTTGTTTTTTTTAACTTGTTTTGTTGAGTTTGCATGTGTTGAGTATTTTTTGTAGATATGAACGAGGCAAAGTGCTATCAAAATTAGGATCTTGATGGGAAAATTTTAACATTTCTCCATGTTTTCATTTTTAGAGCTTGCTTTTTCAACATTCTACATGCTAGTTTTGTCAATTTCTTGAAAATTTTAAATTCTTGAGCATGTAGATTAGTGTTTGATAGTGCTGAGTCTTCTATTTACATATTAATGTGGTGGGTTGTTATCAAAATTTAATATTGGTGAGAAAAATTCAAGATTTCATGCATGTTTTTTAATTTTAGAGCTTACTGTTTTCTCATCATTCTACATGCTAGTTTTGTCAATTTCTTGAAAATTTTAAATTCTTGAGCATATATGTTAATGTTTGATAGAGTTGAGTCTTATATTCATATATTGATGTGATGGGTTATCAAAATTGAATCTTGGTTGGAAAAATTTTCCCATTTTACAAATTAAGAGACATTTTTTGACATTTTTTGAGTGCATGTCATGTGCATCACTCGTGAGCAATAAAGAGCATATGCGTAACCCATCTCCGAAGTGCCATATCTTTTGCTCCCAAACTAAAAAATGACTCAATTTTTTTGAAGTTGGAAAGTATTGAAGTTAACTATATAATGAAAACATAAAATTCAAGATTTAATAATTATAAGAAATTTTAGGTTTTTTTTGTTAGTTTAAACTGGTTATTTTTCTAAATATCTCTAATGTTTGAATGAATGTTGGTATTTCCATGCTTACTCGATTTAGACCAAAAGCGGTGTATGATCTTATCTGCACATTTGGTGATTTAAGAATCAAAAACAACTTGGTTTATATCTTTTTAACATTGGGATTAACTTGGAAATTCGTTATTCATTTTGCATTAAGGGAATGAACATTTTACAAAAGCATTTTTCAATGTCCTTTGATTTGATAGTTTTCCCCATTTTCTATATAAGTTGGGATAAATTTTTTGTTATGCTCTTCTCCTTGCAATCCTTAGGGTGAATCTGAGAATTAAAAGTTAACTTTAGTCTCAGTTTTATAACATTTGGTAAATTGGAAACTTCATCTTTTACTTTTTGGTTTAGAGGGAAATGAACCTTTTACAAAAACATTTTTCAATGATCCTTCGATTTTTGAAAGTTTCCATTCTAAGTATATAAGTTTGGTGATAAAGTTTGTGTATGCTCTTCTCTTGCACCTTAGGGTGATTCTTGAGAATCAAAAACCAACTCTAAGTCTTCATTTTATAAACATTTTGGTAATTGGAAACTCATTTTCACTTTTGGTTTAAGGGAATGACCTTTTCAAAGTATTTTTTCAATAGTCCTTTGAATTTGATAGTTTTTCATTTCCTATATAGTTGGGATAAAGTTTGTGTATGCTCTTTCTCTTTGCACCTTAGGGTGATCTTGAGATAAAACAAATTTAATCTCATTTTTATAACAATTTGGTAAATTGGGAACTTCATCTTTCAACTTTTGGTTTAAGGGGAAATGAACATTTAAATCTAAGAATTTTGTATGGTTCATTGATGAAAAGATTTTATTTCTTACTTTTTTAGTTAGATTATTGTGTTGTGTATGCTCTTCTCTTGCATTCTTGGATTGGAATCTTGAGAATCAAAAGAACTCTTAATCCTCTTTAAAATAATGTGATTTTCTCTTGAGAACTACTTAATGCTTTGAGTGTAGGAACCTAAAAAAATGTTTGTCAAAGAAAGGAGGAAATCAAAATAAAATCAAAAACTACTAATATCAGTGATGCAAGGTTTGTCAAAAGGTGTTCAAGGAGCAAACCACAACCTAAATTAAATTAAAGAATAAAAAAGAACAACATATCAAAACACTGTACTTGTAATTTTGGAAAAAGGGTACATCCTCTCCGCTCAAACTGGAAACATAACCCCTTGGCATACGTCTAAGCTTACAACAATGGGGTGGTTCTAGAACCCAAAGTAGTCCAACAAAAGGGAACTGTGGAATGAAAAAACGGGAAAGTGCTTCTGCAACTACCTACTTGACTAAGTGATTCCTTTGTGAGATATGTTACAAGTTAATCCATTGTGGCGACCACAGTGATAGCAACATGTAGACGCACTAGTTAACATACTAATTTCTTGATAGGGGTAAAGTAAGCCGAGATACTCCCAAACTAGTCAGTGTGACTTTTGGGTAAATGCGCACGCACTCTGCTCGGTGGCAACTTGTAACACCTAAGGTGAGAAGAACCACCTAGGAGAATATACTTTGGGCACAGGAGCCCACCTTTGACTCATTTAAAAACAGTGTTGAGTTATGAACCTTCTTTTTTTGAAGAAATGTGTGACGTATAGTACTTTCACCTAGTTTTTTTTACTTGCCTTAGGGCGAGTTTGAAACTCTGTTGAAGTGAGGCTAGCATTTTTCGTTCATTTTTCTTGATTTATTTCTCCCATATTGATTTGACACTTTGTTGATCAAAAGGTGTGATTAACCTTTTGTGGTTGCCATTTGACTGTTTCTTCTCACTTTAAATGTTCGTTTACGCCCATACCATATTTTGCGGTTGGGTTAGTTAAAAACAATCTAAAGGAGTCGGAAGGCATTTTTCCAATGTCATTTGTAGCCTTATGATTCTTGATACCCTCACGTCAGATCATCATATGTAGTTAGGTGTGGTTCATATCCACAGAACTCCATAGAGGAAGTAGCTTTTGTTTGTCCTTATATCATTACAATTTTGATATTTAACGTCTTGTTCTTTAAACTCG
>JAHRHJ020002555.1:0-11296 GCA_019776745.2 Taxus chinensis | reverse complement strand
TATGTAAGGTTATATCATGCATGTGCATTGTTGAAATGGTTAGTTTGATTGTTGGATGTTGGAATGTAGTATGTTGTGAAAAGAGTAGCTAAGTATTAAACTAGATGAAGAATGTATGTGAATATAAGATGGGTGACAAATCGTAAAAATGTATGTATGGAGGCAATGTGGTAGATAAAAGTAGCAATAATGATGCATTGATAAATGAATAATGATGAGGTGTGAAATAATGGTTGTTATAACCTGTGATGAGAATGAAGTGGGGAGAGAAGAGTGATTTCCCCCTAGTGTTAGAATGAGGTTCATTTAGAAATGCCCCCTTAGCAGTCAATAATGAACCATAGAACAAGAGTGTTTCATCGGGAAATTGGTTTATTACATGCATGTAAATGCGAGAAAAAGATATGACATGAAACAAAGTGTATGAGTTGTGAAAAGAGAGGTTCATTGATGTAGTATTCCCTCAACAGTCAAGTGTGAACCATAACACGAGAATATGTCATATGGTACTAATGAAATGGAAAGTGGATTCCATCTACAAGAGATTGAGTAGTCTACAAGGCATAGATGGAGCATGGGAAACAACGAAAATGTGAGAATAAGTGCCAAATTTTATGCCAGATAGAATTCTACCAAGAATAGAAGGTGTGGTGGAAGGAAGTGCAAAATCAAGAGGCTTAGGAAGCCAATGAGGTAGTGTAACAATTCGTGAAGAATGAAATACTGGAAATGAAAAAAACTATGACTAAAAGTAAATATTATGGCTATGAAAAAGCGTGCAAAAACAAAATACATATAAAGGAAGGAACTACTGCAATTCTAGCAATGCGATGAATTAAAACAAAGAGAGTGCTGACGAGAGGGATAATTAGCAAATAAATGAAACCTGGGTATTGCCGTGGAATGTTATAAACGATCCTAGAGGTCCATGTCTACAACAAATTAATTAAAACTCATGATGGCTTATTTCATCATCAGTGGAAGATTGTAAAAATGGAAGAATAAAACTCGCATTACAAGTATCTGATGGATCAATGATGCTCAATAGAAGGTAAGGGGATTAAGTTACTCCTTCATGTACAAGCAACCAAGACATCCCTGAGGTTATTATCCTTCATGTACATACATTAGCGTAAGGAGATAGATTCATGACTACGACATGGAAAAGGTCAAGGTGTATTTCGTATGCAAGATATAGGACCAAGCAATCTAGAAATTAACGTATGAGGACAAAATGGAGAGCGTAGAATGGATTTTAATGGATGGAAGATCACAAGAACTTAACTAGATTGATCGAAGTGAACAACCCGGGCGGTACACCATGTGTAAATTCAATCAACTAGTTCTTTGTTCTGAGTTACAATTGAATGTGTAATCAGGAGATGAGCATTGAATCTTCTCCTTTCTCACATAAGAGATTCTCTATCAACATGCAGAAATAAAGCCACAGGTGAAGTGTACACAAATTACTTTTCTAAGATCAATGGTATGAAATAACAACTTTAGATTTGTGTACAAGACCTCCTATGGCTATATGCATGTGATCTATGAATTGAGTCCTTTCTTTGATTGTATGCAAGTTGAAGTGAGGAGCGATCTCATATGTGACCTGTGAATGAATAATCCTAGAAGCCGCATTTTCTAAGTGGATACACATATGTCCTTCATATCATAATCAAGGTACTAATAGTTATTCATAAGCAAAATGATTGTATCATTGGACATTATAATCCATAAGAACTATGCCGAAATGATTTGAGTAATAAGCAATCATTGGAATAGAGAAAACTTAGCTGAATAATCATATTAACTAATATATGTGTCCATAAGTTCAATATATCAGTGGAAATGTTTAGCATGTATAACTTGGGAAATGGTGAAGTTCATTTTGGAACACATAATAATTGTGAATCAAAATACAAGGAGATAGAGATGTGCCATGAAAAAAGGATTATTTTCAATAGAATCATCACACCCCAGGATTAACTTTCAAGAGTGAATGTATGAACATTCAAGATTCTTTGCAAAGTACCAACAGTCATTCTTGAGAGATAAAATATCGTGTGAATGAATGCTGTAGAGGTGCCTGAAGCAAGTGGCATATTGAGATGTTGGATCCTTCCAATGTGAGTGATCATGGGAATTTGAGAAGGACCCTGCGGATAGGAAGGAGGAGAAGGAGGTTGAAGAGGAATAGAGGAACATGGAGGCTCAATAAGAATGCTAGATGTAGTCTCAAAATATATAATAAGAGGTGTACAAGTATTAGGAGTAGAAACATCATGAGAAACAACATTAGACAGAAGAAGGAAGAAGTGGAAGAGGAGGAGAGGAACATAGTGGCTTTATTGGAATGGATAAATGTAGAATCAATAGGATATACCAAGTAAGAGGTGTCCATAAGTCCCTAGGAGTAGAAACTTCAATGAGATGCATTTATCCTCCTGAAGAAGGAAGAAGATGGATATTAGGTTGATAAGAACATGCATTTCCTTCCTCTGCATCTCTTGCTAACATTTAGACTCAAAATATGTCCTTCGAGGTGTAAAAGTAGTAGGATATAGAAACATGACTGATTAACAACATCAAAAGAAGAAGGAAGAAGTGGAAGAGGATGAGAAGAGCACGAATGTTCTATGGGAATGCTAAATGTAGACTGGGAATATATAATAAGAGGTGTACAAGTATGTAGGAGTAGAAACACCTATGAGCAACAATTTCAGAAGAAGAAGGAAGAAGTCATAAGAGGATGAGAAGACATATGGAGGCTCTATGGGAATGCTAAATTTAGGCTTTGAAATATATAATAAGATGTGTACAAGTAGTACAAGCCCTTGTCATTATGATGAAATAACATCAGAAGTGGAAGAGGAGGAGAGGAACATGGAGGGCTTGATAAGAATGTTAGATGTAGACTTAGAATCTACAATAAGAGGTGTACTCAGTAGTAGGAGTAGAATCATAGTGAGTAACAAATTGCCTTAAAGAGAAGAAACAAATCTCAAAATAGGAGTAATAAATTCAAAGTCATCAGTCCTAAGAGAATTAATATCATGTCTAGCATGGTCATGATTAGAAGCATAACATACATCACTATCAGACATATTTTCACATAGCAAGTATTTTATCAAGACTATCATCAACATAGAAAGAAGTGGTATGAGTACTAATATTACATCTATCATTTCATTCATTAGAAGAACTTTTAGAAGTAGGAAGAGTAGGTGATAAAACTTTTCATTCATCTTGACTACTAATAGAGATACCATCACACATATGTACATTTTCAACATTAGAAGCATTGACATCCATATTATCACAACCAAGAACATGATCAAGAAAAGAATTCTCAAGTAATACTATCATGACAACTATAAGATGATTGGAAGATTATGGTACAACAACATGGGTGACTAACATGAATTAAAGTTCATTGGTTACTTGTATTGTATCTTCTTGTTTCTTCTTCAGTTCTTACAATTTCATTAGGCTGGGTCTTTTAGCCCTGAGTTTTCTATCTTGTTGGAGGATGGAATAATCACTATCGATGGTTTCAGAAGATTAGCTCTTCCTTCTCCTCAGTTTTCATCTACCCTGCATCATGAGCAATACATGGTTCAAACATGTATACATCCCAGTATGGTGCTAAAGAAGTTATTTGAGTGACCTATGCTTCTTAGCCATGACTAGGTATTGGGGATCCTAGGGCAAGAAGTTTGAAGAAAAGTTGGTTCACCAAATGATTTAACAAAAATATAAATTAAATCTAATTGTAGAGTAATATATATGATGAAATATAGGATATATATTACATATGTTAAGCACTCAAATGATGCAACACTATGAACAAATAAAAGAGAGAGATGACTTAGTTAAATCTTGAGTGATCTGCAATTGATCTAAGTGATGTAAAGTGTTAAACAGGGTTGGAACTGTGTCACAATTGTCCTCTATAAAATCTTAGGATTACGAGAATAATCTCGAACACGGTTTCCTAGTGCTGGACAAGGGCACCTTCAACGCTGGTGATTATACTTAGGCGTTGATGACTGCACAAAAGGCCATAATTTACTTTTTCCTATGTCGCTTGGGTTTCATTATCACTCCCTGTTGATCACTTGTATGTTGTAATATGATTGTCCAAGGTACCTCTAACCTGCAACGCAAACCCTAACTACCTACACAAGCTCACAAACACATCAAATTGGAATGAAAATTCAATATGTGAATCTCTAAAATGACCCCGACGGTCACTTGACTAATGAACTTATGACTGAGCGTTGCACTACATTCTAGAATTCATGTAGTTCTTTGTGCTTGTGTGTGTAATTGTGTCATTAGATTACTCTCACGCCAATGACACCAAGATAACGAGGTATGGCTAGATAAAATGCAAATGTGTGAGATGAAATTGAGCACTTCCCCTTATTGGAAGCATAAGGTATTGAGAGGGGGGGTGAATCAGTCCTACAAATATTTTACTTTCATTTCTTGCCAACGCTCTGGGAATCTAAGTCCCTCTACTTAATTGGTGCATACTACCATATGTGCATGCACATGAAAAGGTGGATTTCTATGGTGGTATTTCGACTGGAGGATCCAATAGGGGCACTCCACTGACCTCTGCGACAAAGCTACTCAATCTCTTGCTAGGGAAGACTTATGTCTAGAGAGTGGGAAAGGGGAGTGAGAAAAGAGGTAGGAGAACTAATGTTGTAGGTAGATAAATCAGAAGTTCTAGTGCACACACAACTAGTCAGAAACTTCAACACATGCATTTGATTTCGGAAGAAACAACCCTACAAATAACAACAAGACTAAATAGAATTTGATGAACATAAAGTATCAATAAACCCCTTAGTCAAAGAAAGCTAAAAACTCCTTGTAGATCTTGTGATCTATGATTTTTTAAACTGCCAAAGTTGTACATATGTGGGAATGCTCAAGAAATTTGAGGAGGGGAATAGAAGAATTTGGCTATCTCCTTTGCTTTCTCTCAATACACTCTTGAGTCTACAAAATCAATCTTCCAACCCTTTGTCATGGGAATGGTGTTACAATTTATAGAATAAGAGGTGACTTATCATCTTCCTCATGACACACTCCATATGCCTTAATATGACTTAAGACTATTCATATTCCACTTTAAATATTTAAGTCCCTTTTATAATAGCAAGGTGACTTAATTTACATTATGTTTCTAAAGTCACTTTTGGTGACTTAAAGATATCAAAAAGTGCAAACCCCAATGAAAATTATAACATTTGAAAGTGAGAGAAAGTTGGGGGAAGAGGAGAGAAAAGAGACAATGAGAAAGAAGAAGCATTGGAATGTCAAATGAAGTCCGTTGATCCTAAAAACATTGATTAGAAAAGCTCCAAATTCATAAAACATGAATATTACTCATTGCACAAAATTAAAACTGCCCAATTAGCTCATGAACCAATTGCTATTTCAGTTGAATGGGCTCAGGTGGATCTTTGAATTCTTCTCAAATGACTAGGATGTTCCCTACACCCTTTGTCCCCCTGAAAACATGATTATCCATATACACTCCCATTGTGCCAAAATATGTCTGTTTGATGGAAACTTACTATTTTTAGTAACACTGTAAAGCAAATAAGGTCCCTCAATCCTTTTGACAATGTTGATGACCATTTTTTTCTCCCTAGTTCCTCGTACTCCTTTGGATCAAATTTCTATTTTTAGAATATCTGCTCAAGGGCATTTACTATTTTTAGTAGAATGCCAAAATTTCCATTTAGTGAATTCTCAGCTGTAGTGCACCTCCAATGTCTTCATCTCCTTCGCAGGTTCTTTGAATGTCGAGCTTTTACCCAAAATAGTAGTTCCTATGTAGTAGACCTAGCTATTTTTAGAAAGTTTTCCTCTACACGAGTCGGATTGACATGTGAACAAAGTTTTTTGATATGGGTTTTTTCCCAATATCCATTAACCTCTGAAATTTTATATGTGCTTAATAATCCAGGAGATTTTAAAGTTTTAATTTTCAGACCTGGCAGTGCTTCTGGGTACGACAGCCATTAATGGACCTCAAAATTGTTAGGTTGGTTTTCTCCTCTAGTTTATTGTAAAATTTATATTTTTGATGTGGGTTTTTTCTTCTGGTGCTTCACGTGCAATCTTACTTCGATCCGGCAACCGGTTTGACGGGAAATCCCACTTCATTTCTTCATTGAGCTGGAAAGGAGATTTCTTCATTGTGGATGCTCTGTCACACATGGGGGAGTTTGAAGGTGTCTTATTGATGGCCTTGGGTAGAGGAATGAGCAGCAAAATATATCTTGTTGTTTCATGCATCCGTTTGGGATATTTCTTTAACTTCTCATTTCATGACTATGGAGTTTTCTCCGTTTTCTCCTTCTGTGCTTCGTGCTTCTCCTTCTATGTTTGATGAGGATTCCTTCTGAGACATGAATGATTTCATGGAGTGGGAGGGGAGTGAATTTTTATCAGGTATGGTTTGAGTTCTTGCAATGGTGGAGTGATGGAAGAAAGTTTGCAGAGGAAGTCATGGAAATGAAGTGCACATACAACTGTTAGAAGTTAGAAGCGAAAAAAAGCTCCACACTTGGAAAAATTTCAAAAAGATATGCACAGGTAGGGCTTGGGTAAATTTTTCCATGAGATGTCCCTGACCTTAAGGATGTGAGGGACATCAATTTCCACAATGAGCAAGACGGTGACACATGGCACTAGATCCAATGACAGGGAATGAAGGAGGAAAAATTTGATTTAAAGCACTTGGGAGCTGAAAGGAGGTCACATGGGTGTCCAAATGACTCCCTATGGGGGATGGGTAAGGGACATTTTGAGTCAAGGAGAGTATATCATGTCGGTCACGTAGACACACATGATTTATATTTAAAATTTTATAAGCCAATTTGTGACTTGCAACAAGAATAAAGGCACTCTGCACACGCCTCTAATGGACAATTTTTAAGTTTCCACCTCAGGTGCATAAGGGACATCCACAAAGAGCTGACACGTGGCGCCCGATCCAATGACAGGGGATGAATGCTTCAAAAAGTTGCTGGGGGCTGAATTGTCAAGTCTGGAGGTCACATGAGGGTCAAGAGGTCATATGAGGGCTGAGAGGGATTCAATGGGGGCTGGGTGATTAAAGTTTGATCAAACTTGGTGTCCCTGACCTTGGATTTCTTATGAGGGACACAAAATCCCGCCAGGCTCCTGGTGTTGACACGTGTCCTCCGAAAAATTTGGCTAAGTCCTGAACTTGTAACAATGATAACTTGAGCTCCCGATGGAATTTTTGGGAAACTTTTATATGATATTGACTAGAAATTTCCTTATGAATCAAATTGTGTGGGTATCATGTATTTATTATTCCATTTGATCCCTAAAAAATTGGAGTTTTTATTTTGTATTCCACTTGTGCCTGAGAAAAATTGCCTGCAGACCTGATGCGCCAAAGTGTTGTGAAAAATATTATTTCACCATCATGTAGGTCTTGTAATCCTATTTCTGATATATATTTTTTTCTCCTAACTCCATCTGGAGCTCTTGGAATCTTCTTCTCAAGCCCAACAGCTGTTTTAGGCCTGTGTACCGCCTAGGCTTGTGAACCCTGTTTTTTACTCAGACTGCTCCAAGTCTTGAAAACTTCCCCAAACCTTAAAAAATCATTTCAATTATGTTCTAAGGTATTTTCCATTCACCTCCATGTTGAATTTTTTCCCTTCCACTTCTGCTCCAGGGGGTTGAATCTAGTCCTGGGAAGGCTAACAATAGCCCTTCCCTATACTCCCAGAAGATAGTGTCTTTTTAGAACTCCCTAAAATCACCTAGGGGAATGAATGGACTTTACTTAATCACCTAGGGGGCTGATTTTACATCAAGTGATTTCTCTGATCAACTGATGACTGATTATACCAAAAGTGTCTTGGAATGATGGGACTTGAAAAAATTAACACTGGGGTATTGTTGTCGTGCTTGGAAATTGTCAATTTCCCTGTTGCACATTTGCACGACAACAATGGCTCTAGCTTGGGGACATGACATGGACTGAGTCTTGACTCCATGAATGCCAATCCATAATGCTCAATTTTAGACCATATAGTTCATTGACCAGTGCCTTATCCATTGGGCCCTGCGGAGTCATGGTACAACTTCTATGAAAGGAAGATTAGAAGTAAACAACACACACAAAATGAAGGAAAGGAAACACATAGATTACACAACAGGAAGGGAAACAATCGTGCATAGAAATTCATTTGCTCCAACACACCTATAATTCACCTATGGTACAAGGTGGGGGACAACCCATTTCACTAAAGTACTTTTCTTTCTAAAAAGTTACCCCTGAAGAGGCAACCTACTCAATGATGATGTTCTGCGAAGCCGTTGAAGGGTTCCAGAAAGTAGCCTCCTTTCCTTAATTAGTTATGGAAGCAAGGTGCTTCTATGATTGTCCTTTTACTTTGTAGGAGTGAGTCCATGTGAGCTTCTTGATGCTCTGGTTCTTGATTGGAAATTCCACTGCCTTCGTGTTCTTTGAAGTTTGGTCTCATAATGCCAGTTTCCTTCCATGTTTATCCATATAGCTGATTCTCCATCGAGTATCTCATCACTGCGCCCAATGCTGCTTTTTGTTCGAATTCCTTTTATACCTTCTGAATTACTTTATTTCTCGGGTCTATGCTCATTGACATCTCTCTCTATGATAAACCTTTGACTTCATCCTGTTTCCTTTACTCCACTGCGAGGTGCTTGAGTACTGACAGGAGGGATTTGGCGCGACCTCATACTTTTCTTGTATGTCCCATGACACTACGAGTGAAGAGATCAAGAATCGGCTCAGGATCTTCTTGAAAATTCTACTGCATCAAAAATTTCTTGCATGGAATTAATGCTTCATTGTTTCTTGTAACTCATCTTTGTACGCCTTTGAGGAATATTTATCTTGCAACTCAAAGGAAACTATCTAGAGGGATTACCCCATCATCTCCAAAATCGCTGCACTCTACCGATCCTTCATCAAAAATAACTTCATCTTTAGAGGTCTTACAGACTCCTTTCTTCAATTTATTCATTCATGGAAGATAATCTTCATCCTCAAAAGGGAAAGAAAGTATATATCCATTTTAGTATTACATCCATCCATCATTAGCTCATTAGTGGCATCATATGTTTCCATCTTGCCTATTTTCTCAATATGGTCAACCTTCACATTAGATCAAGGCTTCTAAATTAGCTTTCACGCTTGTCTTGCAAATTTGTGGCTTGCATCAGGATCTCGAGACTGATCTCAAGGATCTTCGGTTTATTCTGTGGCTCTTAAGCAGTTCTTGTAAAGATAGTTCTTTCCTACCTTGCTCATAGGGCTCATTGTAAGACTGGCTTGGTCTCTTCCATAGGTGACTTTGACTAAGAGGGAGTCCTCATCTTTAAATGCGAATGAGAATAATTTCTTCATCACAGTATAAGCATATAAACTGATTTTTTATTTTTGAAAATCTTCAAGAACCATATCCTCTTCTTCGTGGTTTGCATCATCCAACAATCTGGTGATTCGGGGCTATCCTCTTGTAACTCGAAATCTCCTCAATGACTTCTTGAAAAATCCAAATCTCTTTGGGAAGGAATGTCTGGGCCTATCAATATGGGGATATCCTTCTTCTTCCTCAGTTGCCACAAAGTGATTCATCTGCCTGCTACCTTGATACAAGATGTTAGCTTTCGAGCTTCTGGAATTTCGTATTGTGTACCTCATCTTTCTTCTCGAGGAAGAAATTTCTCCATGTCTCCCTTCATTGGTATGGTTACAAAAGACCAATTCATCTGAATTTTCCCTCCCAAATCTTAGGTAGAAACTTTCTACTCAGACAACATTCCAAACAAGGCTAGGACATTGGCTACCAAAATCATCGCTGAAACTTTCTTGTCCGGAAATCTGGCAAGAGCCACCTGTGCATCTTTAAGCTTTCCCTACAAGTGAGGACCTTTTTTGATTCTAAAGAGTAACAAGAGCCACTAGGTGGAATGATTATAAGTTTAAGAGCCTTGGTGAACTTCAAAGGCATCATGTTGTCTAAGGCACCATAATCTATTATGTAATTTTTCAGTACATATTCTCCAATAAGAAGGGAGACGTAGAAAGGTTCAACTTTATCAATCTGTCGATGCAATCAGAGAAAGCATGTTCTATGAGGGAGGTGTAGGTGATTTTGGTAGCATGCCTTTGGAACTAGATGAGCTACAACATTGGGTGTTAGGACTACCACTCTTGATATATCTAACGAACCTCTCGAATTGTTTAGGATGAGTCCACAAATGTTCGGTTTCAATAATATACACTTTGGATTTGTTTACATATTATATGAAGTCAAAGGGAGCATATGATGCGGACAAGGGGGGGTGAAGGGAATGATTTTTGAGTCTGGATAGGTTTAGCAGCCAGGATTCGATGTTTGAGGAATGGATGATATTTTGAAAAGACACACTAGGAGCTTTCAAGGTATTAGATTTTGCAGGAGTAGATTTGGGTTTAGAAATGGAAGAGACATCAAAAAGACTTACTTGGGATTTCAAGAGTCTTCTTACTTGCTACGAGATTAGGATCCAACAATGTAGACTTCATGGAAGATGGAAGTGGGGATCCTCGACTGATTATTTTATTTTTTAGAGTCGTCATAGGAGGATCATCAACCTTCTTTTCTTTTGCAGCAGTGGAGGGAGATGCTCTTTTCTGAGACTGAGAATGAGTGAATACCGCACATGAGAAACTAGGTGCATCTTCTTCATCTTCTTTGTAACCTCAAGAATACTACAGAATCTGATTTGTGCATTTTATCAAATCGTCATTTCTAAGGAATACCACCTCACTTTCTTGTTCAAGATCTTATTCATCTTCTTGACATCAGAAATTTTATGTTCATGGGTGGGGCCTCCAGGCGAGCCTTTGGGGTGCTCCCGCAATCTGATTTATGTTGCTCTTTGGGGAAGAACCAAGTTCAAATATTCCCTCTTCAAAGAGTTATCTCATGGACCAATTTTGCACAATGGATTGGTTCTTATCTTAGGAGTTGGGCCCTTTCCCTTTGATGATCTTGATCTTTCCAAAAGGATGAGATCGTACGTATTCAATGGCCCTCTGTGTGTTCTTAATGTTCCTTGGTTGAAACCTTCATAGGAGAAAGCCTCCTCCAGTGATTGAGAATTATGACGAAATTTGATATTGTTCTGAGAGGGCGGAATCTTCTTTCAGTATACTGTGAAGCACGATCGAAAGAGCATGAATCTCTCATCGTTTCAC
>JAHRHJ020002554.1:0-11299 GCA_019776745.2 Taxus chinensis | reverse complement strand
GTTGATTTCTCTCCACCCATATAATCCCCTTCCTCCACACTACACCTAAAGCATACCCAGACTTCCACCCATTTTAATCCTCTTGACACTGCTGAGTCCTCAGAACCATTTTATGACCCCACCCTCACCATTTCCAACATCTTTACAATCACAGGGACTCTAGAAAACTAATTCTAGAAACTTTATGATAATTACCCCTACCAAAAAGGTTCCTAGTCCACCACCAATTAACAATTCAACCCAGGGCCAGGTAATACCTGAAAGTGAAAGTCGTTTAAAATGGGTAAGTCAACAATTTTTCAATTATATATTGCATAATTCAGATTGATGAATAATATGACGTTTTTTTTAGATCATATTTTGTGAGAAAATGTTGAGAGAATGGTTTACCATACTAACTGGATTTTCTTACTTACAAAATTTGATTAATGCTCCAAACATATCTCTTAATCAGCTTGTGAGTACATGTTACTGCTTGAATACATGATTTAACTCATATTAAGCTTGGATATCTGTCATCCACATATGAAAATAGTTGAGCTCACTGGTGTTAACTCGGAACTTCATTCTGTGTAGAGGCATTATGACCGTGTAACATAATGGTAGCTAAACACTGTTGACATCTAAAAACAGGACATAACTTCATTCTGTGTAGAGGCATTGTGACCATGCAACAGAGTGGTACCTTATAGTCATCGTCAACACGAGGCTTTGTACCATGAAGAGGGAGCATCCATGCAGTGGGGTTGGAGTCACCATTTTTGAGCTCGTGAGAAATCATCTAGGATCATCATTTTGTGTAGAGTCAATGTGACCGTGCAGTAGAATGGTAGCTGATTATCAGACTTAACATCATGCATTGGAGGCTTGAGGTATTGAAAGAGGATTAACGTCGTGCATTAGAGGCATTGAGGTTTGAAAAGGGGACAAGTCATTATTCATCATCAACATCAAATTAATCATAGTTCTATGTAACATGGAGTTCCTTCGAACAAGTTTGGATTCTATGAAATCAACTCGGAACTAGGAGCTATGTTATAGAGTCAAAGGAGATCCTTGTTGTCAGATACTTGGAATCGTAGCACCGTATAGCAAAGGCTTTGGGGTCTTCTTTGGATATCAGAGTGATGCAGCAAAAGCATCGTGGGCCCATAACTGACAAGTCCAGGATCAAAATAAAGTTGTCAAAGAGAGGGTTGTAGAGGAAGAGACCAAAGGGTCTACTACAACAACACTTTCAAGGTGGCAGTAGAGTTTCCAGATTCAGGACAACATGGAACAATGTTCCAATATAAGATTTTTGAGACAAAAATCTTTTCTCATTGGGGAGTTGTAATCAGGGAATCATTTTTGATATCAAAATTTCCTTAAACATCTCTAAATGGTGTTAGTGCCGAAAATATTTTTGAATATTTCCATCGAATATGAGAACGTGAAAAATGGATATTGGGAGCTCTAGTTATGTCCGTTTAAAGCTCAGTCAATGGGAAAGTCAACTATAGTCAATAGGTCAATAACGGACCAATAGCACTGTGACACATGGAAAAAAGGCGTTGGAAAAATCGGAGAGGTTTTCACTATTGTTCATTGATGGTCGTAAAATTATATAGTTCGTGGGAGTAAGAGGCTTAACTTTTTTACGGAGGTGAGCCCGGCCACCATGAGGACTATGGTATTATCGCCAATGTGGTGGGTCCTCAAGCCACCATGTGGCTAGCCACCACTTAGCCATATTTCATTTTGAATATCATAGTATTATATGGTCAAATTTTATATTACATTTGTAATTATTCACCATGTTACTATGTTATTTCAATTTGCAATGTTTTGAGAATTGACCGAGTTTATTATCCATGCTCGGTATTATTTATACTAGCTCAGAGAGATTATCAAACCAAAAGACTTGGCATATAGCTCGGCACATGGCTCGATCAAACAACCAATGCATTAAACCAACCAACCACCACTCCAAACATAGTGTCCAACACATAATCTGCCAACCCCCTAAAGATAAGCCAATGACCACGTGGTGAAATGGTGGGGCATGCAAAGCCCAAGCATGGAGAATTCCACGTGAAATTAGGGGAGACTAAGGTATTAAATACCTTAGAAAAACAAAAATGTTGCCCCATGTGGGATTTTATCCCCTTTATCATGCAAGTCGCCTACTATCGGGAAACAAACCCATCTACATGTTACGGTTAGGCTTTTAATAGCCTTAAGATAAATAATGTAACATTATTTTAGGGCCCAATTCTGGTATAAATAGGGGACCCCTTGCATTGTAAAAGACACGAAGACATGAAGGTTATTATTTGTTAAGCTTATTCGAGATAGGAATTTTTAATAGTTTTTTTTAAGATTTTTAATATAGTATTCAAACTATATTATAATCTTTAAAATTACTATATGTAAATATTGTTTATTGGCTTATTATTTTTTTAGGCAATAGTATTTGAAATATTTGTGATTGGGAGTATCACACTACCTAATAGGCCCATTGAGCCACATTATTTTTCACTTGCGACACCTGGAGTATCGAGCGGAGTGCTGAAGGATGCTAGGAAGTGTTGGGAATGCCGATCGAGTTTCGAAGGAGGTTGTGCATCAGGAAGGTGAAGAACAATTCAACTGACCATCATAAGTTCTTCGAAGGATTGGCGTACTACTAGGCAAGTGGAAATTCCATTAGATTGTATTGTAAGAAATAACATTTTACTTACAATTTTTTACTAGTGGAACGCTTCGAAAGAACTCAGAGACGTAGGCTATTGCTGAACTCCATAATCGATAAGTGCGTAATTGTCATTACATTCTTGCATTATTTTTAAATTGATTACTTAAAAGGAGAAACTTTTTGAAAAATATTAAAATCCTATAGGGGTCTGAGATTAGGTAGATAAAAGCTTGATCATTTTTGGATCATGTTCGTATCAGAGTTGTTTTAGCTCCATATTTTCTTCAGTAAATATGATTAATAGAATGATTGCTTCAAGTTGGTGCAGTTGGTTCAGTTTGTGTGAACAGGGCACAAGTGCACTATGGGAAAGATGTCTAAATAGGAAAATATCAAGGAAATTGAAGCTTATAACTGCCAGATCCAGGAAGATAACTCTCTCATGTGATCAATGTATTACTCCTTGGAAGAGGAGAATGCTCGCTTGAAATTAGAACTGTAAACCAAGGATGAGCTCTTGGTAAGGTTGTAATGTGGTGACCAGAAAAAGGAAATACCTTCAAATTCAGATGTAGAGACCATGACAGATGAGTGCACTGTAATTTGTTCACCACGGGAATCTTCTTCTTCCTCCCATTTAATTTTGGATTCACGTAATGAGGTCTTTGGTTCATTTAAAAAGCATACTAGAGGCGTTGGACCCAAATTGTTAGATAAAATGTGATTTGATGGAAGAGGCCTTGGTAAAAATGGCCAAGGCATATCTAACCCAATATAGGTCGAGTATTATCCTCACTTTGTAGGTTTGGGTTATCCTAGTGCGGGAATGGCAATTGGAGATTGCTCCAAGAACGCAGATGGGAGACAAGCTTTAGAAAGCAAAGAGAATACCTCACTAGTCCTGCAAAATGTTTTTGAGTAGGAAACTTGTGCTTCGTCGTCACAGGAAAGATATGGTAAGAGAAATCACTAAAGAGGTAATGATATTCCACCTCCAGTTTCTTACCATAATCATAAGCATAGTAAAACTTCTGATCAACTTTTTCATCTTAAGAAGTATGGTTATCTTTTTTAGAAAATGTGGAATGCCTTTCCATGTACTTTTTTTGGATTACATAATCATTTTGTGGCCAGATGCTGGAAGAGAAGGAAACTTATGAAGAAGTTTATGTCGTTCGTCAACAACATGGAAAATTAGAAAGACCAATCTCATCACGCAGATTCGAGAAATGGCAAAAATAGTTCCTCATACCAGAAGAAGGAAATTAAGAGGAATTTTTGTGCTCATTTCTAGAGGAATGGGCAATAGGTGGAAAATTGCTGGAAACTACATCCATCTCTCCATCAGGGTAATGGCAAGCCAAATATCGAATGGAGGCCTATTGCAAAGGCAAAAGAGGTTCCTAATCCACCACTTGTTGACAATTCAACCTGGGACCAGGTAATACCTGAAAGTGAAATTCCTTTAAAAAGGGTATGTCAACAATTTTTTAATTATATATTACATAATTCAAATTGATGAATAATATGCAGTATTTGTTTGGAGATCAGAGTTTGTGAGAAAATGTTGAGAGAAAGTTTTACCATACTCAATGGATTTTCTTACTTAGAAAATGTGATTAATGCTCCAAACATATCTCCTAATCAGATTGTGAGTACTTGTTACTACTTGAATATAGGCTTTGACTCATATTAATCTTGGATATTTGTCAGCCACATATACAGATAGTTGATCTCACCGGTGTCAGCTCAAAACTTAATTCTGCGTAGAGGTATTGTGACCGTGCAATAGAATGGTAGCTGAACACCATTGGCATATGATAATAGGTCAAAAATTCATTGTGAAGAGGCATTGTGACCATGTAGCAGAGTGGTACTTGATAGTCATCGTCAACATGAGCATTTGTACCGTGAAGAGGTAGCAGTCATGCAACAGGGTTAGAGTCACCATTTTTTAGCTCACGAGAAATCAGCTCAAATCGTCATTCTGTGTAGAGGAAATGTGACTGTGCAACAGAATGGTAGCTGATCATTAGACTTAGCATCATGCATTGGAGGCGTTGAGGTATGTAAAGGGGACAAGTCATTATCCATCATCGACATCAAATCAATCATAGCTGTACGTAACATGGAGTTCCTTCAAACCTGTTTGGTTTCTGTGGAATAAACTCAAAACTAGAAGTTGTGTTATAGATTCAAAGAAGATCCTTATTGTCAGATATTTGGAAGTGTAACACCACATAGCAGAGGTATTGAGGTATTCTTCAGATATCAAAGTGGCGCAACACAAGCGTTGTGGGCCCATAACCCACAAGTCTAGGATCATAACAAATTTGTCAAAGTGAGAGGTTTGCAGAGGAAGAGACCAAAGGGTCTACTACAACAACACTTCCAAGGTGGCAAAAGAGTTTCTAAATTCAGGACAGTATGGAAAAATGTTTCAATATAAGCTTTTTGGGACAAAAAGCCTTTCTCATTGGGGAGGTGTTATCAGGGGATCATTTTTGACATCAAAATTTCCCTAAACATCTCTAAATGGTGACAGTGCAGAATATATTTTTGAGAGATTTCCATCGACTATGAGAACGTGACAAATAGACATTGGGAGCTCTAGTTATGTTCGGTCAAAGTTCAGTCAATGGGAAAGTCAGCTCGGGTCAACAGGTCAATAGTGGACCAATAACACTATGACACATGGCAAAAAGGCGTTGGAAAAATTGGAGAGGTTTTCACAACTGGTCTTCAACGGTCGTAAAATGATATTGCTCATGGGAGCAAGAGGCTCAACGTTTTTTTACGGAGGGGAGCCCAGCCGCCGTGAGGACTATGGTATTATCGTCAACGTGATGGGTCCTCAAGCCACCATGTGGCTTGCCACCACTTAGCCATATTTCATTTTGAATATCATAGTATTATATGGTCAAATTTTATATTACATTTGTAATTATTCACCATGTTACTATGTTATTTCAATTTGTAATGTTTTGAGAATTGACCAAGTTTATTATCCCTTCTCGGTATTATTTCTACTAACTTGAATATCTTATCACAACAAAGGACACGTCATATAGCTTGGCACATGGCTCGATTAAACAACCGATGCATTAAACCAACCGACAACCACTCCAAACATAGTGGCCAACACATAATCCTCCAACCCTCCAATGATAAGCCAATGACCACGTGGTGAAGCGATGAGGCATGCAAAGCCCATGCATGGAGAAGTCCACGTGAAAGGAGGGGAGGCTAAGGTGAAAAATACCTTAGCAAAACAAAAATTCCACCCCATGTGGGATTTTATCCCCTTTATCATGCAAGCCGCCTACTATGGGGAAATAAACCCATTTACATGCTACAGTTAGGCTTTTAATAGCCTTAGGATAAATAATGTAACATTATTTTAGGGCCCCATTTGGGTATAAATAGGGGACCCCTTGCATTGTAAAAGACACGAAGACACGAAGGTTATTATTTGTTAAGCTTCTCGGGCTAGGCTTTTTTAATATTTTTTTTAGTATTTTTAATATAGTATTCAAACTATATTATAATCTTTAAAATTATTATATGCAAATATTGTTTATTGGCCTATTATTTTTTTAGGCAATAGTAGATGAAATATTTATGATTGGGAATATCATACTACCCAATAGGCCCATTGAGCCACAATATTTTTCACTTGCGACGCCTGGAGTATCGACTAGAGTGCTGAAGGATGTCGGTAAGTGTTGGGAAGGTTGATCGAGTTCCAAAGGAGGTTGAGCATCATGAAGGTGAAGAACGATTTGAATGATCATCAGAAGTTCTTCAAAGGACTGGCATATTACTAGGCAAGTGGAAATTCCATTAGATTGTATTGTAAGAAATAACATTGTACTTATAAATTTTTACTAGTGGGATGGTTCGAAAGAACCTGGAGACGTAGGCTATTGCCGAACTCCGTAATCAATCAGTGTGTGATTGTCATTACATTCTTGCATTAGTTTTAAATTGATTACTTAAAAGGAGCAACTTGTCGAAAAATATTAAAATCCTATAGGGGTCTGAGATCAGGTAGATAAAAACTTTATCATTTTCGGATCATCCTTGGCCTACTACCCTTATCTGTTTCATTAATTTGCTAAGAATCTGGTGAAACAGATGGAATAAATTCAAGGTCAATTGTGACGGGTTTGATGATTGTTATCATTTTCTTTATTTCTTTGTGTATCCAAGAGGGAACTTATTTAATCATCTCACCATATAAAACTGTCACATTAGGTGGGATTTTCTATTGTGTTAGTGGAGGATACTCAAATTTAGGTGGGGCCTGCATGGATTCTTCATGTTGAAGATGAGGATTTGTCACAATATATTGATGATATATGGGATGAGGTTGTGAAATATCTATAGGATGTTGAAATTTTGAAGAAAAATTAGGGAAAAATAACTAAAACAAAACTCGTGGTGTCAGGTCAATGTCTCTGGGTCCACCATATAAGAGGGAAAATGGGTTCTTATTAAAATTATGGTTTTACATTTTAAATTTATTCAATTTTTAATGTTTTCTATCTCTCTCAAGTTGTGCTCCTCTTTCTTTATCATGACACATTTTTTCTTGGTTAGCCTTATTCACTTAAGGGATTTCTAACTCGTAAGGTATTTACCATTAATTTGTCACCTTGGAAATTTTTTGTTCACATAACCTCCTTTTGGTAATAATTTGTGTGAACATATTTCTTGTTTGTCAATACAAATTGAGCGAATACAATGTAATGTTATTACCACCAAATATCACTGTTCACTAGTGTCTTATGGTTCTTCCCAATACTTTTATTAGATTTTTTGACTCTTACTTCCAAGTTTTCAAATACACTTTTTTCACCTTCAAATGGATGATATATTTTAAACCTCCTTTATAAAAAAATTTGACTGTGCTTTCGTAATGCCTATGCACTTTTCTACAATTCTTTACATGATTTTGATAACATTTTGTACAAAGTTGTGAGTTCCCTTCCAAGTGATACATGGGAACTTCCTCCTCACAGATATGCTAAATCATTGCATAGTTCCCATTTGTGAAGTTTTTTAATCTCCCTAATAATCCTAGGAAATTATATTTTGATTTTTCAAAGATGTAGTAGATTGAACAAAATTTTCTTTGAGACTAGGAATTTTTGGAGCTTAGATACTTGCATGATTACTATATGATGATGTTTTCTGCTTGTTTGATATATTAATAAAATCAAATTTAAATTCAGAGGATAGTTATTTAACAGTAATGTTTCTCTTCCAATTTTTATCACTCATAGAGGGAAGATTATTCCAAGAGGAAATGTGATCCCTTGTTCCAGATGAGTGAATAAATTTTTTAGTATCTATTTCCGAAGCTTGAGTAGGTGTGCTTAAAGAAGGAATGAAATTTTCTCTACCCTCCCAATTATAAGGGTTTTTTATCTTTGCTAAAAAAATGAGTGTGAGTTTGTTTCAATTCCTTTCCAATAGTCATAAAATAATTTTCTTTCTCCAGATAAAACACCTCTAAACTTGACACATAATATCTTGAAATATTTCCATCTTCGTCCAAATCTTATTCCTTGTGAAATTTCAATAACCTCGTGAAATGTGTAAGGATGAAAAACATATACGTATGGAGTGTGAAAGATTCATAAAGGCCCGGGGAAGTTTGTGTGGAACACTGAAACTGTTGTAATGTAAAACTTGAATGTATAACGTCATGATATTCTTGTATATGAGAATGGTGTATGAAGGAACAACTGTATCTTGTGTTTCTTATGGTGTGTATGAATTGACAATGCTAGTTTAGAAATATTTGGATGATAGTTTTAATATAATGAAAATTCCAATTGTCATGGAATGAGACCTTAGAATATTTAGAGGGAGTGCTTTTGTTGATATGGCAAACTCTACAATTTGGGTTGTATGTTTAACTATTCTGGTTATTAATAGAAAATAAGTACATTCTCAGTTGGTGAAACAAAATACAAATCTATAAGATCATAAGGAAATCTATGACAGTTATTTCTTGAAGAGATAATATGTTTGAGTAAGTACCTTTGTTGTGTTGCGTCACTTGAAGGTTGAGAAAATGTTATAAGGAGTTATATATAATTAAGAACCTAATTTGTATATGTGTATGCATTGCTCAAAGAGGTGATGGAGAAGGTTTTTAGAGATATTAAGATAGTCATGTTAGTGATTCATTTGATAAATTGCTTGACTTGGAAAACTCAGAAATCCCAGCAATGGAGGACTATACATTACCTTTTTGAAGGAGTTCAAACAAACTTGATAGAAGGATATATTTTAACACCTAAATAAGGTGGCCTAGTGTTTATAGGGAGTGAGAAATCATTGAAAAGGGTATTAGAAATCAAACTAAGGTCTAAACTAAAAATATGTTAAGAAAACAAAGGTTTTGAGTGTATATTGAATACAAATATTATTGTCTTGAATGATACAAGAATTATGAGGTGTTATAGTTTCAAGGAAAAAGTTTTGGAATGCTCCTACAAATATTATGAAGTTGATTCTAGATCTTGGAATGCTTATTTAGGCAAGATATGGATTATTTTCCTATTTGGGCCTGGTAAAACCCTAAACTAGGGTTTATATCTCACTTTGCACAAGTTAAATCCATGGTGAACGAACTTGTCTCATTGATAGTCTTATTAAGACTCATTTCTTAACCTAAAAAAAACCTATTAAGAACCCTAAGAAAAATGAAAAGTGTGATATTTTCCTAACGAAGATACGAAGTGGAGTCTTTGCCACACCAGTTGTAATAAGAAAATAGTACTCAAACATAATATTTTGTGGAGAAAGGGAACATATGAGTTTTTCCCCTAGAACATAGGGTTAGGAGACTTATGAAAAACTGGAGGAAAAAAAGTTGAAGGATTCATGTTTGGTTTTCCAAGACCTACCTTTAGTAAAGAACAACCTCCCCTACAGGGACTGTGAAATATGTGTTGGTTCCTCTTGCCAACTTTCAATCATATTAACAATAAAAATTTATATAATGCTGGCTAATCAGACTAGTAGGTAGGGTGGTGAGAAATGGAATAAGGAAGTAAAGGAGACCAGTTTAAAAAGTTGGGTGAATTGATATGATATCATTTTTATAAGGTGTTAAAACATGGTAATTATGTTTCAGACAAGGGGAGGGATGAAGCTTAATAGGGTCTTTAAGAAGTGGAACATTCCTAGTATTTGTGCTATAGGGCAGGAATTCAGTGCAGAGGTTCCCGATAATGTTTATCAACTCCGTAAATGAAGTACACCTAAAGGCTTGAATCAAATGGAGAAGTGGACAATTTATTAAAGGGGTTTTACTGATAATGTATGTATCTTGATCTATCCCAATAATCATTGAATGGTGGGGGTTTATTGCAATATAAGAGAAGAGTATAAAACGTTAGTATCCTACTTCAATAAAGAAATGAATGCAGGAGAAAGTGATTAGGGATAGAGGATTAGGAAAGTAATTAAATATTAATATATATGTGAGAGAATCCAAGTCATAATAGAGTTTTTAAGAGTTGACAAATAGCCTAGAGGTATTGGAAGCTCATAAAAGGATAAAGTTAAAAGGACTAGAGCATGAAGAAAACAAATGACATGGAGTGGAACAAATTGAGTTTTAAAAAATGAGAATAAATAAAATGTAGGTTGAAACATAAAAACTAAAGGTGAAAAAGGAATTTTATCTCATAAATTCATGAAGAAAAGAAATTTAGGACATCATATATTGATTTTGGTTCCTATTCATTCTAATAAGTGCATATTAATTTTTTTGGTATTGTTTTTTATTTCTCTTTGCATCAATTGCCTTCAATTGTGAGGACTTGTAATTTGAATGAGGGAAGGAATGAGGAATTCTAATATCATAGGACTAATTAAGAAACATGACCTACGAATAAAAAGAATAAATAATCTAGAAAGCATGAACTAATCTCTAAAACATGAAAATATGACTAAACTAAGAAAGAAAGAAATTAATCTAGGAAAACATGAAGTAATATGGAAGGAAATTAAAAATAGAATAAACTAGGAAAGTAAGGAAAATAAAAAAAGAAAATATACAGGAAAAAATCTATTATTACATACTCATCTTGATTATTCAGAGAAAGACAGGATGAGGTGCCCATAAAGTAATGCATAACGCATGGACATTGACATGGAAACATTAGAACTTTACCATCGGATTTATAAGTTTATAGGAATTTTCCCTAGGTACTACAATTAGTAGGGACAAATCAATAAGGATAAAATTTTGAGTGTTTCCCACTTTCTTCTCACGATCTTTAATCCAACAATGAACAAATATCTATAAATTTTTTCACTTATTTTTTTTCATCCAAACATTGACAACCATTGTTGTTTTCTAAAAACTCTCAAATGTTTATTAATGGGATTTTGCCAAATTATTGATGTTAAGGATTTTTTTTTGTAACTTTTATCACCCCCATCCATGTATTAAAATCCCCCCCCCCAAAACTTGATGCCAGTGGTATATTCATGACAATGAAGATCATAAGTTCTGTCCATAACTAACAAGTTAGGGGATGTTTCAGGGGGGGATGCGGGATGATATAATTTTGGTTTAGCTTAACACAAAGGCAT
>JAHRHJ020002553.1:0-11304 GCA_019776745.2 Taxus chinensis | reverse complement strand
TTGACATACAATTCTGTAATAAGAACAGGAGTGGCTCTGTTCTAGAAAGTATGATACAGGTCTCTCCGAGTTTTCAGGAGAAGGACCAAACTGAATTATTAAGGGTTAGTAACCTAAAACTAAAACCTAACCTTGGGGTTAGATTATTGTTAGTCTAACCTAGACCTAGGCTATTTGTTAATATCCTAAGTTAGTATCTTTGTATAAATTTGTTAGTGTGGGCATTACCCTAAACTCTAACCTAAGATACTAAACCTAACTTTGGAGGAGATTATGAAGGGGCCGATGAAGGGTGGCGAACTATGGGCGGTGTTTTCCCATGGCAATAAATGTAAGGGATAAGGATGAGGGACAGGTCATGGCGGAGGCTTGAGGCGACGGCTAAACGGTGTGCAGACGTGGCAGGTCGCTAAGTTTGGAAATGGACATAAATTTTGGATTTGGAACCTGTCACCAAAGCTGGCGGTCGGTGGGCAGTAGAGTTTTAAGCGGGAAAGTTGGTTCATTGGCATTCAATACTTCTCGGAAAGTCGAGCTTGGAACTCGCGAGAAGGCATGCAAGCGGGAATTTTGTGGGGTTTGTTTGGCCTGTATCGCGATTTTCGGTTTTTGCTCTGCTGGTTTACTGGTTCTTCACACCAGTTCTCTTCGAGTTGCATGGCAAGTATGAACTGCTCATAGCTCTTTTCTCTGTCGTGGAAGATATATATTGCGATGAAGACAGCGAAATTTTGTTGGTCGCTTCATCGTGGGAAAAGAAAAGGAAGTTTGAGCTCATCCTGTGGTCTGCTTATGGAAATTTGATCAACATACAGGCATGCTAGGCCCTATCCTTTAAATATCTTGCTGTCTTTCAAATGCTTTCATTAAAACAACTCTGTTCAATTGTTCTGTGATGATTGGATGAATTTTCTATGAGATCTAGTTTGATTTTTTGGCACTCTATCTCGTCTGATTTCGATTTTTCAATTTCTTCTTGATGGGTGTTTGTTTAAATTGAACTTTCGACTCTATTTATTTGAAGTATTCATTCTGGCTTATACATGTGTGGTATTTATTTATAAGTTTCAAGTGTTCGGCCTGTTTTGGCGTGAGCCCCTTAGAATATACCTGTGTGTAGTATAAGACTGCTGTGTGCTTTTGTTTAGTGGTCGTTGTTTCTTGTTATGGAAACCGTATGGAATGATTTGATGGAATACTGTAAGAATGATTGTCAGTATTATCGCTTCTTTGGAAACTCTGTCGTGGGCTTTGTTGACTGTGTTTAATAATACCCTTTTGGGTTTCATTCATTGCTTCCTGATTTTTGGTTTGGAACAGGCAACTGTTGTGTTACCGTAGTCTTTGCGACCCAGCAGAAGAGTTTTTCCTTGTTTTTGTGGAAACGGGATTAATGTTGACTCTGTATAATATCGTTACTGCGGAAGTTGTTTTCCTTGTTATTAGTGTTAGCGGGATTACTTGTGAACTGTGTGTAATGTAAATACATCTATGTACTTTGTTGTATAACGACTCAGTGGAGTCCTTGATTAAATCACATATAAACTATCTACTGTTGCTGGAAATGTTGATTCATTCTTGCAAGTTTTGTGATTGGATTGCTTTCGTGGAAGTCCTGATAGAGAAAGGGACAGTCCTTCTGACCCCGGTTATTTGTAAGTAATTAATCAGATATAGAATTCCTGGGTATATGCATTTTCATTTCTATGTGGAAGCTGTTCGAAAGCTCGAAGCGGCTTCAAGTCGCTTTTCCTTGCTTGAATTGGGTATTCGATTTGCTTCACTTGTTTCATTCTGAATATTAGCCATGAATGGCATATATGGATTTATCAACCAATTTCATTAGTATGTTGCTGTAGGGTTCAGTGGTTATGAGTGCAAAACCATTAACAGTTACAGTGAGAATATGTAGGTTTATACTATTGTGAATTGGACGACTCTGAGGAGTTGATTGAATGATTCATTTTTATTTTTGATCCGATTAAAGTTAAGCTTGTTGGTATTTTAAGTGCCGGCGACTTAACGGAATAACATGTACTTCGATCTTGTTATTAAGATATGGAATTCCTTCGCGTTTTTGGGATTCTGAGGTACAGATTCATAGGTAGGACATATACGTCTTCGACACTGTGCAAATTAGTGTAAAATGATTGACAGAAAGTAATTTGTTGTCTGATTCTTGTTATGCTTCGTTGATAAATGTCAGCATGAATTCATATGCATTTGCTTACAATTGATACCTCCGTTTGAATCCTTGGAATTCTGGAAAGGCAACTAATACTTCTGTCTCTTTCTGAGCTTCGACTTTGGACACTGTTTTTGTCACTGTTTGAGATCCTTAAGGTATGGATGACTGTGTCGTGTTCTGACCCTGTTTGGGTAAATCACGAACATCACTCCAAGACTTGCATGCGGCAAGGCAAGGATCGTTTGGCTGAATTCCTCTCTTTTACTTCAGTCCAATTTTGACTGAGCAAGAATATGTATGCTATGTTCTTCTTCCTATCAATCTGTCTGATTTGATTGTGCGTGATTTGGAAATATCGTGAGGGCAACATAGCTTAGTCCGTTGGGAAACCTTCGGTTGCTGGATGCAATAAGATGTTGTGGTTTTCAGCGATGCGCTTGTAGTTTCTTGTTTTCTACTTGTGTCAAAGCCTCACTGTGTAAAAGGAACTAGCATTGGGCTTAAGGATTGATATATGATTTGTTGATGTGTTAGTTGTTGTACAGGAGTTTTGCTGTGTTTCTCTGTTCGCGAGTTAGAACAGTGATCTTGCTTGCGGCTTGTCTAAATTGTTCATTTATATACTGGTTGAATGTTTTCATATGTGAAGGCAGTGCAGTGATGAACTTATGTGAAAGGAAGTATGAATGGTTTGGTTCTTTCTCTTCCTTTATTTAATATTATTGATAATTGGACTAACAGTGGGAAATTATTTGTAACATATTGGTGGAATTCCGAATTGTTATGATATTTCCTTTTAGGAGAATGAAACAATCTGACCAATGTTGTGATTTTGGATTTAATGATTGTTGTGTACATTCGTTCCTTGTTTCTTAATATTTGATGAAATATTAGAAAGTGATTAAGGACTATTTGTAACAATGATAGAGTTACATATTTGTAATCATTTTGTGTTACAAGGGCATAGTCTGATTATGTTTACTTACGTGAATATCAGATCTCATTTAAACAGGGTGTTTAGTGAAAACAATTGATGCATTGCAACTGTTTTAAAAGTTAGTGCTTATCATGCTCAGTTCATTGAACTGACTCATGTTGACTATTTTTGCAGATGGTTGCCGAATGAGGTAAAAGCAATGCAGATCTGATAGGCTGATCAGATTGTTTATTTGATTTATAAAGAATTACAGCTTGATTTTATAGATGTACTATATGTGAATGAGATGTTTCTTTTCCGTTAAGTATTTATATCAAGCGTGTTGTTGCATAAAATGTAATTGTATGAGTTTTGAAAGGAATGAAAATAAGTGTTTGATACTTATGTGTTGTATTCTATTCTGAAAGATGAACTTCTTCGGTTTTAATGTAACGAAGGGGCATAGTTATCTTTGTATAATATGGATGCTTTTGTGATTGACAATGAAAGCTTGTAAGTAATTAGACTAAATTCTTATGAGTATTTAGTAGTTCTAGTTTGCTCTAGCAAAAAGCAATATTGAAATTTAATTATTATCTCTCTTGGGGATAGGTTAAAAATTGAGCCTAAAAGAGAACGCTAAACAAGTTGGATTGAATTACTAATCCCTAGTCCTATGTATAACAGGACAATAGTAAATTGGATTCTTAATCATTTATATCTTTAAACTAAAAAGTATGATATAAATTCAGTTAAGAGAACTGATAGGCAATCAATGGAGATCAGATGGCATTCTCAAGCATTGGTTTATGAGAAATTTGTCCCGTTCTGTTGCTTTGGAGTCAGGTGTATTCTAATGACTCCTTGATGAGAGCGTGACCGTAATACCTCTACCAGTAATGAGTCTTTTAGAGGAGGGTCATCTTAAGACAAAGAATCCAGGGATTTGGAAAGGCTAACCTTAGGGAAAATTCTTTAAAATGTAATTTAAACTCAAGTGCGTAACGCTTGTTATTGGGTAAATCTTCTCGAGGCGGATTTAAAGGTTGACGACATAAAGTCGACTGCAGGGCTGTACCTCCGAGAAGATTAAGATCTTCTCGAAGTTACAAACAATGCAGGTGATTTATGGCGACACCCCTTTGCATTGATCGCTAAGATTTACACTTGATTTCGCACGAGTTACCCTGGGACCGATTAAGAACGTGGCCATGTTATAAGACTGCCTCAGAGATTTGGGGGGTATCATGACCACACTGGATGAACTGCAAGGTTGAACCAGTATGTCATCATATCCCTAATCCTCGTGGGTATCCATATAACATTATCACCTTGTTAATTCTGCCTCCGAGTGATTCAGTTGTGAAAGGAAGGACTGACTGTAGTCAGTATAAGACATTCTATATAACATATGAATGGGGTGAAGGACGTATTCTAGATTGACGAGTATGCTGTTAAGGATATACGAGACATGAACAGTATGTTTCAAATCTTTGGCCAAAGTATCGCAAGCTGCTGATTGCGTTGTCCTAATTCACCTAGTCTAAGGGATGAGATGCCGATGAATAATGGTAACAGTTATTCAGTTAGATTCCTTGGACAGAGCATTCTGAATCCCAGGTTAGGGAAGAGAACCGCCAGAGTGTTGTGTTAAATAAAAACACTAACTCTTTTTACTCATGAATAGATCGGTAGATTACCGAGTCATGGAATGAATAGATCGGAGGTATTCCGAGTCATTACAGCGGCATATGGGTTGTCTGTTATATAAATGGTTATTTGGATTGTGAGTTCTAAATTATGTATTTAGAAACCAGTATGCAATTACCAAAAAAAAAAAAAATTGACTTGGTCTATTGTCTAAAATGAGGATGTTACATGTGGAACTTCTGAGTTTTAAATGGAATGTTTGAATGCTACAGTGGACTAGGAAAATAAGGTGAATGAATTCCATGGAGTTGGTCATCTTTCCGCACTATAAAGCATACAACCCTCTCTCAACTAGAATGTTATAATGTAAGGAAAAGGTCTATCATTTCAAACCTCATCATGTGGTAATGACTCTCTTCCATGAAAGTTTGAAGTGATTGGCTATCCTAGGCCTGGAAGTTGTGGAACAAACATGAGTTCGGATGTTTCTGCAAACCTTTCTATCTTGTAGGAAATAGTGTGAACTCACTCTATTGAAATGGAAACTTCAATTTGGATTGTTATAATACATATTTTGTTGCTATTCAACTATGGAACATGGTCATGGGTGGAAAAAGTTATGATGTAGGGGAGCAGAACTATGTAGCACTAACAGGAGAATTAGTACTGGAATAAGTGTGTAAGTTTTCCCCATGTGATCTTTCTTGATGTGAGCTAAGTTTTATAAACGTCAATAAGTAGTCATTAGATGTGGCCAAATGAACAACTTAGTCTATCCTGTCATGAAGGGATGAAAAATGTCAATCGCCTATTATAGAACCAAATGCTTTGTTTGAACTGACTCCATGCTCCAAATTTGGATTTCTGAGTATTGGAACGGATCCTCTTGCTCTCAGTCTATCATGATGGTATGTGAATTGGGGGTAGTGATTAGGACACGCATACCTAACCTATGATTGGTCCCTTGTGTAGGTGGTGGGTTCTTGATTTCATTGATCAACTAGATGGTGATCAGACCTCTTATCCCTTCTCTATCAAGTTCTATAAATGTACTATTCTTTGGCACATAATAGGGGTTATTTTCTAGACTTGTAATTTGATAGCTTTTGATTATGATCTTTCTCGAAACTCATGATCTTGTGGCATTCTTGTATTGGATGTTTCTCACTTTATAAAGAGATTTATCCTTCCTATTAGATTTTTTTAATTGATGCAATAATGTAGGTAATCAATTATTTACTATAATAAATTCCGGTGTTACTTCGTCTCCTCTAGATGCTCTACATAGTGAATTAGTGAATAGTCCCCTACCCTGATTACATGCCTTCATTATTTTTCACTTATACCCTTCAAATTTTTGTGCATATTTTAAATCATTCACTTAAGTATGTTTACATTTGCTGTCTATTAGATATATAATTGATTTTTGTATTCATAGTAAAGTTGCATCACCTCTCTTTTAATTTCAGAAATAATTATGAAATAATCTAGATGACAAGATCTCCTTGTGAGTTTCTAAATAAGTAATTGAGGAGGTCAGATTATTGATATGAGTAATATGCATTTGGTTAGAGTAGTTATTTTATGCTATATTCCTTGGAAGTGACAGGAACCAGAGTCCCTTTCATATGAGGTTTGATCTTGATTTCCCCTACACTGGTTCTTATTGACTAATGCTTATCTTTTCACTAAAATATTGAAATACTTCATTCAAGCAGAGGGTGTGAATTTCATGCGAACAAAATAGTTGATATGCACCTTCACTTTAATGCTTCAGTGTTTATCCTCGACAAAAATTGGGGACTAATCACCCCCAGTCCTGTGCTAACAATTCTAGCAGGTGGAAAATTGTACAGTGATAAAAAAGGGAAATCACAATATTCTGATGTCTTCCATAAATAAAAAGAGTATGGATTCATTCCTTGCAAAGACATTTCAATTCATCTTCACTTTTATTGAAAATGCAGAAGCTTATCACATTACACATTATATTTGAGTTAAATGTTCAATCGACATTATCAATATGCCTTAAATTGCACTAGTCTTGTAAAGTGTATGTATTTTATCATCATGAAGCTATGCCAAAACCAAGTAAAACATAGAAAACTACAAAAAAAAACATTCAAGAAAGGGCAAGGTGTAAATTACACACTCAGGTATATTTTCCTATTAAGCATGTAATTTTCATTATATACTTTAAAGGGGGGATTCTTCATAGAAACTCAAATTTGGTATATTATTACTATTTTCCAACACTTAATTTGACGATGGGTCACTAAGGGGATATGATAAATCTCAACCTCTCCTATAGTCCCAATTTAGCACTTTATAACATCCCTGTATTTAGCATCTTTATCCTTAAACACAGCTGACATAGCTAACAATAATCTAAGAACAAAATGTATTAGGTATACTCCATTGATAAACTATCATGTGTGATGAATGAGTTCAAAATTTATATGTTTTCTATCCACATTCAGGTTCATTATAGTTTGGTCAAGAATCTTTATTCAGTCTCTGGCAAAAGACATGTATAGTAATGGAAGGGCATGGTGTTCTATCTGATGCTTTCAATCTTTGATATCTTCATTTATATAAAGTCTTATACTAGCTGATCCTAGGTGGATGCCTACACCTTCTTAGGACAAATAGGTCTATGGAGCCCTAAAAAAATTAAGCCGTTTGTTCAAATGCTACCCTCATTTGCTTTTGGTAAAACTGTTCCTTATGGCCAATGCACATGATACACTTACTTCCTGCAAACATTACAGTTAATGCACACACAAATCCTTAATATCAAATCGCAATTAGCACTTTTGGACTAAAGTCACTTAATGAATGTTGACCCACATCTAGGGTATGAGGCATGGTATTACCAAGTTAAATCATCGAATTCTCTCTCATTTGCCAGAACTCAAACATCCCTCTTCCAATTATTGACCATCAAGGGGTACCAAACATCGTGAAGAAAGCAATTATCAAAGAATTTACTGGCAAATTTTATTGATTTACTATAGATAGGACATGTTAGGTGGACAACGACAGATGGTTTAAGGGATTCTTTATATTAGATCCATAGTATTGCAGGTGCACAAGGTGTCCAAAACCCAAATCCATGTTTTTTCTACATGATTCTTCATCCATGGCACAGGATCTGAGATGTTGTTCAACTTATTTTTAGATAGCTCTATTACACAAGTCAATAACTAGCATGTTTAGACATAGGGAGTAAACAAATCTAGGACTCAGGGTACCACCATGGCACATTTACACGAGTTAGGTAAAAAAAATAGTATGCCCAAGATCATACCCTAATTCAGGGTCAATATCATACAATACAGTCCTAAATTAGATTAATATGGTCCTTTCCCCAGGGATCAAACCTTGGGCAAGTTAAATTCTCAATAGTAGTCAGTAAAGCACTGTTCCAAAATAACAGTATCTCTCTGAGGTCAAGGATCTCATAGTCTGAATTGACGAGTCCCACAATGTCTCTCTACAAGAATAGTAACATGAATACTCATGTCTGAAAATATTTGGCCAAAGTATCGCAAAGCTGCTGGTTGTGGTGTCCTATGTCACCCAGTTTAGAATGCTACGTTGAGATTGTATCATTAATGGAATATTAGTAACAAATCAAAATAGATCCACTTCTATCTAAACAGATCACTCAGTACCCGGAATTAGGTTAGGAATATAACCTCACTAGTATACATATTATACATATTAGTAAACATCATTCATGTTTCCTAAGACTAAACAAGAGGTTTCGTTATCCAGTATTCACCCCCCCAGGGTAATTCTTGATAATGAGAGATCGGTAATATTACTGAGTCCCAGGCACAACTGCATATGTTTCATCTGTTATGAGATCAGGATTTCTAGGGTCCATTCAGGAACGTGTGTTCTAAATGATCCTTTTATCCAGGTTAGAACAAGAGCAAGCATCTGAGTAAACGCGAAAAAAAAAGTTCCCTTGAAAGCTAAAGTAGGTTGATCCATGGGAATGTTACATTTGTCCAAGAATCGGCTAATGTTCCTAGTCCCAAGCTGCAGAAGGGACAAGTGGGAAGTTTGAAGGCGCGGATCGGCGAAATAGAGGACAGGCAGCCCTGGAAGCAATTGGGACATCTGGGACCTATTTTTTTATATGACGCATGCGGGGCGCGAGAGATCCGATCTAAGACCAATATCATATAGGAAACTTCATCATTTTCATTAACTGACCGATTAGGGGTCGCCTTTGGGAGCAAGCGGGATGAAGATAAGACATTTTAACCGGCCGAACCGGGGCGAATCACATTAATGTTATTTTGAGTTAGCCCGAAACAGTACTGGGACGCGTGGGCCATTTGAAGTATGCGAACTTCATATTGATCGGCCGGATGAGAACTTTTGTCCCAGAACAGTTGGGACAACATGGCGCGTGTCTTAGGACATCGATAGACGGGCGAATTTGTCCCAGACGGTCCGAATTGCATATATTGTAGATACTGGGCTGCCTAGTACGCGAACCGGCCGGTTGAGCCGAAATCCACTTATTTGTCGGGACTATGCTACTTGGTGTTCAAAGGGACTTGTGGGACGCATTTGTATTCGAAGGAGCCGAGAGCATAATTAGATTGTATTATTGCCACGTTACATTTGTGCAAAGTAGATGATATATAAGCCCATTGGTTCGGGGCGGATCGGGGGGTTTTTTGTCCCAGAGATGGTAGGCCCTTGGGATATCCGCGACTCTAAAGATGTATCAAGGGCGCTGTGTGTAGCCGTGCAGACCCGTCGAATTCAATGCATTTCTTGACACGTTGTTTTCAGGAAGAAAAGTCAACGTTTGGTCCGTTAAACTTCAAACGGCCTCATAACTCCTATGAGGGGTTTGTGGTTCCGATTTTGAAAAAATTGGACAATTTCTGGAACGAGCACGACGTCCTCTAGAGCCAGTTTTTCTTACCATTGAACCTTCTTATTTTTAATGAGGGTAGGTATATTTCAGTGTAGGCTAGGTTGACAACAATGATATTCGGCTCCAGTCAGTCTTGTGGAGTCCTGATTCCCGGTCAAATGAGTCAGAAAGGGACACGCCTGCCAGACCTCAAAATAGCTGCCCACACTCAGAAGGCCATAACTTGGATTATTGCATTGTATCTCATACGAAAATGCACAGATCATTGGATGATCCACATTGGAATTTATGGAGGCATCCTATGCCGAGCCCTGATGCATTCTACAGCTAGTCAAGAAATTCTAGAGGTGTGAGTCAGAAAGTTGACATTGAGTTTTGTTCAGAAAACATGGCCGGGTATCAGAACAATGTTGAAGCATTATTTGGTAGCTCTTAGTGCAATTATAGAGGCTTGGTCATCATTCTTTCTCTGCTGCAGCACATGGGATAGTACTGGGGATTCCTACCCCTTGCAAGTAATGGACAACCTGTTTCACTCAATTTAATGCCTCTCTAACGAGGTGGTTGAAGGATACATTTCGTAAAGACCCAATTTCCCTTCTCTTTGTCCTTCTCATACATCTATACCAATAAGGAGTGTTGGGGCTCATTAGTTAAGAGACCTAGAGTTTTTGGGTAGCAAAGCTCTGTCAAAATTGCTCTGTGAAGCCAGTGTGTTGTAGGCCATTAGTAGTGGACCCCTTAGCATGGTGATCTAGGCCCTTATCTTGTAATAGATTGAACTGTGCATATCATGAAGCACCATAAATATACCAGTTTGTGGATATATCTTCCCCTGTTGTGTTTCCTTGCATTCTTCTTGCCCCTTTGATTTTTCCAGTAGGGAGAATATTGAAATCTTTTTAGAGTATCTATTATGTTCTTGCAGGGATTCATTATCATTGTGTATGCTTGGAATATTATTATGAATGTATTTTGCTAGATTATGGTGAACTGTCATCACCTCTTCTAGTATGCACTTTGCCTCTGTATTTCACATATTTGGAGACTACTCTCCCACCCTCCTTTTCTGGTGTATCACCGCTTTAGTGTAGGCTTTCATTTTATGCACTCTCTCTCCCTGGTCCCTTGGAAAGTTAGATTAGGATTAGATAGTTTTCATGCATTAGAGTAGATTGTGGCAGGTAGTTTAGGAGCAAATACCATCTTTCTTTGTAGGTCTATCTCAAGTAGCAAGTCCCACAACATGGAGATAGTGCCCATGTTACCCAGTCACACCATGAGCTCAAGCACACACACTTGTGCAAATCGGAGGGTGTTGTGATTCGGTGATAACAGGTTCTATGCAGACATATGCGCCTATAGAATGTCCCTAGCACTCAAGCACCCCTGACCCAATCTAGGAGCCCCATTACTTACATTTCTAATGCTTGCACAATTTTCAAGGATCATTTACGAAAATATGTCCTCATATCTAGCAACTTTTAAGTTTGACACAGTCCAAGTTTAATTACGAATTCAGCTAACTATCTCATTCCTTTTCTTGTACTTAGGGTTTCAAGTTTAATTACTTATTTCTTAGGTCATACATATACTTTATTACTATAGCATTGCATTGTGACTCTAATATTAGAATTTAATGTA
>JAHRHJ020002563.1:0-296896 GCA_019776745.2 Taxus chinensis | reverse complement strand
AATAATTTTTTTAGATTTTACGAAAGCATAATATTGTTGTAGTTGTACAAAATGTAATTTTTATAAAATGAAAGTTTATCATACTGGGCACATATCAATCAGAAGTAAATTGGTTGACCCATCTAAGATAAATGCCATCGTCGAATGGCCATCCCCTAAGGATGTACATGAAGTCATAAGCTTCAATGAACTAGCTAGTTACTATAGAAATTTTGTTAAGGACTTCTTTGGAATGGAAGGTCAAATCATTACCTTAAAAAGGAAAAAAAAGAAATTTTATTGGAATGATAAGTCTGAGAATCCTTCAAATTATTGAAGGAGAAGCTAACTTCTAATTGCAGATTCATAAACGATAAATAAAATAATAAAGAACAAATCTAACCCAAGCAATTATTGGATATGTGTGTCACTTACGTTGTAATTGATATAAATTCCATTCATGTTATAATGGTATAAGTTATTTAGGAGTATTGATATGTGATATATGATTCTAACATGGTCTAGTCATAAAGTGTATGGGTGATCAAGGGATATTTTTCAGTGTCAAAAGTTCCCTAAACTTTCCTAAAACATTTCCGTGTAGTAGATCCTTCAAATATATTTCCAACGACTATAAGAACATAAAATAAAGACACTCTGACCTCAAGTTATGTCCGGTCAAAGTTTAGTCAACAGGAAAGTCAACTTTGGTCAATAGGTCAACAAGTGACCACCAAGGGCAAGGTGACACGTGCGTGGGTAAAGGGAGAAAAAAAAAATTGATGTCATTGTAATTTTTTTAAAAATTCGTCCGGTTTTATAGATCTCGTACGCAATATTTCTGACGCATTTGAAAGACCCAAATTTAAGTTCGTAATGCGAAGATAGCATATAGTCAAAAGTTGTGTCCAAATGATAATAACACCCACTTTGACGTGGACAAATGGCATATTATGGGTTGGGACACTGACATGTTTTTAGTGTATGTAGATTTAAAATAATAATTAATAATTTTGATTTAATCTTTCCAAAGTAGTAATAAGCCTAATCCCATGGGATAGGAGGATTTTGTGGACAAAAAAGCTATTAAAGGTTATCCTAGCTTTTCCCACACAAATGTGGGCGGACAAATGGCTAAATTGGGTACCTAACCTATGGAAGGGGGATTTTTGAACCAACACACATCTAAAAATAATAACCTTACCAACCCGCCACCTCTTGTAAGTGGTATTAAATTAAAGCTAATTGTATTTGTAATGGAAGTGGTCATGTGCTGTGTCAAGGGAATAGGAGGCGGGTTTGGAAAAAGTGCCAAAGGTGGGCGGCACATTATACTCCTTCCAGTCTCCGAGTTATTATGAAATTTGCACTCAAAAATTTTTGAGAAGATGTGAGGTGTAAAATTTATCCAATTTAGAGAGTTTGTGATAGATTTATTTGCCTATTAAATGCACATAAAGGCGTTAGAGAACCCAAAGGAGACACTACTGCAAGTGGCTAGGAAGGTGAAGGACATAGGCTGAGCTCCCATTAACATCCTCGAAAGGTTCGGAAACATATTTTTCCCGTTTTTGATTCATTATTGGTAATGTAAAGTATGGATACATTTTTAACAGAGTAATGGATCGGTTCACCAGAACCGACGGATGCAGGGACGTAGGAATTACGAACCCCGTAAAAAAATCTTGGTGTTGGTTGTCTATTTTTATTTTTATTTCTGATTATTTTGCAAGTAATTTAAATCATAATTGATATGGATGCACTTAAATCATAATTGATAAAAATTAGGAAATCAATTAAATCATTGAAACAATCATTTTTGGGCTTCGATCAAACAATGAATATTTTGATGTGTAAAAATTGCAAACTTAATTTCAGTTTGAATTAGTCCTAAATCAGATGTGTAATCAAAATTTGGAGTATAAGACCTCTTAAGTTGATGATATTTAATGATCCTTTTGAAACGATGTTGTTAAAATTGTGAGATTTCAAACACCATTTGTGGATCAAGTTTGGTATTATAGCAGTTAGATTTCCTTATTAGATTCTTCTATTGTGTTAAAAATTTGGCGGTAGTTTCATAGTAATTTCAGTTTTCAGTGTGAAGACATTGGGGCTTGTTAATCTTCTTTTACAGTGTTGCATTTTTGGAAAGTACAGGGGTTTTTTGTTTTGTCAGGAACAGGAATCATGGGAAAGTCATCCAAACAGGAGCAACTAGATGAGCTTGAAGCCATAAAATTGCCAACTCCAAGAAGAACCTCTTTCCTAGAGATTATATTATTCCTTGGAGAGGAAATAGTGCAGTGAAAATCGGAGCCATAATCGTTTAATATCCAAAAGATGAGTATTCCAATTCTTGCTTGTTAAGAAAGAAGTTGATGGGCTTTGTTAAATAGTTTGTAGGAAGAATACAGACCAGGATGCCCTCTTGGGAAAAGCTACAACACGGGGTGAACCCACAGAAATTCCGTATAAATAGATTCAGGTATATGACAGATGCACTGTAAGTTGTCACATTTTACTTCTTTCCTCTCTTCAGTTTCAGATATTCCTTGTGGTCAAGTTGGAAAACCACGACGGGAAGTGGGTCGAAACTAATGGGTAGATTAAATTAATGGAAGGTCCTTGGTAAAATGGGAGGTATGGCAACCCAATACCGGTAAGATCGCCTCATTGGTAGGTTTGGGTTATTCTAGTGGGAAAATTGAAATTGAGAAAGTTTCAAAGCAAGTTGAAGGAAGACAAGCTCAACAGCCAAGGGATCTACCCTCTAGAATTACAGGGATTCTAACCATCAGGAGGAACACGGAAAGGTGTAAAAACTAGGTAATTAGGTTCATGAAATTCCCACTCTCCTCTCCACCTCCTCCCACTTACACTAAAAATAGCACTAGGGGAAATTAAATCCTAAAAAACTTCTCAAAAACACCTTTCAGTTTTGACACTATGCTTTGGTATAGCAAAATTATGGTTTTTCTTGCACATTTTGTGGTGGAAGGTTTAATCATCTTCTGCATCATATTTTTGGAAGGGAAATCCTGGTTTAAGAATTGTAATTGCCTTTTTTATAACAGGCAGGTGCTAAGACTCAAACTCTTCAGGTAAGGCAAGAAATGGCAAAAGGTTACCCTCTCCTAACAGAGGAATCCTTCCTCCTCGATAGATTTAGGGATAACAAAATAGTAAGACTCCTAAAAATAGGGAAGTTAATTTTGTTCCCATTTAAAAGGATTGGTCGGATGGAAAATGGGTGGGTTGTTCCGTCAAGTGCGAACATGGAAAGTTTGTTAAAAAGGAAAATATGTCAAAACCAAATTTGTTGAGCTAACTCATGGAAAATATTCTCATTCTAGTACTGGGAAGTAAACCTCACATAAACGGAGAAATCCAGTATTGGATGGTAAAACTTCCGCAACTTTAGGTTTACTTGCAAGTAACTGGTGTTATTATGTAACATTTTCAAGCTATATTTTTAAGGGATTTGATCCTATGTTTGTATTCAACTTTAAATATTTGGAAGTAGCCGTAGAGAAGATTTGAGTGACAATTCACCTACTCATATTCATCTTCTCACCTTGGGGGTTTGTTCTTCCCCTTTTTTGACAATAGTATGCAGGGATATGGGCATCATCAAAATGTCGATTTTAAAACTTGTAGTTTTATGTGTGGTCATTGTGCAAATTTATGCTGCTTATAAGACCCTTCATAGTCACCCTGTTTGAGTTTGTAATAGATAGACAGCTTGTGTATTCAATGTGTTATTCACACTAATTTTATAAGACCCTCATTTTGGAAAAAATTGATTTTTGGGCATAACAGATGGGGTTAACAATTATGTGTGTAAATTTCTTACACTTCCAAACTTGTTTGCACAGTTACTGAGTGCTCATTTATAGATTAAGGCAGTCATAATTGGGTAAGCATACAGTTGTAGAATCTATCCCTTTAATTGATCCAGTGTATTGAACAAATATTTGCAGATTCACTTTGATTCAAATTTTTGACTATAGCCATTTTAGAGTTGATGGTTTTAAATTATTCTGGATATAATATTTGCAGTTGTAATCAACAGAATCCAAAGTGTCCACTGAACACTAGTTTCCAGGAGAGTGGGGTGGGATTATCTGCCTTATTTTTTTTGATGGGATACATGTTTTTAATAGATTCACGTGGATTCATAGTTTGTTGACTATAGCTATTTGTTGGGGGATTGATAGTCTATTTTATCTAAGTATGAATACTTGTAGTGGTTATAGTTCATATGGACAATGGGCACTAGCCTAATGTGGGTAGTTTCGATGTCTGATATACTGATCTGTGTTATGAAATTGTAATTTAAGTAATCACCATATAACAAAGTAACCTTGAACACTAACCTTTGTTTGTAAATGAATGGGTGTTTATAATCTATGTCAGTATTTTGGAGGGGCCTTACATTTGGTATGAAAGTTCCTAGTTGTGTGCAGAGTTGACAAGGGTTGCAGCGTTTCATCTGAACACTAGAGCCATTAATTAGGTGTTTAGCTGAGCAGTTAGGTAATTGCTATCAACTATGTGGCCATTTTATTAACCTATATGTTATTTCTGTTCTTGTATGTTTTTTTGCAATGTAGGAAGAGATAGCATGTTTTGTGGGTGTGATACACAAACGTTTTTGTGGACAAAAAGGCTTCTCAGTAGGGAGGAGTGATCAGGGGATATTTTTTAGAGTCAAAATTTCCCTAAACTTTCCTAAACCATTTTAGTGCAGTAGATTATTCAAATATCTTTCCAATGACTATAAGAATGTAGAAAACAGACACTGTGAGCTCAAGTTATTTCTAGTCAAAGTTCAGTCAACAGGGAAGTCAACTTTGGTCAACAGGTCAAAAATGCCAAGGACCAGGTGGACTGGAAAATTGCGAAAATGAAAATTGATGGTATTTTTAATTTTTTAAAAATTGTTTCTCTCCAATTGTTTTCCAACGGGATACAACTCGTCTAAAGATTTCTACGCCTTATTTTCAACGGGACCCAAATCTGAGTTCATATGCGAAAGATATGCATAGTCAAAGTGTGGTCAAAGGAATGACGTGACAGCCTCGGACGTGGATAAATGGCATCTTATGGGGGGACACTTGCATGTTTTAGTGGAGTTTTGGATTAATATAATAATCATCATAATAATTTACTTTAATCTATTCCATAGGAATCGCCATCCCATGGGATAAGAGGAGTTTGTGGACAAAAACTATTTAAAGGCTTATCCTAATCCTTTCCCTCCAATTTGGGGTCCCTGGCTAAATTGGGTACCTAACCTATGGAAGGGGCATTTTAACGCCAAACCTCATTTAAATAAAATGAGTGGCCTTACCAACCCTGCCACCCCTGTATGGTAGAAATAAGCGCACTTGTGTAATTTGTAATGGAAGTGGGTAGGTCTGTGTCAAAGGATAAAGAGGCGTTTTTAGAAAAGTGCAATTGTGGGCACTATACTCACTAGCCCTAGCTCAAGTTACATATGAAAGTTTCCTTCACATTGTGAGATGATCTTGATGGTGGTGGTCATTTATCTGATTTGGGAGTATTTGTGATAGATTTATTGTCTCTTAAAGTCACACGACTTGTAGAACTAAAGATAGACAACTGCTGCAAGTGGAATCACAGGAAGGTGGAAGGAACATAGGCTGAGCTCCAGTAACACTCCTTCGAGTTCTGAAACATCGTTTTGTATTGTTTGATTCATTAATTGGTTAATTTAAATTTTATTTTATTTAATTTTTAACATTTATATAGATCAGTTTCACCCACGAACGCGGGACGTATGAATTGTCCGACCCCGTACAATCTAGTGTTGTGTTCTAAGTTTGATTTTCAGGTTCTGATATTTGGTGTAGTGATTTAATTTAGAATATGAATTGGAGGCAACGATCATCTTAATTGCTAACTTGGGAAATCAAATCAAATTTGAAACATGATTATGTCTATAGGAAGGGAAGCCAACATATGGCCTCCAAATAATGTCAACACCTGACAATCCCTCTAGAGCGTGCATGTAATATGCCACATCATGTGTAGCCCTAGCTTCCCTTGTGCTCCCCCCTAACAGGTACCCAACATCTATAGCCAACTTGGACCAAGCCCGCGTCGAATGCATCTCATTTGGGAAAACCAACTGGATGCACACATACGATGTGCTTATATGCTTAGTAGTGAAGAAGAAAGGTACAACACAAACTAAACCTTTTTAGCCTCCCATAGGCCCACAGCTCTCTATATAACTACACAAAGAATGTTGGTGCCCAAGAAAAATAGGTCCTATCCTCCATCACATCCTAGAGAAATCCCATCAGTACTCATGGGAATCTCTCACCCTCCGCATCTGGCAATGCAAAACAACACACCACCTCCATAATCAGGATAACGAGCCTCATCTCCTGAGGATGGGCTGCGTACATGTCCCCATAGCTCAAGCTCGCGCTATGATATCTCAACTCTGCCATCACCTCTCCAAAAACCGCCACTATCGGATCCTCTGATGCATCTGATGAAATATAATAAATATTCTCTCCCATTATAGGTAGCCATAGGGTCCTATATACATCCTCCAGGGTGACATTGATCTCTCCTATCGATAGGAGGAATGTATTAGTCGATGAATCCCATCTATCGATGAGTGAAGATATCAAACTTGGCTCTCGAGCTATATGTCTATAATATCAGATCCTAATCAGGCCAATGTCTATCACAGGCCTCCACTCATCAGTAGTCACGCTTGACTATACCGCTAGTCCAATAGAGGTAGTACTCTATCCATCATCTGTAGTTGGTCCCTAGCCTACATCCAACAAACCACAACATTGTTCAGCCTTGACCATACCCAACATACCATTTACCCAACACACCTACTGCATGACATAACTATTTCCCACCACACCCTACCCAAACCACAACCCTATTGACTAGCCCTTTTTTCTAGTGTATTGTTACACCTATTCTCCCTTATCATCCTTACCCATCTTAGCTCATTTTATCTATTTACCACCCCCCTTCATCACCTAAATACTCCTTTTACCATATTTATCCTACATCCACCTTCCCTTAGCCCTTTCTTGCCTATTTTTCCTTCCCCCCTACCATTCCTTACCCCTATTTCTCATCATCCCTAACCAACGTCGGTCGCCTTAACCATCACCATTTTTACTTGACCAAAACTAGTACAATTTCACTGGTGTCATTCACCTCATTCTTAACCAATACCAACCATGTCCAACCGACGTCAGCTAACCCCTGATCGACATTGGTCTCTAACACACAATAAAAACTGAAACCGCGCCCCCCCACCTATAAAAAATTTCTCAAAAACACCCTAAAAAATCCTACTCTACCCTACCCAAACCTACCCTAACTTCATTCCCACCCCTATTTACACTATATTAGACCCCCCCTCCCTCCCTCATTTCATTCATTTTTATCTACAAATGCAAAATTCATTTTCCCCCAACCCCCTTTTACCCAAACCAATTTAAAACATTATTTTCAACCCAAAGACAAAATCAAATTGAATCCTACCTAATCTTAGTGTTTTCTGCGTGGTGGTACATCTGGCCTCTATACCGATGACCCACCTAAACCCTCTCCCACCTCTATCATACCATAAATCAACCTCTCACCTCACCACCAATCAAATAGCTCTAATCAATCTCGTGGAATTTCCTACCGAATGCCAATCTCACACTAGTCACTCACCAACTCAACTCAAAGCCCTTGTATCATCACTTTACACTCTTACTCCACCACTCTGTCTTTTTCCTAAATAACAACACGTTAAAATGAATCCGTAAAATATGGATTTTTCTTTTTATCAACCCTAACCCGACATAACTAATGTCAGTCATACCAAATCAATGTCGATTACTTTATAACCAACATCAGTTTCCTATCTTTACTATTTTCAGCCCATTTTTCCCATTTTGACCTCAACTCATTATTGTCAGATATCCTTTGACCTTACCCACACTTATTGCAACCTACCTATAAGCCCAAACTACCCCTACATTTCCTTAGTTGCATCTAGGTATTTGTTATGTTACCTATACCTTGGCCTTACCTGTGTCATGACCTATTTACCTGGACCTAACCTACTTGGTGTGACCATTCACCTTGTGTACTCGTTATACCTTCTGATGTTGTTACCCATGTTTTTTTATCCAAACAATCATACCTTGCCTATTATCATGTTGTTTATCCCGACCAAACCTTTGGTGTACTGGAACATAGCTAAACGTTCCTACACCTGACCTACATTGTGTTTATGGACCATATCCTATGCCTTGGATACATGAATCACATCACCCTTGTTTAGATAAACATATCGACCTTGGACGATGTATATTTTGCAAGCTCTTCAACCTGGTACCGTGTTACATTCTATACGTGTGTGTGCATTTGATTTCCATTACCAATTACCCAATTTGACCTTGGCCTATTACCTATTACTTGATTTAACCATTACTCATTCCCAATTTGACCCTGGCCTATTACCTTATTACCATGAGTCGGCCATCACCCTTTCCCATAATACTCATACCCTTCCCCACCTACCTTCACTTCCACCAACTACACATTTATCAAACCACTCAATGATTCCGTATAACACCTCATCAGTTCCTGTGTTTGAGGGGGATCACCTTTAGCCACACCTAGGGCAACCCCACTGGGGCAAATCACTTCCTATTTTTTTCAGCATCACTTACCAATATAAGCTACGCGACAAAAAGGGGGAAAATGTAGACACCAAATTTGGGTCACACTCCCCCTTTACCCCACATGTATATTAAATTAATCACCATACCTTAAATTATATCCCATAGTGCACAATATTAATTCAATTAATTACTTTAATTAAATTAATTTCCACCTCACTTAGACACACCTCACCTAGCCACATCACCTAGACACCTCATCATGGACCTATTCTTAGCATGTTTCCCTTTTAACTAGGACTCAATCTCTACTTACCATAACTAAATCAGATTTAGTGTAACCCTAACATTAGATGTCTATTCTTCCTCTAACCACATGCTCACTTACTTAAGCAGAAAATACCATTTTGGATTTGACCAGTAGACAGAACTGGCCAAAATGATAGCCAAGATCTGCTATTTTTACTAAACCTAGGATTTCCTTAACCTCGGTCAACCCTTAACAACGTCGGTCACCCTAAACCTTCATCAGTTACCATATTCATTTTGGTAACCTTGTTCTAGAGGTTGGATGAATTATTCGAGTCTTGGAGAAGAGAGATCTACATGCAAGCATGAACCAGAGCCCTCTTGTACATCTAGACATCTTGGATCAGCACCAAGACTGATCTGAAGGTTAATCATCACGGTAACATTCTAAGAAGCACTATCACAGACACTGACCACCAGTTTCACATATCAACCATCACCCTTATCCAACCACTAATCTACAAATACAAGTAAGTAAATTTAGATATGCATCTTTCCATACTTATTTAGATTAGTTGTTTTATCTCTATTTGAGAGTTCTAGTCTCCTTTACATCCCATCACCTCCCACCTTCCTGTCAATCCCTCCACCTAACCACCTACAACCTCTCAACTCTCTATACCTGACTCCATACATCTCTGACTAATCCTAACATCTTTGGCAACCTAACACTATCCTTTCCATTCTCTGTGAAATCACAGAGAATCACCAAAACCAACATTTTATTGAGTTTATATCATTCCTGACCCTACTTATGTCGGTTAACCTAAACCATCATCGGTCTTCTCTCAACTGGAATTGGTCATACCAGACCGACATCGGTCTCTGTGTCTGGTAATTCTACTTGTAACAACAACCTCATAACCTTCACCTAAATAAACCAAATCACCCAAAACTTGATCCTAACATATCCTAGTCACCTTAGCTACCTGCCCAACCTCCACATCTGATCATAACCTTACCTGTTAGATTAGATTTACTTATTTTATTTGAATGAGATACCTAAATCATATCAACTACAGTAGGATGTTATTTATTTACGTTATTTCTTACATTGAATTGTATTAAACATTGGATTGAAAGCCATCTAGGAAGTATCACACTTCCTAGATCTAGCATATGCTAGGAAGTCCACTAGACATTTATTGTTTAATATTATTCTTTTGGTCTTGTTTTTCATTCACATGTAGTTCCTCCTAGAAAAAATGGAAGTTCTCGCAATCAACATTAGAGCGGTAAATTAAAACACTCTCACTCTACCTTACACCTTCATTTCACAAGCATTCCTCCTCACCTTTACCCTATATGTTTTTCTCATACGTACTCAACTTATTGGTGAAACAAATATCTTCAACATTTTTTATCAGAAGGGATGCCAAGATCTTTAAAGAATTATACTTCTCATCATAAAAAATTTATTCACACTTTGATCTTGTTCCTACGAAGTATCTCATTGAAGCATGTAGAAGATTTCTTTCTTCATTTGCACCATAAGATGATAATACATAGTTTGATCCTTGAAAGTTTATATACTTTCATGGAAGTTTTGAACCTGTTGTTTGAAAAATTGCATTGACAGACTTGAAAAATTGATATCATGATTCCCAACAACACATGTAGGATTCCACTTCATACATTTCAAAAAAGAGTTGATATCACTGGCTCAGGGGTAAGCATGTAACGAATTTATTTCGACAAGCTATTATCTAGGAATAAATTGAAAAACATGTTAGAATTTGAGGATTCTAATAAATACGGATTTAATCAACTTACATATTACATAATGTTACAATAAATATTTAAATAAAAATTACATCATAACATAAGTAAATAAAGAAATACTTACAGGAAATAAATAACACAGGTGATAAATATTTATAGTGGAAAACCCCATTAGGGTAAAAACCACTTTGAAAATAACCTTTTACTTCAGAGAACTTATTTTACATCCAGTAAGATCACCTCCTCCTTTGAAACCCTATTTACCAAGGGTAAAACCAAATCACTTGATTTGCACACCTTTGATATATTTCCCAAATATATCAAATGAGGACCTAAAGTCCTTTTTATATAAGGTGATCAGGTATGTCTCCCGAACCCACCTTTTCAACCTAAAATGGTTGACACATACACCTAGGTTTATAATATTTAATATTAGAAATATAATCATTTCATGATATTAAATATTTAACATAAAGTATATACCTAGGTTAGCATATTTAAAAATAGAAATATAAATATTTCATATTATTAAATATTAACCTATATATTAGTGATGGACCCATATACATTAAGGTTTGGCCATTACCACTTAATCATTATGTTCCAACACTCCCCCTTAATGTTAAGTGGGATAACATAACATATGTCAATAGATTACCTGCCCGTGGTACACTACAAGATTTACAATCCTTAAACCATAAAGGTTTTAGGCTAGCATATCGGTTGAAGGAATTATAACACCTTCATCATACTCAATTCACCTTTTGGTACAAAAGGATTTGGAATCCCAAAGATCATCCCATGATCAGTGGCTAAGTATGATTTGTGAGTTTTACATGTTCTCACAGGTTCTCATAAAAGGTTATTGAACCCAAGCATATAGTATCCTTTTACAACCAACCTCCTTAAAAATATCCTTGTACTGGATGTTTACCAGTAAACTCAATAACACTAAAGATTTTACTAAAGACCACCTTTAAGATATTTCTACTCTTCTTTCTAAAAAAAAAGCTGAGGAGGTATACATGCCCGAAGGTCTTTTTACACTTTCCCAAAGGTCTTTTTTTTACACTTTGAAGGTAATTTTACAAAAACCAAGTTCCATTAGGAGGTGACATTGTCATGCACACTCCCCCTCAATGGAAACTCTTTACAATCCAAGCTTTTCATGAAAGTGACAAAACTTTGCAGCACTTAGGGTCTTTGTGAAGATGTTAACAACCTGCTCTTCAGTCAACATGAACTTGAGATTTATGTCATCACTTAGCACCTTCTCACGGGTGAAGCGTATATGTATCTCAATGTGACTTCATCCTCTGATGTTGAACTGAATTCTTAATCAAGAGTAATAAAACTTGGCCACCACATAGAAGAGAAATTCTTCCTTTAACTTCCATTTGTATTTCTAGCAACAGTTGTTGTAGCCACACGGCTTCTTTACTTCTTCCATTGTACTTCTCTACCTCAGTAGAATAAATAGAGACTGTTGATTGCATTTGTTGTTCCAAGTAATGGTTCCTACACCAAAAAAACTTGAACACATATCCAGTATATTTTATAACACAACATCAGTATGGTTAGAATCACAAAATCCATATAAGATAGCATTTTCATTCTTAGTATAATGCAACCCATAATTGATTGTTCCTTTAATATATCTAAAAATTCTTTTTTCAAGATTCCAATGATCTCTAAAAAAGGTTCCTACATAAACCTTGAAGTAATTCCTACTGTATAGGAAATATTTAATCTAGTTATAGTTAGATTGATCAAACTATCAACTAACATTGTATATAAAATAGGATCAACCTTTTTCATATGCAGATTTAGGGTCAATATTTATTCCAACTTCCATTGAAGTAGAAAATGGTTTACAATCAATCATAAGAAAAATTTTCAATACAATGGTTGCATATTGTGTTTTAAAAAATAACAATAGAATGAAATATAGTCATATAAATAACATAATGTGAGAGACCTAACTCATTCATTTCAAAGTACTGCTTCAATTTATCTTTAATCCTATGAATTAAATCAGAATTGTCACCAGGCATAAGAGAAATCATCAACATATATACATATAATGATAATATGTTGAGCCTTATTGCTTAATGAATATATCATTGTTAGAAGAACAATTAACAAAACCTAACAGTTTAAAGAAGGAAACAATTTTCGCATACCAAGCTCTAAGAACTTGTTTTAAACCATACAAGGATTTCTCAACTTACAAACATAGTTTTCTTTACCAATTTCTTCAAATCCTTTAGATTGAAACATGTAAAGTTCTTCTTTTAAATCAATTCAAAAAAGTATTTTTCTTATCCATTTGGTGGATTTCCCACCCAAATTAAGAAGTAATTGCAAATAAGGCCCTAATAGTACTCATTTTAGCTACAGGGGAAAATGTTTCAACATAATCAATACCATGTTTCTGATTTAAACCTCTAGCAATAATGAGTCCCTCAAATTCACATTGGTTTTTTTTTATTATTGGTAAATAGTTTTTTTGAAAGGGACTATACCCTTGAGAACAAAAGAGGGCCTAGAAGCCAGAATAGGAATGAGAACCAGAACAAAAAGGATCAAGATCCAAATGGGACAAAGAAACCCAAAGTAGCCCAAGAGCAGCTACCCCAACAAAACAAAATCAGTACGAACACTGCAGGAAAGCAGCCAAAAAACAACAAAAAAACAACAATAATTACAAAGAAGTGCAGCAAAAGCACCCACAATTACTTCTTGGCGGCTTTGTCGATGCTGGATTTGATATTCTGCCAAGAGGTGAACATAGCCAATGTCGTCATGTGGGCAGAGTCAGTAACATCCAGCTGTTCAATGGTCCTTTTGCTTTCCTTATCTGTGCCCCAAAGGGTTGCTGGAACTCTGCTGAGATTAGAGACACTGCGGACATGCTGCTCAATAAACTCTTCAATTGCATTAAAAATGGCCATATTATAATCATGGCGAGTCTTGGCCTTCCCTAAACGGGTGTCTAAGGAGTTCAGCTTCTTGTATATGTCTTCAACCTGATTATTATCAATAACCACCTCCTCCTCCTTCTTCCTCTTACCTTTTTGCTTTGCCAAGTTTTTAACCTCTTCCTTCAACAGCTTCATGTCAGCTTCTAAGGCTTCCAGCCTTTTTGTGGAGCTCTCAATGTGTGCTTCCTGAGAACTAGCACTACTAATATGCAAGGAGGTTATGGGCAATTTCAATCTCCTGAGGGACCTTCCCCACAGCAGGGGTATCAAGGTTCAGTCTTCTAGAAGACCTGGTAACAGGTCTGGCCGAAGTGGAAGCGAAGGGGGTGGGAGCAGAGGTGGGGGGATGGAAGATGGAGCCGAGAAGGCCGGCAGAGGGGTGACAACAGTGGTGGCGGGGACAAAAGGTGGAGAGATGGGGCTAGTGGCTGCTGTGCTGGGCAGAGGAGGAACAGAGCCAGGGGAGGAAGGGATGCCGGGAGACCTAAGAAGACACAACTTATGTAACAAGAAAATGAGACCCTGGTGCAATGGAACCACACGTGCATGTTTTTGAAACTCCAAAATGGAGCGCTCAAGAGAGTTAAGCAGATAGTGGGGGAAACATACCGTGAGATTCCTGCGAAAGTGATTAAGGAACACAAGATGCTTAGAGGGCACAGTGATGAACCTCCCCTCCAAAGAAATGAAACGCACCATCATACGGGTTACCTCGTCACAAGGCGAAGGGATCGAACTGACCTGCAGGCCCGCCATGACAAAGACCAGCTTCTCATTACCCTCAACAAATTTCCTCTCCTCAGCATCTCTGTCAACCCTTTTATTAAAAAAGTGGTACCCCTCCATGCCAAGGCCAGTTGCTTCAGCAATTAACTCCTCATTGATCGAAATCTTCTGCCCTCCATAATCCACAGTGTGATCCTTCCAATCCTTCACAAAATGAACTGAAATACTTTGGTCATGGCCCTGAATCTTCTCAATAAAGTTGGTGATGCCTCCCTGGCTGAGAAGATTCCAAAGTTCTTCATTATTTTTCCATTCTGGATCCGCGTTGGGCTCAATCTGGCAAGGGGCTCCTCCCATTATCACCGTGCTTAACTGCTTGCAAATAAAAATTTCAGAATCCTTAAGAGCGCAATTATCAGTCTGCCTTTCACTATTATTTTCCACATGGTGAGAGTGATGATTAGGATAGCCGTTGCTTTTCCCATGAATACCTGAGTGACTGCTGTTATGAACCTGTGAAAATCCACATGTGTGAACTACAGTCCTTTTAATAGCCCACTCCAGATCATCATTATCTTTATTACTGACTTGGGAATCCGTAAAGCCTTGTATAAAAGCTGTTGAGAGCTCTATATTGCCCGCATGCACGTCTTTAATCTCCATATAAATCCACTTGAATTTCCCATTATAATTCCTATAACCTTGATTTTCCGTCAAGATTTGCTTGAGTTCTTTTTCAAAATCAGCACGTGTGGGAGTTTTATTATTACAATTCCACTCCCAATGCTCATATCCCATATCTCGAATTTGCATGTTCATAAATATCCACTTGAATGCTTGCTTTGAAGCTATTCATGAATGTTATCTTTATTATCCCAAACAATGTGATTAACATTTATGCCATAATTAGCCAATGCATCTGCCACCTTGTTACCCTCCCGGTAAGTATGCATGATCCAAATGTTATTGAAGGTTTGGCAAATACTTATGGATTCCAAGATGAAATCCTTGATGTTCCAACTTGGAGGTGAGCACTGATTAAGATGATTAATGATATTAAGTGAGTCCCCTTCAAGAATGAGGTTTTGGATATTATGAGTTTGAGCAATTCTAAGGCCCCATAAAGCAGATAATGCTTCGGCAAAATGATTGGTTTGAATTCCCATTTTTCCAGCATACGCAGCAATCAGACTACCTTTATGATCCCGAATCACTCCTCCCCCCGCAACAATCCCAGGGTTACCCTTAGAGGCCCCATCAAAGTTCAACTTATACCAGTTAAAATCAGGAGGATGTCATTGAATCAAAGATCTATCAATACTATTACCGGAATTACTACGGCTATTGTCAGCTCCTATCTGCCAGTGGGATAAGACATGTTCTTCATTTTCTGGATAACTCTTGTTCTTGGGGGGTTTAAATCTAGCAATATTCTCTTTAATATCATTAGAAATTTTACCAATACTGAGCTTATAATTCTGATTTTTATTTCTAAAGATAATATCATTTCTATCTTTCCATACCCTCCAAATAATATGAGGAATAACCAGCTTCCAGAGCCTTCTAACAACACAATGTTTATAGGGTGGGCTCCATTGAGTCCATAGCTGATTGAAATCCTTTGGAACCACCCAGAAAGCTTCAAATTTAGAGAGGGAAAAACTCCATATTCTGGTAGCATAATCACAATGGATAAACAAATGACTGATATCCTCAGAGTCTTTTTTACATAGATGACATCTATTAGGCATTATGAAACCTTTTCTCATCAGGTTGTCAGTGGTAAGAATCCTGCCTCTGAGAGCCAGCCAAAGGAAGAAATTTATTTTAGGAGTTAACTCAGCCATCCAAATCCTACTCCATTTGAACTCAGTTTGACTATTGTCGAAGAAAGTATTATACCCAATTTTGACAGAGTAGTCCCCATCAATAGAATTATTCCAGACCAATTCATCCTTAATATCCAGCTGACTTAAGGGAATAAGATCTAACTGATCTTGAAGGGAGGAAATATTTTGGATCAGATCATCTCTCTCCACAGAAAGTTTTTTCCATTTCTTTTTGTTGCCATTTCTCTCAATATAATCCTTGATTTTAGTGCCATACTTGTTTACAAGACTGTCTTTGACCATCCCAAATCTGTCCATAAGACTGCCATTAAACCAGTTATCATCCCAGAAATTTATATCACAGCCATCTCCCACTTTCCATTTACTGCCCTGTTTAATGAAATTTCTGCTCTTTACTAGATTGTTCCAAAAAATGGAACCATAGGGAAGGTGCTCATCTTGCAGAAAAGAAAAGACAGTTTGTTGATTTAGGTATTTAGCCTTAATTAAATCTATCCATGGTTGTTTCTCTGAAAGCATTCTCCAGCCCATTTTCGCAATGAGAGCCTCATTCATTTTCTTGATGTCTTTTATACCCAGTCCTCCTATAGATTTCGGAGTACAAACCTTATCCCAAGCAACTAAGTGAAATTTAAACTTCTCCTCCATGCCCTGCCATAAGAATTTTTTCTGAATCCTCTCAAACTTTTCTCTGAAGGAAGAAGGGATCTTGTAAAGTGACATGATATAAATGGGCAGATTTTGAAGAGTACTTTTTATGAGCAGGCACTTACCAGCACTAGATAAAATGGCTCCTTTCCATCCAGCCATTTTTTTTAAAATCTCTCCAATAAATCATCCCACACCTTGTTAGAGACTTTTTTAGTGTCGAGAGGAAGACCCAAGTAAGTGGCTGGAAGTGCACTTATTTTACAGCCCAGAATTTTAGCAATTTTAAGCTGTCTTTCTTCAGGAGTGTTGAAGAAGAAAATGGAGCTTTTATCATAATTGATCTCTTGCCCAGAAGTAGATTCGTAGAGCTGCAGAATAGCCTTGGTAGCCTTAGCTTCAATGACGGAAGCCAATAGAAGGAGGATTGTATCATCCGCAAATTGCTGATGGGAAACAACTTGGTTGATGGAAGTGGGCTTTGAGCCTTTCAAAAGACCATCATTGACTGCTTTACCAATTGTTCTACTAAGACTGTCAGCCATAAGAATGAAGAGCAGGGGGGAGATGGGGTCCCCTTGCCTTAGTCCTCTGCTGCTAGTGAAAAAAACCACTGGCTCACCATTAACCACCACTGAGAATCTAACCGTAGAGATACAAGCCTTAATAATTTTTCTGAATTTGTCAGGAAAACCAAATTTAGTTAAGACTTTGTCAAGAAAAACCCAAGAAACCTTGTCAAAGGCTTTATTCATATCGAAGTCTTAAGCACCATATTTACTTTTTTATTATTCTCCATAGAATGTATGGTCTCATGAACCATAATCACTCCATCTTGGATAATCCTACCTTTAATGAATCCACTCTGCTACCTTGAGATTAAATCATTCATAATGAGTTGAAGCCTGGTAGCAATAATTTTGGTAAAAATTCTATAGATAGCATTCACAAGGCTGATGGGTCTAAAGTCTTTGAAGTCTTTAGCATCCATTTTTTTTGGGGCCAGCACAATGTGGGTGTTATTCAGCTCTTTCAAAAGATTTCCAGTTCTGTAGAATTCATTCACCACTCTGAGAAGATCATCTAAACAAATTTCCCAAAATTTTTGGAAAAAATTAATGGATAAACCATCCGGGCCTGGAGCCTTGTCGCCTTCTAAAGTCAACACAACTTTTTGCAGCTCTTCAAGCATGAAAACTTTGGTGATATTTTTATATCTCTGCTCCTCAATTTTATCTTGGGGAATAGCCTCCAGCATAAAAGAATTAGCCTCAACATTGATGATATTCCTCTCATTAAGAAGTTTTTTATAGAAATTTAGAGCTTCTTCCTTGATGCTATTGGGATCTTTTATAATATTTCCATTACTTTTAGCCACTTCCATGATCCTATTACAAGCTCTATGCTTTCAAAGTGGTCATATGAAAAAACTTCGTATTCCTATCTCCTTCTTTAAGCCAAATAGCTCTACATTTTAATCTCCATAAGGATTTTTCTCTGTTGCAAATCGTATGCAGCTCTGAAAGAATATTCTTTTCATTAGTTTAGTCTTCTACAGATTTTCCCATTGTATTCATTTTGATTTCCAAATCCTGGAGCTTTTGTTTTAACTTCTTTCTATTATCAAACACATTGCCAAAAATGCTTTTATTCCATATTTTAACTTGCTTTTTAACATTTTTGAGCTTTTGAATCAATCTAAATTGAGCAGTGCCTTCACCATTCCAAACCCACCATTCTTTAATTTTTTCATAGATATTGTCATGCTCCATCCACATCTTTTCAAATTTGAATGAGCTTCTGATGGGTTTAGTCCAATTGAGAAGATTTAAAGCAATCGGATTGTGGTCTGATCCAATTCTGGGCAAGGAAGAGAGGTGGAAGAATTGACTGAGAATCCAGCTAGCAGAAATCAGGGCTCTATCCAATCTAACTTGGATAAGATCTTTTCCCAACCTTCTATTATTCCAAGTGTATTTATTCCCATGGAGATCCACATCTAAGAGATTAAGCTCAGCAATAAAATCAGCAAATTCCTCCATACCTATAGAAAAGCTGGAGATTCCTCCAAGTTTTTCACCTGGGTTTAGAGGAGAGTTAAAATCACCCATGATAAGCCAGTTAGCTGTACTATATTGGTTTCTAAAGATCTTAAGATCAGTCCAAAGTTTTCATCTCCCACTAACCTATTAGGGGCATAGATGTTAGAAAGGATCCATTCACCATTGTTCTCAATAGTGTGAAATTTGATAGCAAGATGATTAGTGCTAGCATTAAGAACCATACCAGTACAATGTCTTTTATCCCAAAGAGTAGCCAGACCTCCAGAGGCTACCCTGAGAGTCAACCACCGCCATTTTAGAGTTTTCCCAAAAACTCTTTTTATTAGTTTCAAGGATCTTAGCTTTCATCTTAGTTTCCTACAAAATCAAAATACTAGGACTACTAGATTCACGTAACTCCTTAATGATTCTCTGCTTGGAGTTTCCATTTAGACCTTAGATGTTCCAAGAAATAATCTTCATTTGGAAGGATTGGGAGTTGGTATTTCCTGATGGCTCAATTGATGTTGAATGCCATCTGCAATGTCTCTCTCTTTTCTCTTGGATCTAAGAGCCTTTTTTGAGGGCCTTTCTCTTTTAGAACTACCTCCAAAATCTACTAGTCTTCTTGCAGAATATCTATTAGTTCTGGATGTTGAGGTATCCCAGTTGTCCATTTTCTTTTTCTTATCACTGTAAAGAGATTCTGGGATCATTTCAAATCCTTTCATTCTCTCTTTTTTTTGAAATGACCTTTATGAATCCAGAGGTTAGTTCCTCATCTTCTTTGACTGGCGTTACTTCTCCCTCTTCACATGCTTTGTGATTCCTGTCCGATTGTGTGTATATCAGTTGTCCTGGTGCTGTAGGCAAGTAGGTGAAATCGCTGATATGTTACTGAAACAAGGAGGTAGATCTTCTCAAGAATTTACTGACTCCCCCTATGAGAGTTTTTCTGTAATGGGTCTTTAGGAGCAGAACCCATCCTTGTCCATGTCCAATATGTCCTCAATGATGCAACTAGATGTTTAACTTTCTACAAATGGTTAAAAGTGAAATCAATAATGATTTATATTATGCTTATTATGATGTCTATATGGATATTATGAATCTAACCATGTTGATGTTGTGTTCGATATAAAATATACATATGGATTTGTGTTCAAGTTTTTTTGTACAGGTGTCATTACTTGGAGCAACATAAAGCAACCAACAGTCTCCATTTCTTTTTGTGAGGCAATGTAGATAAAAGTGTAATTTGTATATCCACCTAGACCTTATAATACTTCACAGCTTAGGTTCATACAAGGTAATTAATGCATGGTACATATGATGGCTTCTGGTCATTTTCTTAAGGTTAATAGGATTTGAAATTTCTAACATAGATTGAGTCCAATTTAATTTCTTATGTAGGAAGATAAGAGTTTCAGAAACATCTATAGCATCAAAACATCATCATGACCATTTACTAAATCAGAATCAAAACCATCATTTAGAAACATTTAATGAAGTAACTTCAAGAGAAGAAGACAACACATGTAAAGTTTTCACTAGATTATATCTAGACATTTCATATAAGCTTCGATAAGTAACATGTCCTAACCTTTCATGCCATAGTTTTGAATTATTCAAAATTTCAGATATAAAACAAGATGCAAAAGAGAAATCATCAAAAATATATAGAACATTTATTTGAATTCCTTCAGTTATTTTACTCTCATTACTATCCTTGATATATCAAGTATCCTTCATGCATGGATTCTAGTTGTGTCCATACCTCTTTCGTATGTTTGATATTACCAATGTGTAGAAGGTACTCATTATTCACATTACATAGAATCATAGAAAGAACCTCTTGCATTCGTTGCAAGAATGTATTCATGTTATCTAGAGTTGCTTAACAACTGGTGGGAGAAACCTCAGATCCAGAAACAATTGTCTAGAGTTTTTTCGCCATAAATTTTGTTTTGACCCAAATGTTGTAGTTGGTTTCATTCAGGATTTAGGTTTTGTCAACGCAGAAATAGTTGGATTTCATTTTTTTTCCTAAACTTGTAAAACACACGCCATTATAATATACAATGTACCATAGAGTTAGATACATATTTATCGATAATAAAAATTTTTTTTAATAGAATCAGATCTAAAGAAACTATTTGATCATAACTAATTATGTCATTACAATGCATACTAATTAACCTCCCATGATCAAAATAATAACCCACAATATAAAGGGCTTTGCATTATACCCCAGATCTATATAAAAAAATATTTCTGACCATATAGAAGTGAAGAAGAGACCCCTAAGAATGCATAACAACTTCAAATTTCTGAAAAAATTAGGCTAGCTTAAATATGACGTCTAAATGACCTTCATAATGACCGTCATAGTGAATTACTTTTTGGTCTGTCGTGATAGTCATTTGACCGTCAATTTTAACACAATGAAAGTTTCCTGGAACCTAGGAGCTTAAATTTGACGTCTAAATGACCATCATATTGTCTTATGTTTGGTCTACCGTGACGGTCATTTGACTATCAAATTTAATGAAGCCAAAACTTGATGTGTATTTCTAGAATGTGAAATTCTAAAATTTCTTCTTCTATATAATATTAGGGAGGTTATATTTTAACACGTTATAATAACCTATTATAATTTATAATGTAAAAATATATACACGTAAAAAAAAGGTATATAGTTTATAGAATGTAAATAAAAAACAACATATACTCCGTAAAAATTATAAACTATAGTATATTTTTATATAAAAAACACATTGGCCTTATTAAAGGGGTTTAAAGAACATAGACCATGTTAAAAGAATTTTACTAGGTGCAAGTAGATTTATTAGAGTATAAATTAACCAACATATTTTACAGAGGGGACAAGTAATTTCACCCAACCAATGAAATAAATTCAAATCCCCATTTTCATGAACCTTGTCTCCTCCCTTCATTTAATTTTAATTTTACCCTATACACATTCAAAACTATAGAAATATTGCAAAATATTTTATAGAATTCTTACAAGCTAAAAACTTTAAAACTTTTATGTGGCTATAACTACAAATATTCTAGTAAATATTTACCACACTTCACGTGGGCCACCAATAAACTGGCTCTTTTAATTAATTTTCCATTTATAATTGAGAGTTCCACATTTATACCTGAGATATATTCTCATTTTATTCTCCACTCCCACTCTTATATAAAAGAAAACCTGTAAATAGGTTCATTTATATAGTTTTTATAAACTATAACATATAAATGAATGGGGCCACCCCCTTACATGGATAATATAAATTGTTAGGGACACATGTTAGGTTTTATTTAATAAGTATTAAGATTTAAAAAGTAATCTCTTCATGGCCAAATAATAAACACAAACCCCTTTTCTAAAAAATGTAAGCACTTAAGTTTTTTTTTTAAAAACATATATAAACCAAATCTAATAAAACTTATATTTTAAACGGTTAAACTAACCATATATATATAATATGATTTAAACTTATGTTTGTTTCTTTTTTTTTAAAAACTATATATGCCTAGATTTATAAGTTAAGTTTAAATATGATTTAAACATAAGATTAGAATATGGTCTGTTGACTCTTCCCTCAATCCCATGTAATTTTAATATGGTTAAAGGCTTTTAGTATATAGTTTTCTTCCAAAACTATATAAATTTTAATATGATGTTTATATAAATTATTATATAAAACTTATTCTATATTCTATTTTTTTTTAATTTAAAAATAATAATATAGTTTTCAAATTATATAGGATATAGTTGTAGATTAACTATAAACTATAGATTTTCAAATTGAATCCTTTTAGAGTGGACCAAAGAACACGGGTATGAATTTACCTTCCGAAATATTTAACCTGCAAACATTTGAAATTATAGAAAACATGAAAATTATTTCATATAGTAACAAATCTTTTCTTTTTTGTATGTGATTTTCATGTAGGTAAATATTTGAAGCCCCCTTTCACCTGTGCACACATCAATCTCCAAAAAAACAATAATTCCATATAATTTACAAAATGTAAATGAAAGTAAAATCATATCATATTACATCTCCCCCCCCCCAAAAAAAAAAATTAGGGATTTAAAATTGAAAAACCCTAAAAAATTTACTGAGAGTTTACTTGCACAAATGTAATGCCAAAATAAATTGGGGAAAAAATAAATAAAGGGACCAGATACTTTTAAATACCCTTTTGGGTTAGTTGAAAAAACCCATAAAAATTAGACAAATAAAATACACAACATTTGATCTTAATTTATTTAATTTACCTCGCTGTTTGGTTTGCAAGGAAAGGCAATCCCCATAGTTGAATTTGACCAGAGAAAACCTGTCATGAAGATTATAATTCCTCTCAAGTAGATCTGATTCGGAAATCTTCTTAGCTGATTTTTCATTCTCCATCGGGTGAGGACTTCTTGTGTATTTAAAAAAACTTGCTCCTAAATATGCTCCTTGGTTTCTAAGTTTCTAAAGTCATTAAGAGAGAGGAGCCTTTAGGGGTTGTCATTTTAAATATCATTCATCTATTCCAATCAACCAACGTACTACCCTCATCAGCTTGTTTTACCCAAGATCACCCCCGCCAAACAATATGGCTCAACCTAGACATCCATTTGTTTAAACACCTTTGGTCCTATAAATTTTGGAAATGATGGTTATCCAAAAATGCTTCCCATAGGAAATTTGCAAAAAGGTACCAAAAATCCAATGTTCACAATGCCATAACTGGATCAACCCTCATATCTTGTTAAACATGATGGAGACTTGAAATAGATATTTGAGATGGGTATATCAGTTTGTTTATCATAAACTTGAGGAAGATGGAATTGATGGTATCTAAGCTCTGCTGATAACTCTATTCATTCGTGACTAAGCTGAGTATCGCATTCAGATTATATATGGAGACAAAAAGATCCAAGGGTTCCGTCTATCTGAGTTTGAGAACATCAAGAAGAACCCTATGAACCGGTCATGATTTCATACCAGATTTAATAAGACATTGAGAATGCCTTCTTGTAATTTTGAGGCCTTTGGATTAATCTTGCTGATAAATAGCAGATACTTTGAATAAAAGGCCCTATTACTTGAGAGAAAAGAATCCGACAAAAACTTGAGGCAAGCTTTCAACCATGCACTTCAAATGGAAAATACTATAAGGCGATTGGTAAACCACTTAGAGGATGGTAGTTAAGTTGATAACCCTGAAAGCCTCAAGCTACAAGGGGTGCTGATGTGTAAGAGTTTTCAAGAACTTTGGCATGGGTTGTCAAGACTTTTCCACAAATTGCCCAGATAAAGATGGGGAAAAGTTCACAAGGACAATCAAGAAACTCAAACATTATAGATTTGGCAATCACTAGGGGTTATCAAAGACAAGATGAAAGAGGAAAGGTTTAAATTTTGGATCTCCAAATGGACACCCCAAGCACAAAAATAGAGTGGTTTCCTGACCTCTGACTGTAAGATTTACTACTTTTCAAAAAGTTGCTATATGGATTGGTGTGATAGATGTTTTCTTCCGTCATCCTTCCATTGAAATGGGACCATTAAGATGATATTTATGAGATGAAATAGGATGAACATGTAATATAGGGCAACTCTTCAAGCTCACAACAAGCACAACATCAACTATGTTGATAAGGCAAGGACTGCTGCAAACCTTGTGGATTGCATAAGAGGGGAACCATTGCTTTCTCTTCCTCTTCCTCAAGCGCCATGATGGAGATTATTCAGCCTTTGAAATGCCTATCTGACTTGTAATATCTAAGGATTTAATGATCAAGAAGGATGATGGTGGGTATCCTTCGAGCGAAGATAGACAATTGTTAATTGAATGCTGTCGTCAAGAAAAGGAGTACAATCCGAGAAGTAAAGTTTTAGAGGAGCTGTCCTCAAGCCCAGCCAAGACACCTGCTCACAAATCTCAAAGATAGTTCCTAGCAAGAGAAACAATTGCTAAAACCCTGCTTCCCATCATATATCAATCCTCTCCATGCCATGCGGCCACAAGAATACTTCTCCACTGAGAACCTTATGGTTCCCTTCCAATGTCGTTTTGCAAATGAATGTTCCATATGATATATCCCAGTATTGAGCCACATTAAAAGGAGTGTTCCCATCATTGAGTGCTTAGCATACTTTGCCACGACAAGAAGCTTGTGGGAATAATTGGGAATTGAAAGAATAAAAATTATACCAAGCAGAAATGTGAAATGTGTTGAGATCCTCTTCAAAAGCATTGCTGCCCTTAAACACCACCACCAATGGAAGATCTTGGGCACCTGAATGTATTTGGGACAATCCTTTTGTATAATTCCCAATTGATGTTAGATCCATTCTCCTAACTTTTCTCATAAAAAGTAGGTTGCTTCACCATTACATGTTTAATTCTGTGTGCACTCCTTAATGTTATGTATGCCGCTAGAAGTTAGAATTGAGTTGATATCAAGGTGACAACAACTAGGGGAATGTACAACCCATTGATTTAGGACAGTTCTCAGTTGTTGGATGTGTGAAGGGTTTAGTATTCCACTTCAACCATCGCGGGGAATAATGCAAACTTGATGTTTAATTGTTGACTGCCCTGCCAAATGGGGTTGCTTTGTAAAGAGTGGCTGCAAGTGTTGGTGGTCGTGTTCAAATGGACATGTCAATGCAACCCATTCCCATTGAGGGAAAACCTTGTAAACTATGGTGAAAAGAAGATGTTACACTGATTGAAGGAGAATCCCAAATAAGCTTCTTATGAAGTGTGTTTGCTGATGTAGAATGTTGCCAATTTCATGTTTTGTGATGGAAAAGAGAATACGATGAAAAAATAAGAGATGCCGGTATGGTAGGTATCCATGACCTTACTATTGATGGAGCTTGCTCCAAAGTTGGAAATGATGCTCTGGTTATAGTGTTGGTTTCCCCAGTTTTTTAGAGCGTTTCTGTGCCTTCAAGCTCAATTTGAATGTACTAAAAACATTGCTGCGTTATGAGGCATTATTATTGGATTTAAGGATGCATGGAAGTATGGAGTGAAGGGTATTGTTGACAGGGGGGATTCAGAGTGGTTTGTCAAGAGTAAGAAATTATTATGTACAAAAATAAGCGAATATGAGACAATATAACACAGCTCGTGTTGGGACTTGATCGAAGTTTTGATTCCTTAAAAGTTACCATGATAGAAGTCTTAATACTACTGCTGACAACGTGCTGTTCTGGGTTCTAGATCCCCTTGACAATTGCACTGTTTCCCCTTTTGGAATATGATATGACAGTGCTTAATAGGCCAGCTGTCTGGATAATGTGAAACATGCGTAGATTTTGATGTATGATGCACAAGTTCTGTTGAGATTTCTTACAATGCAAGAGAGTTCTGGTCAGAATATGATGGGACCCAAATGGCGTACATGAATGAAGGTAGTTAGAGAAACTTTGTTTGACAAGGATCTTAACCAATTGAAAACAAATACCATCCTAAGGGGCCGGGTTGCACTGAAGCAATTTTAACAATGCTGATGGATCATAATAGAAAGATGTCTACTAAGGGATGTGGAAGCGCCTAACTGGGAACTAAAGAGAACCAAGGAAGATCTAGTTGGGCAGTCATCTTAGCAAAGAAGAAAAAAAGTCCTAGGCCCAACTTTTAAAGAAATACACGATGCCTTGCTTGGTCTTATTCAGAGCTGACCGGTAGAAGAGAAGATTATTTTAGCAGGAGATTCCCGCCTTGAGGACAAGCTAGTCTGCTAGACAAAAAAAAAGCCTATTAACCCACTACTTTCCATGAAAAAAATGCAAGAAGATTTGAAGACGAAATTGAGAGAGGATGGTGGAACATTAGCCTTATAGTACTCTTCTTGGGTGCAAAACCTTTGCCAGTTAGAAAGAAGAACGGAGATATCAGGAATTTGCGTGGATTTTAGGGAAATCTACACAAGGCATCTATGAGGACAACGATCATTGGCCAAACATGGAGAATATGCTGCAGGTTGTGACAGGTCAGAAAAGAAATGCTTTCTACTTGGATGGTTCTCTGGATAAAATCAAGTATTGTCAAGAATCAGAAAGACTAAGACAACCTTCACACCCCTTGGGGGGTTAGTTTTTGTAAGGATGCCATTTGGATGATGAATGCTGGTGCCTATTTTCAAAGGGCAATGGATGTTGCTTTTTGGTTATGACAATGAGTTTATTGCAGTTTACCAAGATGATGTGACTTTTTTCAAGAAGTGAGTAGACCATCTGCAACACCTAGAGAAGATGTGATCAGATGTCCGGCGTAGGGCATGTCACTGAATCCAAAGAAGTGGCATGTGGTGTGCCAAAAAGGCTAAGTGGTGGAAAGATTGTATCTAAAGAAGGTGTTATGATAGCCCTGTGGAGAGTGAAGCAATCAAAAGGTGCCTATCCAGAACCAAGAAAGGTATATAATCTTTATGGCCAAACAATTTCATTAGAAGGTTTGTCTCCAATTTCCTGGTTAACTCTTCCGATCACAACAGGCCTAAGAACGGCTCAAGTTATAAGTGGGAAAAGGACTACCATCCGCTTTTGAAGGAATAAGGGATGCACTCAAAGCATGGCACCCGTTTTGTGAAGCTCCAACACTAGAAGATGCCTTTCCAAATTCCTTTTGGCATTGATGTACAGTGCTTCAGTTGTGGTTACAAAAGATGATGAAATGGAGGAGAGGCCTATTGGTTTCTTTAGTAAGGCTTTACACGTAGTGAATTGAGGTGACACATAGGAGAAACAAGCATTTGCATTAGTAAAAGCCAACAAATATTTTCAGAGGCCCTACATTTTGAGTTCAAAGGTGTATGCTTACTTATGTTCCCCCACACATGTTACTAGACATTTATCTGAAATGGAGAATCAAGCAAGAGATGTAGATGGGTTACAAATTACAAGGTTGATATGGTATTCAAACAACAAAGTTGGTAGATGTTTAGGTCTTTCCAAACCCATGGCTGAGAGTAATTGTAGAATGTAGGAAGGGAATTACTAGCGGAAAGAAAGGGTAGATGTCTTTAAAAAATTGATGAATTCTGAGTGGTACAAGGATGTGGTCTATTACCTCAAGCACTTAATGTGTCCAGTCACTTAAATAAAAATAAGAAAAGAGCCCTCAAGCGGCTTCTAAGAAATAGTCATAAAGACCTAGGCTGGCTCCTTGGAAGAACCTTGAGGTGTCCTCTTGAATGCATAACTAAAGTGAAGATAACGAGTTGAGGAGTTGATTGTGATTTCAAGGGGGGAGTTTGTGAGGAAATTTAGCGGGGAGTGACCAAACATAGATTTACGAGCTGGTATGATGGCTAAATCTTTCAATATGAACTGGTTAGTTAGAAGGGTGTGATTCGTTGCCAGTTTTCAGGCAAGATTGAAAGCTTCAGGATCCTTCCCTTTGCAGAATATGTATTAGTTGAAGCTCTTTAAAACAAGGGGGAATAGATTTATGGTGTGAGATAGATCTTCTAGTGAGGGCTTCACAAATGACTGTGTAGCAACTGTATTTTACAAAAGGGTTGAGGAGGAGCAATTACATATAGAAAGGAAACACACAAGTGTAATGGATTTCTGGAGGATAATATATATGCAGATTTGGGGTTCAGTTTAAGATCTGTCTGATAATGCTATGTGTTTAGGCCAAGGACTTGGAGGCAATGTTGCATGAAATGGGATAAATCGACCTATTCTTCAAACTACAACCACAAGGGAAGGGGAGATGAATCAATAACCAAAACTTGCTCAAGATCATTAGAAGAACCTTGGAAATCAACAAGAAGAAGGGGAGAGAACAGTTGAATTTGTAGTGTTAGTTTGGGCTTGTGACAGGATAATTCCAAAAGGCAACTGGTAAAAGCCATTTGAATGGTGTATGGGACTCAGCTTTGCTGACCATTACACCTGACCAATTGTCCACTTTTCAGTTTTCGCAACAGTTGGAAGATCAAGAACATGCCCAATGAAAAAGAAAATCAATCAGATCATTGCGTTGGATGAAGAAAGGAGGGCTTCTCATCAAGGAATGCCAGGTTTAGGGAGAATAATTAAAGAAGTTTGTTTGATAGAAGTACCCATAGAGTTTCAGGTGAAGATTCTGGTTTGGGGGGATAGTAGGCATGAAGACAAGGGTAGCATGTCAACTTGATTCTTAGAGGACCTTTGCCTTGAATAAGGATGGAGAAGGAAAAGAGAGAAAATACATTTTTTTTGTCAAGGATGCGGATGGGGATTTGCTGGAGCTTATCGTGTAATGGCAAACATTTAAAAACACTTCTTGGATTAAAATCCCCAAGGGAGTATGCACAAGTGGTACATTGGTATAGCCGGTTTTGTTTGTTCTTTTCCTGTTTGCTATTGTGGCTCGTGTTTGCCTTTATCCTTGGCAACCATATTGCGAGGGGTTTTCTTGGTTTGTTTTTGGTGAAATGAAAATTTTAGTCTTTGGATGCTCTGAAGTGTTGACTCCCTTCCAAATGGCTTTTTGGCAATTGGTCTACGTCTCGATCTTGGGCACTCGTGGGAGTGCCCATCCCCAAGCAGGAGCCAATGTTGGTCCAATTATTGAGGGATTAATGGAGTCTTGTTTGTTCATGACCGAATATGCTCACAAACGTTTAGTTTTGATTTCATGGTTCTACATTTCAATATTCCAACGAATACCTTTTTTTAAAAGGCCCTCAGTGTGGCAGTTATACCCATTTAAAAACAATCTCAAGGTTTCTCCTTGTGGTGCCCTAACTTCTTTCATTTTTGGGCCAAGCAGGTATTCCCTTTGTCAAGTCGTTGCAAAAAAAATAGAATGGATCACATCTGAGTTTTAAGAAGTTGAAAATTTGATCCCCAGGGCGAAATTGAGATAAAACGTGATTAAATAGATTCAAAAACCAAGAAGTCGCCTCCTTCTTGTGAAAGTCTTCATCTTTGGCGGTATCTTTTTGTTTTTTTTCCCCCCCCCCCAAACCACCCACATTGACAGTCGTATGAAGAAACTGCTATACTCGTCAAATTTATCATTATAAACTCTATGCGGACCTGACAGGCTTCATCGGCTGGATGCGGTCGGAAAAATGTTATCTATAACTTGTCAAATTTCAATTTTTTGTGAAGGGAAAGATTTTTCTATACGGGCCACGCAGTGCTACAGTGAGGTGCTTATGTGACACGAGTGATTGTAGAGGAGTAGTGGAGGGTGGCAGAAGAGAGTCACTTAGGAATTTCTTCCACTTTGGAAAAAAAAAGTTCTCAAAACAAAATTTTTTGACCCGAAGTCCCGACGAATGCATGAGGAAACATGGAATCGGAGGGCCATGGGGGAGATGCGAAGGATTGCGGAAAATTGTGGTGTATTTTGGCTAGGGGGTGTCAGGGGGAAAAAATTTTGGCCTGCGAGCCGCGCATTGGAAGGCGAATGGTGGTCCAGTGGAGACAAAGGAGAAGAGGGGGATGATGAAATGGAGGGGTGGAAACTTGGAGGAGTTGAAGTATATTTGGCTTTAAGTGCTAAACTCAAGTTTTTCCGAAGGCCCGAGATGAGTAGGAAGCGACACGTGTCCGAACAGGCAAAATGGAGGAAGGGGAACTGAAGGAGAAGTTTTGGAATTTTGCCTCGAGTTTTTAACGGTAGAAATGAAAGAAAGGCCCAATCCAATGAAAACGGACACATAGGTTCCTAAAATTTGGCATGAGTCACTTACAAATGTGGCCTTCCATTTTCTTGCAAAATCTCTTAAGGTCGAATTTCCACCCGAAAAAGTCCCATGGCAAATAAGAAAAGGGGACACGTTGTAAAGGTTGAAATGAATGGTAAAAAGTTGGTGGGAATTTAGAAGTTTTAATTGGCTCGAGTAGCCGCAAAGCAATAAGAAAGAGACACATTGTCGGGAGGTGTATGGAGAAAGGGGCCAAAGAAGAAGTTTTTGTGATTTTTGCCCCTATGTTTGTAGGGTAAAAAATGAAAAATAATCCTGCGGTCATGGAAGGTGGGACCACGTGTCCATGAGGCAGAGGGAAGAGCGGTGATTCAGGATTTTTGGATGTTTTGCCTTTCAAAAGGTAAAAAAAAGTCAAACCAAAATTACAATCGCTAAGGAGTGATGAGGGAAAAATGAAGGTTGTGCCCTCGCCATGCATTGGGAGAGCAACCGTAGGTAGGAGCGAAGTAAGCGGTGTTCAGGGAAGCGGAGAATTTGAGAAAACATTCCTTTTCTCAAAAAAATGGGACCAAAATTAATCAAATCGGCCCATGGTTGTGTAGGGCCCATGGGAGGGCATGTGGCGCATCCAAGGGCTCGCGGGGAAAATTTTCAAAATTTTTCTCAAGATCAAAAAGGGTTTACAAATGCAAATTTTAAAAGGAAGGGTCACGTGCCAATGGTTTTTGACACGGTGCACTTATCCAAGGCAAAAAAGGTTATTTTGGCATTTTTAAAGAGGAATGCAAGACACTAGAAGGTTGGCCTTATTTTAAAGTTGATTTTAATCAGGAGCTATTGCATTTTCATTTTTGGGGTGCCCATTGGAGCTCAAAGAGTTGTGGATGGAATCATCCTTTTGCACCAAAACACATGAAATTTATATGAATCTGCTCCCCTTCGGCCTACTAACACAATGGCAGCATTATTGAGGACGTTGGTGACCCTATAGTGGTTTTCATGCAGTAGATTTTTTCAGTCCGTGAAAGAGGACAAGTAGACGTAAAAGATTGAAAAGTTGCCGAGTAAAAATGATACAGGGAAGAAAAGGTTGTGAAAAATGATTTGAAACTGCATGGCATGGTGGAAGCGCAATAAACATGACCCGGGATGGATAGAGGGATATGAGTTCATGCCCATATTTTTAAAATATTGTGGATCTCGGCATTCGGCGAGTTGTTTCATAGTTTATATCATTTTCACAAAGGACAGGGCTTTGTAACAAACTTGATCCCTTTGGCATATTCTTTCTTGGGATGTTTTTTTCTACAAGGATCAAGCTTGGAGGGGTATATCATGTTTCTGGAAGCATTTTTGTAAGTCTGTTGAGAATTTTGGAGAAAGAGAGAAGACTTCACAGGGAAAACTGGAAGAAGTCCATTTCCTTTTTGGAGAAAGAAAACTATTGAGAGCATTTTAATTCCGTTGCATCTAAATGTTCATTCATGTTGAGTTGGTTTCAATCTATAAAGCCATAATTAAAAGATTTGAAAGGGCAAAAATTGGGGGGTTTTTTTCTAAAATAACATTCCTGCTGATATATTGTCAAATTCTGGATAACTAACTGGTTTATCTCGTGTCAAAGCTGCACACACTTGGAGTTCGATGTTTTCAACTCGTGTTTCTAGTGCTCATGTTGCAATCTTTGAATGCTTGGGGTTCGTATTGGTCATGCACGGTCTCTTTCTGAGAGGTTTGAAGGCATTCTGCCATCGTCCATCCGAAGAACATTAATTTGAGTGGAGATAAAAGATTTAATTCATCTTACCTTCCTTGTAAATTGAGGGTGTTTGACACCTTGGGTGTACTTAGTCATGATCTAACAAGAGGTTCTAAATGCTTTATTGATATTTGCTCAAGCCTTTTTGGTAGGTTATCAAAGTTGTTGTATTGGCATAGTGCAGATTTGGGCATCAATGTGCACACCTCTTGTTGAAAAGCCTTCAGATTCATTGAAATATCTGGGCTATTTAGGTGTTGTAATTATTTTTGCAAGGTTAAGGTGTCCCAAAGAAAGTGATGACTCCTAAATACTCTGGTCCCACCCCACAGCTCCATCGAATTGCAATTTAATAACTCATCCGACCTACAATACCACGCATCTGCCATATGTGTCCATAAAAGAATTCAATCCTTACAAAAATAACAAAATGACAGGGTTTTATCTGTCTTAGTTAGCTTAGCTTTGTTTTGAGAAATTCCTAATTTAGTAGTGCCAACTCCTTGAGTTGGGATAATGGATATTGATCATGTTTTTCACCAAAGCCTTCATCCACATCTTAACAGAAGGACAAGGATATCTCCATCTCCTCCCAATAGGGGCTGAATATAGGTCTATTACCTTGGCTGATAGGGCACAATCTAACTAAAATAGTGGAGGGTTAGATAAAAACCCTTATGAGGTGCTATCCACTCTTTTTTTTTTTTCCCCATTTTTTTTGTTTTTCTCCTTCTTTTTTTCCCCATCAACTTGAATGCAAACAAGCAGTAGTGTGATCCTAAACTACAAACGACATATAAAAAATCTATCATAAGTGATGTCTGTGTAGATCAGAGGCTATTCAAGTCGTGAAGGAGATTAAATCGGATACCAACACAACCCCTTATTCTGGAAAAGTTGGTATGTTTCCCGCTCATTGGTAGTGCAGGACTGATGTCACAGTAAACATAGGTTCATGCCTGCTCTAACCTCCATATATTAAACACCAAACTAGCTTGGCACCACAATGAGGCCCCTTGCACTAAAACAGTGACCGCTTGAAACTACCTAATGAGTAACGACGAGGTTATAGAGGTGGCCAACCTAGGGAATGGGACCTGAGACTCCATATATAACCACACATTTTCCCAATTGTAGGGTATGTAAACTTGAATAGCTTGTTCGTAGTCACTATTTGATTAAAATGTATCAATTGTTTAGTTGATTTAGCACGTGGAATATCTATTCACTATGTTTGTAAAAACCACATATTGCTGTGGTTTTTGTATCGTTCAGCGTCAGCTGGATTAAATTGGATTTAATCTAAGACGAGCCTTGGAAAAAGGAATCACATAAACAAGTAAACATTATAAACTGGTGTCCACAAGATTTCACTTAGAAATTTGGTGGGTGCCCCTTTGAACATTGCGAGTTTCATGTCTTGGATTGAGGGTGTTCATTAGATTATGTGTTTGGTGTGTTTTGGGTTGTGGAGTGCTTTAGAATTTGTTAAGAGGTGTAGGAGTTACGTTATCCAAAATTCCCCAGGGTAATTTGATAACATTGCATTATATTGCTCAGTCCCGAGCAAGGATAGAATGATTCAGGCCTAAAAAATCCATGTTTATGGGGGTCCCCTCGGTTTCTTCTAACCCTCCTATCCAAGAAGAAAAACCCAAAAGTGTTAAAAGTATGTGAAACAGTTGAAAGAGCAGGCTTGAGGCCGAAGACAGGAAAAAGACTAAGGCGGCATAGGGACAGTTGACGTCGGGGCCTGAATCGGTCGAAAAACCGCCAGACGGTGAGCAGCAAAGGGAACATCCGGGACGTGAGTAGTGGAGGAAGTTGTGTGATAAGGGCGAACCAAGCTGAAGGTGAAAAATGACTAATATGTGCAGACCGTCTGGGGCCATCTGGGCCGTGAGGACGCGGAGAAGCAAAAGGTTTGAAGAGGGGTGAGAGCAAACAAGTTGGTACCATTGCGGGTGGTTGGTTCGGAGGAAAATTGTTCCCAGACAGTCGGGATAGTTGGGACAAAGGTACGCGGGAGGATTGTGAACCACTGGATTGGCGTGAAACGGGAACTTTCATCTCGGACAAGTTGGACAAAGGGACGAGGAAGAGAGCGAAAAGCGAGAAAAAAAGAACGAGAGCCAATAAAATCTCGCCAGTGTCTTCCGCAGAAAAGAGGGACAAGGAAGCACGGATCAGGCAGTTCAGAGAATTTGTCCAGATAGTTTGGGACCATTGGGGCCAAGAGTAAGCAGAAGATCGACACGCGAAAGTAGAGACCAACGAATCAAAACGGGCCACGTGTCAAAAGGTTTGATTGAAAAGTACTAAGTGCGACCTCAGCCCGACGAAACAATAAAATAGTGCCACGTGTCTTCCCAGTTTTTAAAGGCCCAAAAAGGAAATTGTCAAGAATGAACCCGTGGATGAATCAGCGTCCGACACATGTCATCCAAGTGGCAGGAGCGTGGGAAAAAATCAAATATTTTCTGGCGATCAAATTTGGCCTTTGTTTTGCACCGAATTTCAGATCGCCATAACTTCGCGATCCAGAGTCAAATTTTCACGTTCTTTACAATGGAAAGCTGGAAAAAATTCTCTGCACGGATTCCAGGTAATATTGCAGTTGTTCAGTTTGGAGTGAGAAATTGAGAGGATTCCTCGGGACATTTATAAATAGACAGAAGTGACATTTCAACAATACCAGTTGAACTACAACAGACAGTTCGCCATTTCGCCTAGACACTCACCATTTTGGCAGGATTCACCACTTCTACCCTACTGAGATGAGGTAAATGACAACATAAGAAGTGGTGGGGCTAGATCTGGATTCCTCTCCTCTTCCTCCCATTCTTCCTAATATTGTAGGAGGGTGTTCTCTCTAAAGGTCGAACATTCCTGTTTTGCCTCCCTTTCTCTCTTGGCAGGAAACTTTGTGGGAGTTCGAACCTCCATTTGAAACTGTAATGCGACTCTGCTCTGGCATTTGAGTGGATTTTATCAATCTTGGGAGAAGTAATGCAGTCTGTGGACGATTCTCAAACCTCTCTGTGTTCATTTGCTTCCTCCTGTCTGTAATGCCAAATTTTGTATCTGTGCATGATCTGCATTCACAATTGAATGTATGTGTTTATTGGCAAGTAGGTGTTTCTTCATTCCGGGTGCCTCACCTTTTTTTTTTTTTTTTGTTAGCTTAGGGTGTATTTTTATGCATCTTTACCTGTCTCTTGGCAAGTTAGATTAGTTTTGAGTAATTTCTGCATTTCATGGCATGCTGAAGCAGAGGAAATAGGAACTAGCCTTCCTGGCGATTCCTTTTATCTTTGCAGGTCCCACATTGGAGAAGAAAGATTCAATGTGTGTAATCCAATTGGCTGCTGAACTCAACTTAGAATAGAAACTTGATTTTGCATCCAGGAGTGCGTGTGATTTTGCATCAACAGTTTTGGCCTGCCCGGTGGGCGACTGAGTGGATTATATTATTTCATCTCAGAGTTGTTCATATCACAGCAAATTAGCACGGTGTGACTATCATAACAGTTTGGCACGCCCGGTGGGAAACTAGAAGGTCTCATTTTTATTTGCCCAGCAAGTAGATGTGCATATGTTGTCAATTTGCTGCTTGAAAAGATTATTGCAATCTGGCAATCCAAAGGGGGAAGGAAAAGAAACAACGTGGTTTCAGGAGGTGAAGGGCCTGAATGAAAACTCCATGAGAAGAGTCCCACAAGGGGTCAAGAGTTGGCGAAGAGGAAGTGCTATTGAACCGGCAATTATCTCCAAGAAGAAGGCCAAAGCGGAAGAAGGATTCAAAGGTCTCCATCTCCACAAAACAAGATACTCTCTCAACTCCCAACAGACAGGCCTTTCTTCATAACAAGGGTTTTTAAGACCAATTAGAATGGCACAAAACAACCCTATGTAAACCTTCACAGGTGTGCCACTTGCCTCAATGACAATCCAATCCTACGCAGCCTTGAAGAACATTTCGTACTCACTGGAGAAAAATCGAATACTCCAGTGATCATTGTAAAGATCTTGCATAACCTTTGCACTCCCTGAAATCAATAGATGAAAAGTGGCTGTCAGTTGGCTAGGCGTCTTCATTTCAAGGGGAGGAAAGGCATTGAAAGCATACAATGTTTAGAGCCTTGGAGCTGGTTCTATCACAAAATGGAATCAGCTGTTGGGTATAGCACTTCATGAGCAATCTGGAGAAAAGGGAGCATTGTTCTCTGGAGCAGCTTGACAACATCAAGAGAGGCTCCAATGAAACATATGAACGATTTCAACTTCAGATTTCAAAAGACTTGGGAAAGAATTCTAGATGGCAGTCAGGCCAATAGCGACGGGCTTTCTCTATTGCTTTTCTCGACTATCTCAAAGCTCTAAATTATGATATTATTTCTATGATGACAGTCCATGTGAGGTATAACATCCTATGGTATAGCCGTGCCATTTAGGCGCGAACATTGTTGATCCAGTTGGAAACGTGACACAGACCTTCCCATGCCATATTTCCAAAGTTTAGAGAGTCCAAAAACACAATCAAAGACATATTTGGCTCCTTCTTCCCACTCCTAGAAAATAAAGTTCAAATGAAGCTTCCACTCATCTCCAAAGTGCCCAAATGAGCTTCAAAGAAGGCATTGAAGCAGGCAAAATTTGGGAAGGAAAAATGAGCGAGGGTCACTATCAAAAGAACAGCAAGCTCAAGGCTTATGGACCTTCTTACCAGTCACAAGCTCAGCCTATCAGGCAGCCAGTCCAACAAAACGGCCTCGCTAATGCAGTTGCCAAATATAAATTCAAACAAGCTCCTGCCAATAGACCATTGCAACATTAAATCCAAATGCTTCTCTGCCTCTAAGATTGGTAGCCAAACACAAAAACAACATTGCCAAGGAGTAGACTTGGGTTTCCATGCAATGAGGCCTAGGACCAATCATGTGCTTCAATGGTGCTTGAATCAAGCATATAATGGTGACAAATATTGGGTGGAGGGTCGGAGTAGTCAAGAAAATAGCCCACAACCAGAAAAATTGCAACAACACTCGCCCCAAAGGAACACCACATTGGTAAAATTGCGCAAGCAAAGATTTTTTTGGCATGAATAGGCATTTTTCAAGGTGTGCAGGCCAACACAAGGTCAAAAAGGAGGAATGGGTGAGAAACGCCATTTAGCCCCAACCAAAGCCACAACCTTCCATGGGCTCCACCAATGGTTGGCAAGCAAAGCTCCACTTTCAATGACAAGGGCAGCCAAAAAAGACAGCTCCAACCAACTCAAATACCAGTTGTACCCCCAAACAAGGAGAAAGTCATGCCGAGTAAAGGGCACCATTAGGAGAATCAATATCCTTTTAACATTATTGATCAAATGAAGAAGACCAATGTAAGAATTTATATGTGGTAATCATTGAAAATCCATCCCAAGCCAACGGGATTTTTTACAAGCAACCATGAAGAATTGGTCAGCATCAAACCAGCAGGTTTCCAGGAATGCAAGAGAATGTGCCTCTCTAACGCAGCTCCAAGCTTGAAGGGAGTTTATGGAGGTCACCAAGGTAAAGTTTTGAAGCCTCCTCCATTCTATGTTATCATTTGATTATTAGGGACCAACCTTGTACACAATTACATGATCGAATCAGGGGCTAAGTAGTTCTAGTGATGCCGAAAGCAGATTAGCAGATCAGTTGGGTCCTGAAATATCGACTTGGTTTCTAAAGGGGTAGTGGTATAGGTTGGATGGGACGACAAGTGGGGAATGGTGGGAGTCATAAAAGGTTTAAAACCTTACATGTTGCACGCATGCCCTAATGTCACAGTTAAACAGGATCTGTCAATGATTGACTTGCCGCCACTCTTTGCCCTAGTGTACTTGTCAAGGGACTTTCACAACCAAAATTGGAGGCTACTTATCAGCTGATTGGTCACATATGCTCGTTCAGAACAAGATATGGTACTAAGGGTCAAAATCTGATCTGAACCTAATTGCAAATTTTCATATTCAGCCTCATACTACCAAACCTAATCAATGCAAAAATTTCTCATCCTTTGACCAAGAGGATTATCCTAAAACACTCAGATGAAACAGATACCAAAGTTGGGGGCATCTTGGAATTTGACTCTCGATGAATGGGAAAGTAAAAGGTACACTCTATTGATCCATACCAAGGAAATAGAGGAGGTATGAGTTAGGTAGTTTATTGCATTACATGAGGAAAAACTACACCCCTTCGTAGCCTCACCAAAACTAGATGATAAGGATGACAATGAGGTATGGCAGCTATGATTTTTGATGGATCAAGGAGTAGGCAAGGTGCAGGAGGAGGAGCAATGCTTGTTTCACCTCAAGGAATCAAAGTTCTTTCAGCTTTCTAGATTTCAATTTGCTTGTTCAAACAACACTGCTGAATATGAAGCCTTGAATACATGGATTGCATTGGGCAATCAAGAAATAAGGGCATAAAGAACTTGCAAGTGTTTGGGGATAGTGAACTTAATTGTCAATCAGGTCAGGGGAAAACATGCTGCTAAAGAATGATCTACTCAAAGCCTACAAGAACAGGGTATGGGACCTCATTGATGATTTTGAAGCTTTCAACATCAAATCCTTCCTAGGAATATATAATGATATATATATATAGGCTTGCAGCAATTAGAGAAACATTTGACATTGGCGGACAACTTTATTGTTACCCAGCTTAAGGTTAAGTTAAAATTAACCTTCATAATACATAGTCCATGTATTGTCCGACCATATATTACCAGATAATAACATTAGTTGAATTTGGCAGGTATTTGAGAAATGATCAATACGATCATCAATTTCTTAAAGAAGAATTGAATATTCTCAGCTAGCTTGAATCATTGAAATAAAATAGAGACAATTAATATCGGTGATGCAAGTAGTCGAACAGCTGGAACAAAAAAGCTACCCAACCAATTTAAAGTAACTTTGGAGTCAAAATATTTTCAATCCCTAATGAACCAGTTTTACGAAGGATTAAGGCCTAACATGTTTTAGGTCAAAAGTGAAGATTCAGAGGTTATTCCATTCTGGTAGAAGTGTCAAAACCCTTCAAATTGGCCAAGAGTGTCTCACTGATACAAGAAAAATGAATTTTACAACTTTGCCAAGATGATTCCAGATGTGTTTAGACTTGGAGCTATGAAGATTTGAAAGGTTTTAATCCAAATTTTGGCACAACATACACATATGAATTAGATCCTCATGCTAAGCCCATGTACAGTCATTTTAGTTTTGCAACAGACCAGTCAATACTACATTTAGCCTCTAATGAAGAAAGAATTTTTCAAGCTTGATTGACTCCAAGCATGCATGATTAATCCAATCAAGCATACTCTAAATTGGGTCAATGCCCAAAATAATTCACCTAACAGAAAGAAGAGTGGAGGCCTCAGGTTGTGTGGAAAGAGTTAATAGGGCCTCCCTCAATAGACCATTTCACCCTCCACTTCCTTCTATGGATCAAATTCTTGCAAGTGGTTTCCCAAGCACCACCTCTCAATTCTTGATGGCTACTTGGCCAATCACCATAATGGTGAAAGAAGAATCTACCAGTTCAAGACGCCTTAGTACCACTCTAATGGGGCACTTATGCGTTACAAGAAGATGCCATTTGGACTATCAAATGCCTGGAGCCACTATTCTAAAACTACTGGATATGGCATTCAAAGGATTGATCAATAAGATAGTTCTTAATATACCTCTTTGATATTACTATGCTTCTCAAAGAATGCAACCTTGGTGCACTCATATATCTTTCACCTGGGGCAATATTATTCTTGGATAGCGCATGTTAGAACGTTAAGGATCGGTGTGCACTTGAATCGTAAAAAAGTGCATTATTCTTTCCTCATTGAAGGGCAAATAATTCCTCAAGCCAGTATTGTTACTCAACAACTAAGGATTCTCAATTGATCTCAGAAAGGGTTGAAGCCATTCGAGCACTTTTGATCCATTGCCAAGTCATAAGAAGGCTCTTCCAAAGTTTCCTGGGGAAGGAACCAATTTTGACAGGGCATGTTAGGAGGTTTCTGGTCAATTGCTTAACACGCTTTGCAGCTCTTTTCAAGCCAATAATATGAATGTTCACCCAAGAGCATGGCAGTTTAGGTGGACTCTTTTGAAGGCAAGGTCAAGATTTGATCCATGATAACTATATCAAAGCATACATTCAAGTGCATGATCATTAATCCAGACTTTCTCCAAGGATTTCATGACCTTATATGGAAACACTTTTGGAATAAGGTGAAGATAATAGATTTCAGATATTCTAAGGATCAATTGCACCATGTGTTTAACACATTAAGGATGATGAACTACCAGTAATGCATCCTCTTCATTGCATCAAATTATTAGAGATGACATAATGAAATATAACCTAGATATAAGCTCTTTCATTGAAAAGCATGTCCTTGCAGTGATCATTATAGTCTACAAAGAAATTCAAGCACCTAGTGGCTCAAATAACAAGATCCAGTTGTAGTCTCACATGCTAGGGGTTAATGACTTCCTTCTATACAAGGATTTCAAATGAGAAAGGCTCGTAAGGATGGATAACCCGTGTCATGGATATGCCATAAGATGTGGGGGACTGGAGACTAACCATTGGAAAATAGATAGTAACATAGATACATAAGGTTTATGTGAGCAGTTAGCTTCCCATGGGGGGATTTCAATGCTATTATTAGATCGATCCATGCATGACCCTGTCTTTTCTATTACATGATGCTCAAGAACCAGGACAATATACTGATGTATAGCCCAAGTCATCCTTGTTTTACTCAGAATTCTGATATCATTTCCTTGATTAACGCATAACTCCCCTCCTAAATGAGCAAACGCAAAAGGAGATACTTCAGATTACAAGCCATTCCATATGTGCTTGTTGATGGTGTTTTGTTCAAAAAAGATATCAATGGAGTTCTATTGATGCATTAGGATAGGTCAAATTGAGAGGGTCATTACGAGATTTTCATGATGGAGATTATGGAGGCACATTTCACCCCATGAGTAACAGCTCTCAAGATAATGAAAGCAGGTGTATTATTGGCCTACAGTGTTCAGTGATTGCTATACATGGATAAGAAAGTGCAAGAAATGTGCACTCTTCACAGGGAAAGAAAGGTTAGCAGTTGATAACTTCCTGATTGCAATTCAATTTTGGTTGACCAACCATTTCATGAATGGGGATTGGACTTCATCGGGGTCATCAATCCAAAAATCTTCAAGCCAAGGCCACAAGTGGATTCTTATAGCAAAAGACTATTTCACCAAGTGGACCGAAGATTAGCACTCAAAGAAGCAAATGAGTCTAACATACTAGGATTTTATGAAGGGATAGTGACCAGGTTCGGTGTGCACGGCCACTATCATATCAAATAATGCATTATGCATTCATAGGTTCCAAAGGATTACAGAATGGGCTGTCAAGAATGGAATCTATCTTGAGCACCTCTTCAAATTATTACCCGCAGGGTAATGGACAGGCAGAGTCCACGAACAAAAATTTGCTAAGAATCATTAGAAGGACTCTGGATGAAAATCAAAGGACATGGCATACCAAGCTAAAATCAGTATTATGGGCTGACAAAATAACACCAAAGAGGTCTACAGGTAATTCTCCCTTACAAGTTGGTCTATGGAAAAGAGGCAGTATTGCCTATATCATTAGAATTGCCTGCATTGGAGCTTCATGAAGCAGTTGGAGTTGTCTGAGTTTGAACCAATGGAGGCTAGGTATGCAGAGTTGATGGAATTGGAAGAAATTAGAGAACATGCAGTTCAAACGATTGAGAAAGGATCAGGCCTTAGTAAAAAGATGGTTTGATAAGAAAGGCAAGAGCAAGGACCTTCCAGGAAGGGGACCTAGTTCTGAAATGGGATGCAGATCAGGGCAAAACCAGGAAGGCATTCCAAGTTTGATGCCATTTGGAGTGGCCCCTACATGGTCATGGGATGTAAAAATAGTAATGCCTTCCAATTGTCTACATTGGATGGAGAAGAACTCCCGATTCCGGTTAACAAAATCTATCTTAAACATTGCTACTGAAAAGAAAAAGTTTTACCCTTGTAAATATTAGCCTAGTTTTCAATTCCTCTAAGTGCGTATGCACATTGTCTTGTTGTAGTTAGGTTTCAGTTTCCCTAAGTGCTTTGGCATAGGTTTTGCTATCTCTCAATAACTCGTTCCAGGGACATTCTATAGTTCAGCAAAGCGGAAAACATGGTGACCTTCAGCATGTCGGGGGGTATCAGGAAATTGCTTATGACTCCATGAATGGATGTCGGGGGGGTCTCAAAGGCCGACACAAAGATCTTCTACCTAGTTCCAGAGTCCAGAGTAAACGTGAGTCACCAAATTTTGTACAATATTTACCCCCCCAGGGTAAAATTTTGCAGCCCAGCAAGGCATTTCAGAAGTGTTGACATCGGAAATGGATGCAAATCGGGTTTACATGGCGCAGAGGGGGGTGGAAAAACATGAAAAAATTTCGGAAAATCTTCTAAGAACCCGACAACAAAAGGAGAATGTTGAAATTTTGGAAAACCCGACGCAAAAGGAAATGCTGCCTCTGTCCCAGGCAGGAAATGTACATGGTCGGGGAGACATCAAAGTTTTGCCAGGAGTTTTGGTCAAAAGGCGCAGGCATGGATTGAAATGGAATAGCCACATGTCGAAGGGATGGAAAACTGGCGACATCAAAGAAATCAGGTTTCGGTGAACGATGGGAAACACGAAACATGAAAGGGGTGTAGAAATGCAAAACGATGTCCCGATGCTCGAAGGGGTCCGCAAACCCGAAACAAAGAAAAGTTGGCATGTCAACAAAGGTCTCGGAAAACCCGACGAAGGAATGGAAAAACAGGAAATCTTGGAAGGCGGAGAAACATGGCGAATTCAACATGTCGAGTGCATCCTCCAAACCCGATGCAAATGCAAAGAGAAATATGAAACCCGACAGAAGACCCTGACACAAATATTCAGATCGCCATAACTTTTCACATGGAGCTCGGATTCATGCAAGGTTGGAATTTTTGGAAAGCTCTCGAGCATCCTCTATCCAACTACGACTAGATATCTTTAATTGGGTGAGAAAGGTTCTTAAAAATTCAAAATACAGTTCGCCATGTTTTGAGTTGTTAGGGTTCTCACCTACCGCCATGATGAGATGAGTTAAATGCAGTCTTGGAGGTGGTTGGGGTAGATGTCGAAATTCCTCTCTCTTCTCCCTCATTTTCTCCTATATAAATGGTAAGAGAGGCTTCTTTCAAAAGGGTTGGATTTCTTCGTTTTGCATCCTCCCTTCTCTCCTGCTTGCAAGAGAATTTGTGGAGTTTTCAAACCTCCCATTGGAACTGTAATGCAACTTTTTGCCTCTTGGCCATTGCAATGTATTGTATCGATCTTTGAGCAATATAATGTATGTCTGTGATGATTCTAAACCCTCTCATGTATTCATTTGCTGTCCTTTTGATCTTTCATTACATTTTGGTTGCCTGTGCATGGTGTTGTATTGCATTTAATGTGGTCTGTGTTTATTTGCAAAACAGGTGTTCAACATTCCTCGGTGCATCACCTCCTTAGCTTAGGTTTATTTTTATGCATTTCTCTCTACCTTGTCTCCTTGGTAAGTTAGATTAGGTTTTTTGGGTAAACCTCTACGTTTTATTGGTGCATCTGAACAGAGGAATAGGAACCAGCCTTCATCTGGAGAGCTTTTCTGATTTCGCAAGGTCCCACACTTGGGAAAAGCTCCATGTTGTGCAATCGCACTGAGAGTCTCAACCCATCAAGTTGCAAACATCCAGGGGGTGCTGTGATTTCCATCAACATCATGAGTGACCATAGAGGCTGAGAAGCTAAAAATTTCAAAATTTAATAAAGATAAACAAGCAAGGTAGATTTGGTAAGTTGTTGGCATACAAGAAATTATTGATGAGTTTGATCATAATCCTATGAAATTGGTGACACCCCAAGGATAGTCAAAGGAAATCAAGGTTCATTTGGTTAGGCAAGAAGATAGTTATAAGATGACACTCTATGGTGAAGCAATTCAGTGAGATATCATTTCATTAGGACAACTTTGGCAATAAGCCATAAGTTGAAGTCTGGAAAAGATCAATCAATAGGTGAGTCAAAACCAGTATATGATTGAAATGAATATGTCAAAGACATGAATAATATGAAAGTTGTAATCAACATGGATTGAAAGTATATGAAACTTATACATGGGATAATGAAGGGTTAATGCAAGGAAACTTGTTCTAGTATTTGTTAGTCTGAAAAGTAGTTTGAGTTATTTAACAATTGTTGGGGTGTGGAGCCTATTTTTTGGTCTTCTTGAATCAATGTTGAAGTGTTGGAGCTCGAACGGTTAAGTTTGGAGACTTCAGGAGAATTCTACAGTCATTTGTTGTGACGTTGTTGTGCAGTCATTGTGCTATGACATTTGTTAACATGTTGTTAATTGGCTGTTAACATCAGGGACTATTTTTCCAGCCATGGGAAGTTGAAAGATCATGACTTTCAAACTTCTAGGGTCGGCTTTAGGACTTCTTAAAAGGATTGTAATCCTATAAATAGAGGTGTTAGGGTATCTTGAAGATATCTTGAGTGTTCAAGAGGTCTTGAGTCTTAATGATCAAGAGGTGATCAAGAGTGATCAAGGTTAAGCAATTGGGTGTCAATTGTGGTTTAGATGTGGTTTAACATCTTTGGAATTCTGTTGTGAGTTCATAACTGAGAGAAGACTGTGAGAGTTGTTTTACTCTTGTTGATAATAAAATCTGAGCAAGTTCTTGGTGGACGTAGCCCACATTGGGTGAACCACGTTAAATCTTGTCTTGTCTTCTTTTGTGCATTATTTATTTATGTTGTTATATTTCTGCAAGTATAATTCTGCTATATAGTTTCCTACTGCTGTGGTTTGAGGAATTGTTTCCGCATATTTGTTCTCTAATTCCTAACAATTGGTATCAGAGCTTTGGTGGTTTTTTGCTGAAGTTGTAAATCACAGGGAAAGTTTAGCTTGAGTGGGAGCTATGGCAGATGAGGGTAGATCGAGGGTTGAGAAGTTCAATGGGTAGAACTTTGGTTTGTGGAAGATGCAAATGGAGGATTACTTATATCAGAAGGACCTCCATGTTCCTTTGGCTGGAAAAGCAAAGAAACCTACAGCCATGTCAGATGAGGATTGGGAGTTGCTGGATAGAAAGGCACTCAGGGAAATTCATTTATGCCTTGCATCTTTGGTTGCTTTTAACATATCGCAGGAGAAGACCACGGAAGGTCTCATGAGTGCGTTGGGGAAGTTATATGAAAAACCCTCTGCCTCTAATAAAATATTTTTGATGAAAAAGTTATTTAATATGAAGATGTCTGAGAATGGTTCTGTTGCTGATCATTTGAATGAATTTAATACGGTTGTGAGTATGTTAAACTCGGTAAAAATTGACTTTGATGATGAGGTCAGGGATTTGTTGATTTTGTGCTCCTTGCCAGATAGCTGGGACAACTTGGTTATGGTTGTAAGTAATTCAGTCTCTAATAACTCAAAGCTGAAGTTTGAGGATGTAATAGGTGTGATCCTAAGTGAGGAAATGCGAAGGAAGAGCACCAGAGATTCTTCTACTTCTGGAAATGATTTGACGGTGGAGAGCAGAGGGAGACAAAAGAATAGAGGGAAAGGTAACCGTGGGAAGTCAAATGATCGTGGAAGGTCAAAGTCCAAGAGTAAGTTAGAATGTTGGCACTGTGGGAAGGTTGGTCATGCTAAGAAATATTGTTGGGCTCTTCGGGATAAGAAGAACAAGGAGGAAACTAAAGAGGTAAATGTGGCAGCAGGTGATGTTTGTCAAGATGCCTTAATTCTTTCTTTAGATAATATTGTTGAATCTTGGGTGTTAGATTCAGGGGCTTCTTTCCATGCCACCCCACATAGACATTACTTTACTGATTTTGTTCAAGGTGATTTTGGACATGTATATCTTGGTGATGATGAACCATGCAACATAGTAGGGAAAGGTTGTGTTCGGGTGAAAATGCAGAATGGGAACACATGGCTACTTAAGGATGTCAGGCATGTGCCTAAGTTGAGGTGGAACTTGATATCAGTGGGACAACTGGGTAGTGATGGTTGTACGGTCAGTTTTATAGTGGATTCTTGGAAGGTTACCAAGGGAGCTCTTGTGGTTGCAAGAGGTAAGAAAACTGGTACTTTGTATTTAACCAGTGGTGTTGATTATTGTAATTTAGTTGCTGCAGATGGAGATGTAACTTTGTGGCACCAGAGACTCGGTCATATGAGTCATAAGGGCATGCAGATTATAAAGGATAGGTTGCCTGGATTAAAGGAGTTAGATTTGGACTTCTGTGAGGACTGTGTTTATGGGAAACAGAAGTGGGTGAGATTCCTCAAGGTTGGACCTACCAGGAAGGAGGGTAAGTTGGAGTTAGTGCATACAGATGTATGGGGGCCAGCTAAGGTAAACTCTATTGGTGGTTCATGTTATTACGTCACTTTCATTGATGATGCAACTAGAAAAGTTTGGGTATATTGCATTAGAAAGAAATCTGATGTGTTTGAAACTTTCAAAAGATGGAAAGCCTTGGTTGAGAATGAAACAGGTCTCAAGTTGAAATGTCTCAGGTCAGATAATGGAGGGGAATATTGCAGCAATGAATTTCTTGATTACTGTTCGGTAAATGGGATCCACAGGCAAAGAACGGTTCCAAATACTCCACAGGAAAATGGAGTGTCAGAGAGAATGAACAGGACAATCATGGAGTGTGCTAGGTGCATGAGGTTACATGCGGGGCTGCCACTCATGTTTTGGGTGGAAGTGGTAAGCACAACTGTTTATCTAATTAACAGAGGACCCTCTATGGCCTTGGATGGAGGTATACCTGAGGAGGCTTGGTCTGGTAAGAAAATTGATTACTCATTTCTTAGAGTATTTGGATGTGAGGTATTTGTTCACATTGATAAAGATGATAGGACCAAGTTAGAGGCTAAGTCTGAGAAATGCACCTTTGTTGGATATGGTGAAGATGATTTTGGTTTCCGTGTTTGGAGTCTTAAAGACAAGAAAATATTTCGGTCTAGAGATATTGTCTTTAATGAAAAAATCATGTATAAAGATCAGTTGCAGGAACAGAAAGAGGAATCAAAGAAAGAATACATAGTATTAGAGGACATTGTGACAGCAAGGTGTCCAAGGGGCCGGTTCAGGTGCAACATGTTCTGGCATAGCCAGTTCAGGTACCTACTCATCAGGAACCCCAAACTCCTGAGGTGAGAAGGTCTTCTAGGGTAAGAAGGGAACCTGAATGATTTACTCCATCTTTGAATTATTTATTTCTCACTGACAGTGGAGAGCCAGAGTGCTTTGAGGAAGCAGTGCAGGTGGATGCCAGGAAGAAGTGGGAGCAGGCCATGGATGAAGAGCATAGATCTCTTATGGAAAACCAGACTTGGGATCTGGTGGAGCTACCCGAGGGCAAGAGAGCATTGTAGAACAAGTGGGTGTATAGAATCAAAGAGGAAGATGGAGGTAGGAAAAGATACAAGGCCCGGTTGGTGGTCAAGGGATTTGCACAGAAGAAAGGTATAGACTTTGATGAAATTTTTTCTCCTGTTGTTAAAATGACTTCTATTAGGACTGTTCTTGGTTTAGTTGCAGTAGAAGACCTACACTTAGAACAGTTGGATGTGAAGACTACATTCCTTCATGGTGAGTTGGAGGAGGAATTGTACATGCAGCAGCCACAAGGTTATGAGGTCAAAGGGAAGGAGAGGTTAGTGTGCAAATTGAAGAAGAGCTTGTATGGCCTGAAACAAGCTCCACGGCAGTGGTACAAGAAGTTTGACAGTTTTATGTAGGAGCAGGGTTACTCCAGGTGTCACTCAGACCATTGCATGTACATCAAGAAGTTTCTTGATGGTAGTTATATTATTTTGTGCCTGTATGTAGATGATATGCTTGTTGCAGGGAAGAACATGCAGGAAATAAAGGTACTCAAGAAGCAGCTAGGTGACTCCTTTGCTATGAAGGATTTGGGGGCAGCAAAAAAAATCCTTGGTATGAGAATAACTCAGAACAAGAAGGAGAGGAAGCTGGTATTATCTCAAGAAGAGTACATAAAGAAGGTCTTGGAGAGGTTTAGTATGCAGGATGCTAAACCGGTTGGTACTCCTTTGGCAGGTCACTTTAAATTATCAAAGGAGCAGAGTCCCAAGACTAAGGAGGATAGAATCCAGATGTCCAAGGTACCATACTCATCAGCAGTTGGTAGCTTGATGTATGCTATGGTATGCACTAGGCCTGACATTTCCCATGCAGTGGGAGCAGTGAGCAGGTTTATGAGTGATCCAGGTAGAGAGCACTGACAGGCAGTAAAGTGGATCCTTCGGTATTTGAGAGGGACCATGGGAGCAACATTGTGTTTTGGTGGATCAGACACTACATTACGTGGATATGTAGATTCAGACATGGCAGGAGATTTGGACAGCAGGAGGAGCATGACAGGTTATGTATTTATGGTTGGTGATACAACAGTGAGTTGGATTTCATGGTTACAAAAGGTTGTGGCTTTGTCAACCACAGAGGCTGAGTATGTTGCTGCCACAGAGGCAAGCAAGGAGATGATTTGGCTACAACAGTTACTTGATGAGTTGGGTCATAAGCAGGAAGTTGGGAGACTACACAGTGATAGTCAGAGTGCTATTCATTTGGTGAAGAACTCCGCTTTCCACTCTAGGACGAAGCACATTCAACTGAGATATCATTTCATTAGGAAAACTTTGGAAGAAGATAAGTTGAAGCTGGAAAAGATTCATACCAGTCAGAATCCTGTGGATATGATGACCAAGGTGGTCACAAGGGAGAAGTTGAAGTTGTGTTCAACTTTGATTGGCCTTCATGGTTGATAATGAAGGGTTAAGAACTTTTCTCAGTGGAAACAGTCTCCAAGTGGGAGATTGTTGGGGTGTGGAGCCTATTTTTTGGTCTTCTTGAATCAATGTTGAAGTGTTGGAGTTCGAACGGTTAAGTTTGGAGACTTCAGGAGCATTCTGCAGTCATTTTTACTGGCGTGTTGTGTTCGTTGTGCCGTTGCTATGTGCGATGTTGTTAACATGTTGTTAATTGGCTGTTAACGTCGGACTATTTTTCCAGCCGTGGGAAGTTGAAAGATCATGACTTTCAAACTTCTAGGGTCGGCTTTAGGACTTCTTAAAAGGATTGTAATCCTATAAATAGAGGTGTTAGGGTATCTTGAAGATATCTTGAGTGTTCAAGAGGTCTTGAGTCTTAATGATCAAGAGGTGATCAAGAGTGATCAAGGTTAAGCAATTGGGTGTCAATTGTGGTTTAGATGTGGTTTAACATCTTTGGAATTCTGTTGTGAGTTCATAACTGAGAGAAGACTATGAGAGTTGTTTTACTCTTGTTGATAATAAAATCTGAGCAAGTTCTTGGTGGACGTAGCCCACATTGGGTGAACCACGTTAAATCTTGTCTTGTCTTCTTTTGTGCATTATTTATTTATGTTGTTATATTTCTGCAAGTATAATTCTGCTATATAGTTTCCTACTGTTGTGGTTTGAGGAATTGTTTCGAAAGGAGACGTGAGTGCCCTTATAAGCGTGTGCCAATTTATGTGTCATGCATCTAACTCAATATATCAAGTGAATGCATTTGTGTAAAGAAATAAATCATGTTATCTATCAAACCAAAGTGGTAACCAACATGTATAATGTAGAGTTCTAGTAACTCAAATGAAAATGCACAGGTCCTGATTTTGCATTTTTGTAAATATGTGAATGTTTTTGTATCATCACAATGCATAGCTATGTACAAGAGGTGTTGGTAATAAGAAAAATACCAAGTGTCATTTACGAGATCATCAATATTGGGGTCAAACCTAATAGGGGAAGGGTCTACCATGTCATGGAGCTCAAGATGTAATAAGGGACAAGGAACAATCTAGATATGTTGAAATTAGTACAATGTAGTGATGTGTTCTTCATCAGTGTAAGGAGTACCTTAGGATTTCATGGTATGAATCCAATTTAGTAAAGTGAAGACTTCGCTAGAAGGGCATAAATGGAAAGCATAGACAAACTGAAATAAGATAAGGTGATGAAGAAATAGTAACAACAAAACCCATTGGGTTTTCATATCAGCAGGCCTAATACACAAGGAACTAGGAAGATCCTAGATTAGGTAAATGTTTATAACAAAAGGGGGTTCACCAAAATGTTTAACCCTAAATTAAATTTCTAGTTCAATTTAATTAGGTGTAGGGTATATTAGAGTTGATTACTGATCTAATAAGGATAATACAATATAAACACTAAAATAGATTTATAACTCATATAAGATAAAAAAGATTGCAACACACCACTTAACCTAACAAGCCATTGAAAGTATAAAATGGGGATATAGAGGCACTTAACTTACCATAATTGATTTATGGAAATATTTGGTATTGTGCACCATAAAACTAGGAGAAACAAAATAAAAAACCCTAAAAAAATATACTAGAAGTGCAATTGTGTTAAGGTTAGGGCTGTACAACATAGTCAGGACCGTACCATGTGGTCCATAACATTTTGTACAATCTTGGACTTGTTTTGATACAACTTCTAAAACTTTATGGGTTGTTCACTTTCTCAAATTTTTCTATCAATGTAAAACCCTAATTATCACACATATAGTGAAGCTCTCTTTGTGAACTAATCATCATCTAAAACCCTAGCCATGGGTAAAGAATCCTACAAAACAAACATTAGAAGGGTTATGTGCACCCTTGTACATTTCCAATGTTGGAACTATTTTGAAGAGTCCTCAAAACACATGTAATTCTCCACCTTACATGTGATATCTAGATAGATCAATTAGATTTGGAACTTTATTTTGACCATGTTTGCTTTGACTTATATCTTGCTAAACACTTGGAAAACATATGTTTGGATGCTTATAGATGAGAGATATGGGTTCCTTGAATTTGTTTGTAGTTTCATATTTAATGTGAGTGTTGCATGATTTAACAAATATTAAAAATATAATGTTAAACCCTAATTACAGAGTCACAATGAAATAAAAATAAGTAAAGTACATATCTGACCTAAGTAATAAACTAAAAAAATATGAAACTATAGGTGCAAGAGAAGGGATGAAGTACTTAGCTAATCTTGTAATTAATCCTGAACTGTGCTAAACTAGAAAACCAATGAGCAGGAGGAGGGAAGTGTCGTAACCGAGCTCAGAAAATTGTGTGACCACAAGATCTGCCTAGACTGGGGCACCTAGATTAGGTCAGGGGCACTTGGGTGTTGTAAACCACTATTGGGCACCTGTGACTGCTCAAAATATAAAAAAATTATTTTTACAACATCGCTTCTATATCGTTTCCCTTCGTTGTTGATTACATGTATGTCACATTGAGTCCAAAAGATTCACATATAACCTGTAAATAGAAAGAACACCTACAAAACCACAAAACACATCAAATATTTAAAAAAAAAGATGAAAATGGGGAGTCAGAATGACTCCAACAGTCACCCGACAAAGTGAACTTACGATCTGGTTACTGCACTACATTTCAGACTCCATATAGTTCTACACGTGTGCATATGGAATCCTGTCCTATGTAGATCTTGTGCAGTCACACTTGAATATCGAGTAATAGATATATGTAGAAATGTAGATAGATTTGTGGATGTCAAAATGAAATTCCCCTCCTATGAAGTGTATGCAAAAACAATGCAGTCCCTTGTCCCTTGTATGAAGCTAGATGGATGCTTTGATGCTCTGAGAATGGCCTTTGAATGCAACCTTAGGTGATGGTAGTAGATGCGTAGTGTTTGGTCCTTTATTATGGTCACATAAATTTGTATTTATATGATTCCCTTGTTTGAATTTCATAATTAACTGCTAAAAGGCCAACCCATAAGAAAATAAGATGCCTAACAGATTAAATAGGCCTAAAAGAGGCGAGTAAGATACAAAGAGTCGTGGGAACCCAGGAGGATGGGGATGCTTAGGCATTGACATCTTGGCTAGGTGATGGTGTCTAGACTCAAAAAATTGAAGTATCAAAAGTCAGACTGGGTAGTAGGGTGTGTAAGACCAAGAAAGAAACCAGAAAGAAAAAAGAGGCCAAAGACAATGATTGATTAGTACTTGTCTCACTTAGGAATCATATGAATAGTGGTATGTGATTGAGACCTAGAAATATACCCAAAGTGCATGATTTAGTGTTTACATTTCCCCCCACTTTATGTTGTTGAGTGAATACTCGATAACATAAAGTAGATAAGAGATGCGTACCTGATAACCATGTAGATTGATGGCAAAAAATGTGTTGAGGAGACAAGGAAAAGCATGGAGTGATAAAAAATCAAGCGTGGAAGCTAGAGAAGAGGAAGTGACCCTAGGGGTGAAAGCATATGTGTATATATTGCGTTTGTACCTATTGTCATTGGCGCTTGATGTGCTTGATGATTTGATTGTTGCTTCCTATAAGGATGGATCTACAAAAGAGAAGATCAAAATAGTAGTCAAATATGTGTATGACAAAAAATTCAATTGAAATACATGAAAAGTATGTAAAAATGTGAAAAGGAACATGTGCACTTGATCCGTGATGAGTGAAGAGTGTAGAAAGGATCCTGAAAATACTGTAGAAGAATGATTTTTTTGGGCGATCTCACGCCAAGAACATTTTTTTGGGCGATATCGCGCCACAACAAAAGAAGTGTAGGGAGCAAGGTCTAGTGTTATTCTATCCTTTGACTACTTCTTAACAATTTATACACCACTACAGATGGTGTGATCTTGTTTTGTTCAAATCCGATCCATTTCGATCCAACGCGAATAGAAAAATGGAGAAAACATGCATGTTGATTTGTGTACTGAAGGACTTTACTGAGAAAACCACTGTGTAAGTTGTTATGAGAAAAATATGTGTAAATTTCCCCCCTCGTCATAGGAACACTAGGAAGGGCCAAGGGGGCCCAGGCGCTCATGTCTATGTCTGGGCATTGGCGTCAAAATGTGATGTGTTAGTGTAAACAAGACAAATACTCATATAACAAGAAAAATATAAGTTAACAAGCAAGAAGGTAATGTAGATCATGAAAAGTGGGTTTCAAACATGGGACATCACTCACAATGTTGCAAGAAAATTAGGGCCGAAGTGGCCGAAATTATACAGTGTGAACAAGCAAGACAAAGGGAAAATCCCACAAATAAATGGAAAAAGTGGCAAAAGATGAAGATAATAACAAAGTAACAAACACCCATGGTAGAAAATAGTTCCTACAAAGAAAATGTTGCACATGAAGCACCTGTTAGCATGTAAGAAAGATAAAAATATGTCAAAGAGTATATGGTATGGCATAGTACTGTGTTATTATGAATAGGAAGTAGTATAAATCGAAAAATAACACATGTGATGTGTATGAAAGTAGATGCCCCCAGGAGCCTCTGTGGGACTGGTAAGAGGTACAATCCCATGCATCCATGTTGTGTGTAATGATATGTGTAAAGGTTTCATTCATAAATAGAAGGCAAGTGAACGTGCATGTGTATATAGAAAGATAATGACATACAAAGTATCTGTCTAGCATAGGTAAGAAAAGTGTACATGTAAGCATAAGAAAGAAAGAATAAATGCGACCAAGATATGTAGTATGTTGTGAATGTGTATTAAATGGAATGAAAAATGAATGTGATAGGAGCAATTGCCCCCCCCCCAAGAACAATGTGGATGAGTATGTATGAGAAGAGGTTTATTTATAAAAGACCCCTCAGTAGTCGAGAATGAACCATAGAACTAGAGCACGTCATCAGGAAATGGTTTAATAGTCTGTGCTAGAAAGATAGATTTACAAAGCATGGAGTGTGCAAGAGTTAGTGAGTGTGATGAGGTTTAGTTTCAGATTTAGACCCTCGACAGTCAAGTATGAACCATGGACTTAGAGTGCGTCATAGGGTAGTGACGATGTGAGAGAATGCGATGTTAGAAAGATGTGTCGTGAATGCACCGAGTTATGTGAAATGTGTCAAAATGTGATACCCTGAGGTTCATGAAGTGTAGTATGCCCTCAATAGTCAAGTGTGAACCATAACATGACAGTGCATCATAGGGTAATAATGATACAAGTGTATCAAGAGGTGCTAGTTGTGCATGAAATCTAGATAAGTATGAAGTGAAATAGAGAAATGTAAGACATCTGACAATGCTAGAAGTGGAGGGAAGAATGTGTGTGATGCCCCCCAAGTGTATGATGATGAGTGAGCTATTCGATGAAAGTCAAGGGTGAGGGTCCTCCCCCCAATGCTTGTGGAGATAAAGGTGTGGTGATGTAGGATACTGACGATGTAGTGGTGAATAAGACCTATGTGCATGAGACCAATGAGGTGATGGACACCTATATGAAAGAGACCATAGAGGTGATGAAAACCTATGTGAAGGAGAAATGTAGAGGTGATGAACACCTATGTGAAGCAAAGTGTAGAGGTGATGAACACCTATGTGAAGGGGAGCAAAAAGGTGATGTATATTCATTTGAAGGAGTTGTTCAGGTGGTGGACCTAGACTGATGAGATGGACTAGAAGACCAATGAGACCGAATAGGTCATGTGTAAATAGGAGAGTTAGGAGCATCCATTGTGCATTAGAATTAAGAGGTCGTGGGGACTTAAATACTGTAGCGAGTGCAATGAAAACCTCAAGAGGAGGATGTAACCACGGTGTACATGGAAAAACATCATTGATAGTAATGACCTGCTTGTTGTGAATGAACTTTAGACATAAGTGTTTCATGGAAATGATAACGTGAGGATCATGAATCTAGGGAAGACCTAAGAGCATGTCACACCATTTAACTAAAGGTTCCACAAGAAATGGTAGTAGCGTAGTAAGAGGACTAACAATGACTCAAAGTTTGACATAACTGTAAGACTTAGGCATTGGATATGAAATCCTATGAGAGCATAAAATCGATAACAACGAGGAACACAATAGAACACACACAAAGAGAAGATGATGTGCTGATCCATAATATTAGTTAATAACATAAGATATGATAGAAGCATTAATATGTAATGTGTTAGAAGAGAATTTAGCATGATATTTGTGATCATAGAATGCAATAATCATGGAGATGCATGAACATGAGAAACTAAAAAATCAAGAGCCCCTGATGCAAGAGGATGCACTGCACAATATGTATGATTAACTGAAAAATAAACCACTTATAGTACTTTCATTCTTAGGAAGAGGATTTATGAAGATCTTGAGCTTGTGATTTTCATTGACTGACACAGAAGCCATAGGCTCAGGAAGCTCAATTACATTATTATTGATAAGATTTTGAATAAGATTTGCGTAATTTAAAACATCGATAAGAGAAATACAATGACACATTGATGATAGTCGTATCTAAAAAATTTCATTTTAATTGTGACATTTTAGATGAGAAGGGTCCAAATTGAGTGGAGAAAGCATAATAATATTTCTCTCAACTAGTTGCAATAATAGAAGATGAGGCACAATGGGAAGCTTTGTAAATATATGCTTTGGAGGCTACCATTGAAGATTCTCAGGAGTAGTAACAATGTTAGTAGTGCATAGCATCAAACCTAGGCAGTCATGAGATAAATCTCCCTCATTTAACCGGTGAGGCTCCCGTGTCAGATTTGTCAATATAAATGTGTTATTATCTATCAGGGGGTTTTACTTTAACCACTTAGTTCATGAACCATAACTAAGAAGTTCTGCAGCAAGTAAGCAACTGTTTAAGAAAGGAAAATTATAGAAGAAGTAAAGGAAATACAGAGAAGAAATGGGGAAGATGTGCATCCCAATTAGTAGATAGCAGAGCTAATTGCATGCACATAGAAGAAACTTAATAGATATGAACACACAGAATTATAAAGCAAAGGCAGCTCTAGATCCAGATCTAAAATAACACAAAGTTTACTTAAAAGATCTAAGATTTAAAAGCAAGAAACACAGTACACCGTGACACAAAGTTCTCCGGAAACCTGCTCCTTTGTATTCCTCTGCTCCAAGTTGCTCTCAGGGGTTCAGCACAAAGTCTAGAACACAAGATTGCTGCTTACAAATTCTGATCGATCATTAACCCGGAGGTTCTTCTCCTACTTATAGAATGTAGGAGGGAAAGTACAAATAGAAGACTCAAACTGAACTAAAGTATGAACAACAAGTAAAGATGACATTTGGCAATCATCCTCAACTAACTTCTTCTTAAGTGACACATGTATCACTTAACTAATAGAATGGTTCCACATGACTTCAAGTAATGGTTGCAAAACCAATAACTTAGAAGTTTTACAATTTCATCCGGGAACATAGAAAATAGAAGAAGAAAGAATAGAAGAAGTCATGCCAGCTGTAATGTTTACATCTTCTTCTTGTTCTGATATCTGATATACTTGTCGAACATATAATTCAGCATCCTTCCATCTGTTTTAGCCACTGCTTCCTTCTCTGTCCTGAACTGCAGCAACCCTTCATTCAACACTTTGCTGCATGCTTCCACCTCTTCCAAACTCGGCCCAAACCTCGCAATGTCTGCCTGCAGCGCCACCAATCTACTGATAGAATTCATCGTGAAAGGCTTGGTAGCTTTATCAATTCTCTTTTGTACCATCAGAAGAGAACCTTCCAGGGAATTAGGCACTTTAGTTAGAAACAATCCGCACGTATGAAGTAACACCTCCGTCCACTCTTTCCTCAGTGAAAGAAATGATACTGTCTGGTAAATCTGATGTTCTACTCTCAAGCACCTGCATCCTTTTCAGCAAAACTCTGCAGATTTCCAAACGGAAAGATACTGCAAACTCTAGCTGCTTCCCCTTCTCGACTGATCCATCCGGTACAATTTGTTCTGCAACCAATACATCTCCCGGCAACTTGTTGATCTCGGCCAAAATACTCAGGTTACTCTCTGCAACTGTATTCATGCCTTCTATGCTTTCCATCAGTTGCTTTAGTTGATTTGCTGCATCGTTCATAACCTTTAGGCGGGCTGGCACTTCCCCAAGTTGTACAGAAGCTTGACGAATAATCAAATCCTTCCATTCGTCAATAGTCTTTACTTGATTGCTTGCATCTTCCATTTCCTGCATAAGATGATCACTCACCTGCTCTGAAATGGGCTGAATGGAAGGTTTAGCAACCTTGGCTATGATCTCACATAATTGAGATATTTGCTTCTGCAGCTCTTCTTTCTCCGCCTTTTCACTGTCAAGCCTAAGGAACAAAGCATCCATCAATGTCTGCGTGTCCTGCTTCAATCCTTCAGTGGTAGCTTGACCGAGTGGTATTTTGGTCACCGTCACATCTTCTGCCGTGAGCTCCTCTTCTATCTTTCCTTCCGCCGGAATTGATATCTCAGCAAACTTCTCTCCCGAATCCTTGATGATCAACCTAGAAGTTGCTTTAGCAACTTTAGGTCTTCTGTCTCTTATGCTCAGATCCTGAAGTAGCTGCAAGTCATGCTCCTCTAAGTTCATCTCTACTCTTGCTTCTGGAACCAACTGCAAAGCTAACCATTCCGAGAAGTTACTTCTCGGGGAGTAAGAAGTCGCTGAGTGCACTACCATCTCCCGCTCTGCATCCTCTCCGTCAGAAAGTGCCACAATGTTATGGCTGCCATCTTCTGAAACATCCAAGGACAAAGCTCTTTCGAACTCCGTCATCTGCAGCTTCAACATCTCCTCTGGAACGGGTGCTGAACGAAGTGGCTGCGGAGAGAAGACGAATGTCGCCGGATTCAATGGAGGCATGGAAGCATCCTTCTGCTACGGTGCAATAGTTGGTGAAGTCTGGGTACTGGAGAAGTCGGAGTCAAAGCTATGGTCGTAGAAGTGGTCTTCTCTTTCTCTTGAGATCTTCTATGTACTTTCAACTTCTCGGACCTTCTGCTGCTTTCTCCTTCATGCTTTCGTTTGAGGGAATCTCCTGCGCCGAAGTTGCCCGTGATTTGATTCATCAATACTTCATCAAGGCAGTATCCCTTCGTCAGCAGCCAGTTCGAAGTATTCACCAACACAGCTCCAGATCTTTCTTCAATTGAATGGCAGCCTCCAATGTTATCCTGCAGTATAGCTTTATCTCCTCCCATTTGATGGTAAGTGTCAAGTACCACGTTCCCATCATCTTTAAGATCCGCAGGTATCCGCGCTAGTCCAAAGTCGAACACTTGCTTTGCTGATAGCCTGCTGAAATCTTTCTTTCTAACCTCGTACTCACTTCTGCACTTCATCCAGAAATCTTCTAACGAAGGCACATGTGCGTACTCCTGGGAGATTGTCTTCCTGGCTACTCCAAATGGATCGAAGTTAAGCCGTGCAGGGAAGAACTCTTGCTCATACTCGGATAACATTTGCGCTTCCATCCCTCGAGCTCTGTGAATGCTGATGCAACTGTAATATCCCACAGTGATTGGGAAGAAGCCCGTAGACTTGTGCCGCTTTGACTGAAGGTCGTGTAACTCCACAAGTTGCCTGCTCAGCTCCATGGCGATCAATCTATCATTCAGATACTTGGGCATCTTTATTGGTTCTCCAGAAAAGCCCGTAACCCTGAGGTATGTGAAATCTGCAAATTGAATGAATAGACTGCCAATCTTGGACACTGCTTCCCACGCTTCCTTGCTTACCCTGTTGGCCTTCAAGTCTTTGTCTAGCCTGCAGATGAAATCGTAGAAGAAGTCATCGTTGATCACTTTGAAGTCTTTCTCGCACGCAGGTACAGTAAGCTGTGGGTAGCACTCGAAAATGGGGTCCTTGGAAAGAACACCACATCTATCCAGCTTGGAAAAGACACCTTGTGAAGCTGCAGCATACACCAAGTATGAAGTCATCTTGAAGCTGAAAGTACGCTTCACGTTCCGAAGTTGCTCACCGATGTTGTTGCTAATAATTTCTGACCAATTGATTATAGAATCAACCTTGTTGATTTCAATGGTCCTGATGAAAGCATACATCCATGTACGGAAAGTGTAGGCATTCGCTTCGCCATTCAACCTGCATAGCAATTTGACGACATCATCTACCTCCTGCACCAAATTGGACCGTGGAAGAGTTCTCGGGAACTTTGAAGGGGATCTAGGCTTCTTCATGAACCGGCTGTTCATTATGCTCACGCAATCAGCTCTATGCTTCTCCCATCTACTGTCAGCATCCTGAATGCTAATAGAAGTCACCACCTTTCGCACTGGAATCTTCAGACAATAATTGATGAACTCTGCATCCAAACGAATTATTGTCTTTCCCGAACATCACGCACTGATCTGGATGAAGGATGATAAGATCTAGCACACTCCATCACGAACTCTGGCAATTGGGCTGTACATGGGAAAGCTGCAGCTCGGATAATTCCACTACTTTTGACCGCACGCATGAGTGAAGTCTTTCCCGCTCTGGATCTATCAATCAAATCAGAAAGAGGTTCTGGGCCTAGATCTGTGTCTCCTATGTCTGCAAGTTTGGAAGCAATGCATGAATCCATCGTGCTCTCTTTTTCATCTCCTTTCGCCATGGCTTTGTCTATCTTTGTCTGAATAATTCTTTTTCTTCTAACTTGGCCGGATTTCTTCAATACTGGTGCAGATCTGGACAATTCTTCAGATTCGGAGGATATTTGCAATGTATTGGACATTGATAAAAACTCCTTTTCTTTTGTAAAGCACCTGTAATGAATTCCTGCAATTTATTCAGACAAAAATGGCCACCGGAGCATGAATAGTGAATTTAAATTGTAAAAATCTGCACTTTTCAAGCCTGCTGCCCCAAAAATTGGTGTTTAATTTGCACATAAAGAGAGCATGAATCCTTTCAATCAACACCTGAGCTCCTGTAACACCTGTGAAAACAATTATGCAGACAAAGATCAACCTCCTCCAAAGCATGCGCCAAATCTGGAAGCTTTTAGCCTTGTTGCACTTTGTCTGAACAAAATCCTTCCTCTAATGGGGGCGCACTTTTCCTCTTGGCTGCAATTCTTTACCTGTGAATTAAATAATTCACCCATATGGCTGCCCATGCTTATATAACCTTCACAATTCTATAATTAATAATTGCCCTAACAATTAAAGGCAATTAATTAATTAAAAATCATGTTTTTCTCTTTTAAAAATAGCATGTTTAAGGACAACCATCCAATAAATTAAATTAATCCAATTTAATCCTTCACACATCACTTCACTCAAGCTTCACAGTGTGCTTTGACCATAGCCACTGAAAATAGAAATTAATTTAATGTTTTAATGCCTTAAAAAACATTAAATAATACCCAAATGGGGCGCACTTTTTGAGAGGAAGAGGGCAGCCATTAAATAAATTAAATTTAATGCATTTAATCCTTTTTTTTATTCCATCTTTGACTTGTTGACTTCCTCCAAGCTTGGGCGCACTTTTTGAGAAGAATAGATTAATTAAAATAATCAAATTTAATCCTGCCATCATCTCACCAAAGGGGGCGCACTTTTTTGCACATGTAATTCTATTTTTAAGAATTTTTTCACAATGGGATTCTTTACCCTGCAAGGCAGGCACCAAAATCCCATGATCCACTTAAGTGATTTGACTTTGACAATGGGATTATTTACCCTGCAAGGCAGGCACTAAAATCCCATGATTTCACTTAAGTCACTTTCCTTTTATTTTATCATGGGAATTTTTACCCTGCAAGGCAGGCAATAAATTCCCACCTGCCTGCAGCCTCTATTTTTCCCACTGCAGCTTAAGTGAATTTTATAACACGGGAAAAAGTACCCTGCTAGGCAGGTATAAAATTCCCACCCTGCCTGCGGCTTCTATTTTTCCCATTGCAGCTTAAATCCTTTGTTTTCCAAAAATGCGCCCATCCCCGCAGGGGCTTTTCTGTGCACGACTTCGCTTTTTCCCAGTGATCCAGACCTCCGATGGCGACTTCCTCCGGGCATAATGTGCGTATATGTTTTCCAGCTGCTCCAGGCCAAAAATCGGGCTTACCCGGCAAAGGAATTGTTCTAGAGAAATTTCACAGAAAACGAAACGGGACACCACAAAAACACGAAAAATTGCCAAAAGTTACAAATAAAGCCCAAAACTTATTCCAAGTTAAAACCCTTCTGGTACATAGGAATAATAACATATTCGCTCATAATAGAGTTAAAACAGAGCGCAAATAGCCTCATACGGGGCTCAAAATAATTAAATACAAATTTCCCGCAGACAAATCCCGACGACAGAATATAACAATTTTGGGCATCTGGGTATTTGGCGAAAAAGGCTAATATGGCTCTTTGGGATTATCTTGACGCAATACAAGAACTTTCAGGCAATAAAAACACAAAACGACCCACTATTTTAAAAGTACGAAAAATTTTCGGATAGGGTAGTCGTAGATTTCAGGGTGAAATCTAGGTGACACCAGTCGGCTCCGTCTGTGGACATCTTTTTCTCTTGTCAGAATGACAAAGGGAAAAAATGAGATCCCAGCATCTCTGGTTTCGTATCTTGTCCTTTGGGCACGGGGTCAGGCAAACAAACACAACACAGCACAACACAAAAACAAGACAAAACAAGGAAAAACAAACAAAGATTTATTTATGTACATACAGGTTTTACCCTGCTTCTCATGTCCGGAACAGCTTCAAGTGTTGCCCATTGAAAGGCAACGGCAATTCAACTCCATCCTGATGAGCAAGAATGAAGCTATCTGCTCCGGCGATCCTTTTAATCGCAAAAGGCCCTTTCCATAGTGAATCGAACTTTCCATGCATGCCTTTTGTTTCTCTTCTTTTGTCCCATAGAAGGACCCAGTCATTGACTTCAAACTTTCTTTCCCTGGCCTTTTTGTCGAAGATGACTTTCACCTTCCTTTGATGCTCTGTCAACCTATCTGCAACTTGAGTTTGTACTTCCCTCAATTCAGTCAGGTACATAATTCTTTTATCAATAGCATCCGTGAATGTGGAATCCTCCAGGGCCTTAGAAAGTTGTAGGGCAGGCAGTTCCAAGGTAAGAGGCAGCTCTGTGTCTCTACCATATAACAGCTGAAATGGGGACATGCCTATCGCCCTCTTTGGTGTGATTCTATCGGCCCATAATGCATCAAACAACTTTTTATGCCAAGTCCTTTGATTTTCTGTTACAAGCTTGCGCACGATAGTTACCAAGTTTTTATTACTAGATTCAGCTTGACCATTCCCTTGTGGATAGTAGTTTGAGGAATGAACCAGCTGAATCCCATAAGTGTAGCAGAATTCCACCAGCTCCTCAGAAGAAAGATTCGGAGCGTTGTCTGCTACAATTTTGCTGGGCACGCCAAACCTGACAATAATATTTTCTTTTATAAAATTGCACACCTCGGCGGAAGTGGCATTCTTCACAGGAATAGCTTCTACCCACTTACTGAAATAATCAGTAGCTGTTAGAATGTAATGGTGACCGGCACTGGAAGCCGGGTTAAGCATTCCAATAAAATCCATTCCCCACTGTTGGAAAGGTTCTTCAATCACAATGGGTTTTAGAGGTAATGCAGGCAATTTCACACGCCCAACAAAATGTTGGCATGCTTGACACTTAGCTACCCATTCTGCAGTATCTTGAAAAAGGGTGGGCCAGTAATACCTTGCTCTGAGGATCTTGTGTGCAGTGACTCGGGCTGAGAAATGACCACCGCAAGCCATGTCATGAAACTGTTGTAGTAGCTGATCCTGTTGAGCTTTATCGACGCATCTGAGAAATACGCCATCAATTCCCCTCTTGTACAAACCATTATCCCAAAGAACAAAATCTTTGGATTTCAGTTTGATGGTTCGTTTCTCTTTTCTGGAAAGTTGATCTGGGCATTCTCCATACGTCAGAAAGTAAGCAATGTTACTGTACCACTCCTCTACCAGATCTATAAAAAGTACTGCAGGCAAATCTCATCTATCTCATCTTGATCTGCTTCAGGCACTGATGTTTTCATCTCCGTCATTAATTCACACAGACCTCTTCCTCGAACCAGCTTTGTTGGTTTAATATCCAGGTCATATTCTTGAACCTTTGTCACCCATGTGCCTCTCAACAATCCTAACTCTTGTTGAGTAAGGATAGATTTAACTGCAGTATCTGGAACCAAAACCACAGTGTGCGAGGAAAGAATATAATACCTGAATGCTTTGCACGCCTTCACCACTGCATATGCGTGCTTTTCCATGGGAGTGTATTTCAACTCATAGGCTTTAAGAGGCGTACTCATGAAAGCAATAGGAGCTTCTGCGTCCTCTTGATTTTTCTGCATCAGTATTGCTGACATGGTGTGTTCAGAGGAATAACAGTAAAGAATAAATTCTTTACTGAAGTCGGGTGAAACCAAGACTGGAGCTTTCGACAGGGCCTCTTTAATTTTCTCGAAAGCTTCCTTCCCTTCGCTGCTCCATTTAAAATCTTGTGTCTTCTTCATCATATTCGAAATATGACGGGTTAGCTCAGCAAAGTCAGGAATGAATCTCCTGAGAAAATTAACTTTTCCAAAGAAAGAGTGAACTCCTTTTTTGGATGTGGGCAAAGGCAATGTCTGAATGGATTTGACACGCTCTGGATCTATCTTTGTTCCTTCTTTGGAAACAATGTGCCCTAGCAGCTTTCCTTCGGTTACAGCAAAGATGGATTTCTTGGGATTCAAAGAAATACCATGCTTGCGGCACTGTATGAAAACCTCTTCCAAGTTTGAAATGTGTGCGCTTCTATCTTTGGAAAAGACTGTCAGATCATCCAGATACACCACTATGCTTATATCTTTGAGATGAGCAAAGGCTAGATCCATAGCTCTTTGAAATGTAGCACCAGCATTAATCAGGCCGAACGGCATTTTCTGGTATGCGAAGGTTCCCCAAGGTGTGATGAACGCCGTTTTGTATTGATCTTCCTCGGCCACCTTGACTTGATTGTAGCCTGAGAAGCCATCAAGCATGGAAAGCATCTCAGATCCAGTGACCACCTGCAGAGTGTGATCCATGATGGGGATGGGGTAGTTATCTTTCAGTGAAGCTTGATTAAGGTTGCGGAAATCCACGCACAGCCTAATCTCACCGCTCTTCTTTCTTACAGGGACTATGTTGGCCAACCATTCAGAATGATGTATGGGATAGATGATCTTTGCGTCTAACAACTTCTGGATTTCTGCAAAGATGGTTCCTGAAATGGTAGGGTTGTGCCGCCACAGCTTCTGCTTGAAAGGCTTCTGTTCTGGTTTAAGTGGGATGTAGTGTTGAACTTCCGCAGGCTGATATGTTTTTAGATCCTGGTAAGACCAGGCAAAAACATCCATATATTTCTTAAGAAGCTCAGTAAAAGCTTCTCTTTCGGCCTCTGAGCAACACTTACCCAGATTTACTAATTTGGGATCATTGCCAGCTCCCAAATTTAGTAATTGTGTGTCGGAGGAAGAACCTTCCCCACTTTCTTCATTTTTCTTAAGCATCTGATCATGCTTATCAAACATTTCCTCAAGAGATACCAAGCCTTTGGGAATTTTATTTCCCTTTAGCTGGATAATCTCCTGACTTCCTGAGACGTCCACATCCATTTCTCCGACAGTAGTCTGCCTAGGAGGTGAATTGCTTCCCTCATAGTAGATTTCTTCAAAGTTGTCCTTCTGTTGGAGAAACGCAGCAATCTGCGTGTCATCGTTGAAAACCTGCCATTGTTGGACGTTGTCAGGAACATTTGGGTGAAAGACCATCTCCACCTTGTAGTCTCCCTGTCTAAAGAATGCAGGAGGCTGATCCGGATTCAACAAGGCTGCAGTTACTGCAAGTGAATCAGCTCTTGAATTTTGTTCTCTCGGAATGTAAGATACCGAGAAAGCTGAAAAATCCAGGATAGCAGAGTAGACCCGATCTCTATAGTGCCGCAGTTTGTCTTTTTTGACTTGGTAGAGGCCTCTTATCTGCTTCACAATCAGCTCAGCATCTCCCTTTGCGTGTAATAATTTGATTCCCATTGTTCTTGCCTGCTCCATGCCTAACAACAACACTTCATACTCAGCTGTATTGTTAGTATTTTCGAACATCAATTTGAAGGAGTGTGCATGCACCTTCCCTTCAGGAGAGATAAGAACAACGCCTGCGCCGGATCCAAATGAACAGCAGCTGCCATCAAATTCCAGAGTCCAAATCTTGTTGTTAAGTTGATGTGGTTCTTGAATCACCGGTTGAACATCTTCTTTATCCATTTCTAGATAATAGACTCCGTGATCCGATTCCTGAAACAAGATCTGAGATCTAGGATCCTCAGACTTTGATACTGTGTACTTAGATTTCTTCTCAGGTTCCAGCTTCTGATTTACTCCTTTGATTGGTATGTGCGCACAAGACCAATCCATCTTGACTTCTCCACCCAGCTCTTTGCAGAAATTTCTACTCAACAGCATGCCATAAGAGACTGGAATGTCTGCTACAAGGATAGTCATTTTCAGTCTTTTATCTGGAAAAGAAGCAAGTACTGCCTGCGCATCTTTGATTTTCCCCACAAGAGGGACTTGCCTTTCCATTGAATAACATCTTCCGATGGTTTTTGTCAATGTGAGACCCAAGGCATCAGCAACTTTGGCAGGCATGACATTATCAGAAGCTCCAGAATCCAAAATGCAATTGCTCAATTTGTGTCCGTTGATAAGCAAAGATACATAGAATGGCTCAATCCTTTCTGATGTAGCAGGAGAAGAGGTAGAAGGAGAAGAACTTGCAGCCGCATTATTTGTAGGAGTATTCTTTGGATTTGACAAGATACCCCGTGAAGTATTATTTGTTGGGCTGGGACCATTACTTTGCACATATTTGACCAATCTATTCAGCTGATCAGGAAATGCCCTCAAATACTCAGCTTCTGACATTTGGACCTTGTTCCTCTTGATGTGATCAATTATGTCGAAAGCTTGACTTGCTTCAGCAGGATGTGCGTTGGCTCTTTGCTGCGAATTGAAAGAATTTGAATATTTATCCTTAGGCGCTAATGAAGAAGGAAGAGTGCTACCTCTTTTCAAGATAGTAACATCCGGGCCAGGATCTTCTCTTTCTCTTCGGCCGCTTGTGGATGCTTCGGCATTTTGGCGCGTCTGAGACCTTGTAAACACCGCAAAAGTGTGACCATCAGAATCTTCAAAAGATTCATAATAGCCATCGTCAGATTCGTAGTCCAGGTAACCAATATTGGAGTCGCCAGCGGGATCTATAAAGTCTTCATCATCGAATGATTCATCAATGCCGAGATCCTCTTCATTAGTTTCCAAGTTATTCCTTGGAGCAGCTTCTATTGCCAACCGTTGTGGTGCAGCAGCAAGTCTGTTTCGGTTTTGATTTTGATTTTGACCATTAAAGGTCCGGGTAGGAGCTATTCTTGAGGGGGTTGCATTCCCTGCTTGAGAGATCTGCTTCTTGATCTGCAGCATGTCATTAGCCAATTTCTGCAACAAAGGATCTGAAGTACTAGAAGAAGCACCATCACCTTTGTGAGATGGTTGTTTGAGTTTTCCAGCCATGATCAAGTCGTCCTCAACCTCCACGGCAGCATTTTGTGCTTCAAGCAGATTTACAGGTCTTGCCCTTCTTAGCTGATATCCAACTTCAGGCAATAGAGCGTTTATAAAAAACGTCTTTTGATTTTCGTCGCTCAATGCGGCAGAAGTGGGGATTTTGTATAAAATCCTTTGGAACCTTGCAATAAAGTCCCGCATGTTCTCGTTTGGCTCTTTCTTCAACTGCGTCAGTTGGGTGATCAACGTGCTAGCATCCTCTGCAGGCTTGAATCTTTTCAGGAATTGCTCACGCATAGTCGCCCAGTTGGTTATGGTGCCAGGAGCTAGCCGATAGAACCATTCTCCCGCCAAGTCGTGTAGAGTCTCAATGAAGAGCCTGACTGAGACATCTTCATGCTCTACTGCAAGCACACCACAGGATATGAAGAAGGCCGCCAAATGATCATCCGGGTTTTGCTTTCCATCTCCAAAGAATTTTGGAAAATTCTTTCTGGATCCCTTTGGCAGTTCATGCATAGGTGGAGCCAAGTTCAGAGGTCCAAAAGCTGCTCCCCATGGAACAGGTACAATCTGGTGCCCATGTTGACTTGAACACGTCTCCTCCTTGTGTAGACTTGATAGACTTGATGGATAATTCCAGCCACCGGATTATGCTGAATACGATCCGGATCTGGATGGATGTGCACTCTCCTTCCTGGTGAGAGACTAGATTTGCGGCTTCTAACTTGAGGATGATTGAAATTGAATTGCTCCTGCAGTCGAAAGAAATGATCAGTCCTTCCTTGCGCCTTCACGGATCGGGTGAATGGACGTTCAGCCAGGTTGAGATTTGTGTGGAAAACACTCTGATCTTCAATAGATAAACTTTGATCTGCAAAGATAGTTGTTTCCCCAGTAGAGTCGCCAAAAACTGTTGGCTAGATTTTCTGCATAGCATCAAACCTAGGCAGTCATGAGATAAATCTCCCTCATTTAACCGGTGAGGCTCCCGTGTCAGATTTGTCAATAAAAATGTGTTATTATCTATCAGGGGTTTTACTTTAACCACTTAGTTCATGAACCATAACTAAGAAGTTCTGCAGCAAGTAAGCAGCTGTTCAAGAAAGGAAGTATTTTATAGAAGAAGGAAGTAAAGGAAATACAGAGAAGAAATGGGGAAGATGTGCATCCCAATTAGTAGATAGCAGAGCTAATTGCATGCACATAGAAGAAACTTAATAGATATGAACACACAGAATTATAAAACAAAGGCAGCTCTAGATCCAGATCTAAAATAACACAAAGTTTATTAAGAGATCTAAGATTAAAAGCAAGAAACAAAGTACACCGTGACACAAAGTTCTCCGGAAACCTGCTCCTTTGTATTCCTTTGCTCCAAGTTGCTCTCAGGGGTCAGCACAAAGTCTAGAACACAAGATTGTTGCTTACAAATTATGATCGATCATTAACCCGGAGGTTCTTCTCCTACTTATAGAATGTAGGAGGGAAAGTACAAATGGAAAACTCAAACTGAACTGAAACATAAACAACAAGTAAAGATGACATTTGGCAATCATCCTCAACTATCTTCTCCTTAAGTGACACATGTATCACTTAACTAATAGAATGGTTCCACATGACTTTAAGTAATGGTTGCAAAACCAATAACTTAGAAGTTTTACAATTTCATCCGGGAACATAGAAAATAGAAGAAGAAAGAATAGAAGAAGTCATGCCAGCTGTAATGTTTATGTCTTCTTCTTGTTCTGATATCGGATATACTTGTCGAACATGTAATTCAGCATCCTTCCATCTGTTTTAGCCACTGCTTCTTTCTCTGTCCTGAACTGCAACAACCCTTCATTCAACACTTTGATGCACGCTTCCACATCTTCCAAACTCGGCCCAAACCTCGCAATGTCTGCCTGCAGCGCCACCAGTCTACTGATAGAATTCATCGTGAAAGGCTTGGTAGCTTTATCAATTCTCTTTTGTACCATCAGAAGAGAACCTTCCAGGGAATTAGGCACCTTAGTTGAGACGATCCGCACGTATGAAGTGACATTCCCGTCCACTCTCTCCTCAGTGAAAGAAATGACACTGTCTGGTAAATCTGATGTCCTACTCTTAAGTGCCTGCATCCTCTTCAGCAAAACTCTGCAGATTTCCAAACGGAAAGATACTGCAAACTCTAGCTGCTTCCCCTTCTCGACTGATCCGTCCGGTACAATCTGTTCCGCAATCAATACATCTCCCGGTAGCTTGTTGATCTCGGCCAAAATACTCAGGTTACTCTCTGCAACTGTATTCATGCCTTCTATGTTTGCCATCAGTTGCTTTAGTTGATTTGCTGCATCATCCATAACCTTTAGGCGGGCTGGCACTTCTCCAAGTTGTACAGAAGCTTGACGAATAATCAAATCCTTCCATTCGTCAATAGCCTTTACTTGATTGCTTGCGTCCTCCATTTCCTGCATAAGATGATCACTCACCTGCTCTGAAATGGGCTGAATGGAAGGTTTAGCAACCTTGGCTATGATCTCACATAATTGAGATACTTGCTTCTGCAGCTCTTCTTTCTCCGCCTTTTCACTGTCAAGCCTAAGGAATAAAGCATCCATCAATGTCTGCGTGTCCTGCTTCAATCCTTCAGTGGTGGCTTGACCGAGGGGTACTTTGGTTACTGTCACATCTTCTGCCGTGAGCTCCTCCTCTATCTTTCCTTCTGCCGGAATTGATATCTCAGCAAACTTCTCTCCCGAATCCTCGATGATCAACCTAGAAGTTGCTTTGGCAACTTTAGGCCTTCTGTCTCTTCCGCCCAGATTCTGGAGTAGCTGCAAGTCGTGCTCCTCTAAGTTCATCTCCATTCTCGCTTCTGGAACCAACTGCGAAGCCAACCATTCCGAGAAGTTACTTCTCGGAGAATGAGAAGTCGCTGAGTGTACTACCATCTTCCGCTCTGCATCCTCTCCGTCAGAAAGTGCCACAGTGTTATGGCTGCCATCTTCTGAGTCATCCAAGGACAAAGCCCTTTCGAATTCCGCCATCTGCAGCTTCAACGTATCCTCTGGAACAGGCGCTGAACGAAGTGGCTGAGGGGAGAAGATGAATGTCGCTGGATTTAGTGAAGGCATGGAAGCATCCTGCTGCTGCGGTGCAATAGTTGGTGAAGTACTGGGTACTGGAGAAACTGGAGTTAAAGTCATGGTCGTAGAAGTGATCCTCTCCTTGGATTGAGATCTTCTATGCACTTTCAACTTCTCGAATTTCCTGCTGCTTTCTCCTCCGTGCTTTCGCTTGAGGGAATCTCCTGCGCCGAAGTTTCCCGTGACTTGATTCATCAATGCTTCATCAAGGCAATATCCCTTCGTCAGCAACCAGTTTGAAGTATTCACCAACACAGCTCCCGACCTTTCTTCAATTGTGTTGCAGCCTCCTATGTTATTCTGCAGTATGGCTTTATCTCCTCCCATTTGATGGTAAGTGTCAAGTACCACATTCCCATCATCTTTAAGATCCGCAGGTATCCGCGCTAGTCCAAAGTCGAACACTTGCTTTGCTGATAGCCTGCTGAAATCTCTCTTTCTAACCTCGTACTCACTTTTGCACTTCATCCAGAAATCTTCTAATGAAGGCACATGTGCGTACTCCTGGGAGATTGTCTTCCTGGCTACTCCAAATGGATCGAAGTTCAGCCGTGCAGGGAAGAACTCTTGCTCATACTCGGATAACATTTGCGCCTCCATCCCCCGAGCTCTATGAATGCTAATGCAGCTGTAATATCCCACAGTGATTGGGAAGAAGCCCGTAGACTTGTGCCGCTTTGACTGAAGGTCGTGTAACTCCACAAGTTGCCTGCTCAGCTCCATGGCGATCAATCTATCATTCGGATACCTGGGCATCTTTATTGGTTCTCCAGAAAAGCCCGTAACCCTGAGGTATGTGAAATCTGCAAATTGAATGAATAGACTGCCAATCTTGGACACAGCTTCCCACGCTTCCTTGCTTACCCTGTTGGCCTTCAAGTCTTTGTCTAGCCTGCAGATGAAATCATAGAAGAAGTCATCGTTGATCACTTTGAAGTCTTTCTCGCATGCAGGTGCAGTAAGCTGCGGGTAGCACTCGAAAATGGGGTCCTTAGAAAGAACACCACATCTATCCAGCTTGGAAAAGACGCCTTGTGAAGCTGCAACATACACCAAGTATGAAGTCATCTTGAAGCTGAAAGTACGCTTCACGTTCCGGAGTTGCTCACCGATGTTGTTGCTAATAATTTCCGACCAATTGATTATAGAATCAACCTTGTTGATTTCAATGGTCCTGATGAAAGCATACATCCATGTACGGAAAGTGTAGGCATTCGCTTCGCCATTCATCCTGCATAGCAATTTGACGACATCATCTACCTCCTGCACCAAATTGGACCGTGGAAGAGTTCTCGGGAACTTTGAAGGAGATCTAGGCTTCTTCATGTATCGGCTATTCATTATGCTCACGCAATCAGCTCTATGCTTCTCCCATCTACTGTCAGCATCCTGAATGCTAATGGAAGTCACCACCTTTCGCACTGGAATCTTCAAACAATAATTGATGAACTCTGCGTCCAAACGAATTATTGTCTTTCCCGAAGCATCACGCACTGATCTGGATGAAGGATGATAAGATCTAGCACACTCCATCACAAACTCTGGCAATTGGGCTGTACATGGAAAAGCTGCAGCTCGGATAATTCCACTGCTTTTAACCGCACGCATGAGTGAAGTCTTTCCCGCTCTGGATCTATCAATCAAATCGGCAAGAGGTTCCGGGCCTAGATCTGTGTCTCCTATGTCTGCAAGTTTGGAAGCAATGCATGACTCCATCGTGCTTTCTTTTTCATCTCCCTTCGCCATGGCTTTGTCTATCTTCGTCTGAATAATTCTTTTTCTTCTTACTTGGCCGGATTTCTTCAAAATTGGTGCAGATCTGGACAATTCTTCAGATTCGGAGGATATATGCAATGTATTGGACATTGATAAAAGCTCATTTTCCTTTGTAAAGCACCTGTAATGAATTCCTGCAATTTATTCAGACAAAAATGGCCACCGGAGCATGAATAGTGAATTTTAATTGTAAAAATCTGCACTTTTCAAGCCTGCTGCCCCAAAAATTGGTGTTTAATTTGCACATAAAGAGAGCATGAATCCTTTCAACAACACCTGAGCACCTGTAACACCTATGCAAACAATTATGCAGACAAAGATCAACCTCCTTCAAAGCATGCGCCAAATCTGGAAGCTTTTAGCCTTGTTGCCACCTTGCCTGAGCAAAATCCTTCTTCAAATGGGGGCGCACTTTTCCTCTTGGCTGCAATTCTTTACCTGTGAATCAAATAATTCACCCATATGGCTGCCCATGCTTATATAACCTTCACAATTCTATAATTAATAATTGCCCTAACAATTAAAGGCAATTAATTAATTAAAAATCATGCTCTTCTCTTTTAAAAATAGCATGTTTAAGGACAGCCATCCAATAAATTAAATTAATCCAATTTAATCCTTCACACATCACTTCACTTAAGCTTCACAGTGTGCCTTGACCATAGCCACTGAAAATAGAAATTAATTTAATGTTTTAATGCCTTTAAAAACATTAAATAACTCCCAAATGGGGCGCACTTTTTGAGAGGAAGGGGGCAGCCACTAAATAAATTAAATTTAATGCATTTAATCCATTTCTTTTATTCCAATCTTTGACTTGTTGACTTCCTCCAAGCTTGGGCGCACTTTTTGAAAGAATAGATTAATTAAAATAATCACTTTAAGGCTTCCATCATCTCACCAAAGGGGGCGCACTTTTTTGCACATATAATTCTATTTTTAAGAATTTTTCCACAATGGGATTCTTTACCCTGCAAGGCAGGCACCAAAATCCCATGATCCACTTAAGTGATTTGACTTTGACAATGGGATTATTTACCCTGCAAGGCAGGCACTAAAATCCCATGATTTCACTTAAGTCACTTTCCTTTTATTTTATCATGGGAATTTTTACCCTGCAAGGCAGGTAATAAATTCCCGCCTGCCTGCGGCCTCTAACTTTCCCACTGCAGCTTAAGTGAATTTTATAACACGGGAAAAAGTACCCTGCTAGGCAGGTATAAAATTCCCACCCTGCCTGCGGCTTCTATTTTTCCCATTGCAGCTTAAATCCTTTGTTTTCCAAAAATGCGCCCATCCCCGCAGGGGCTTTTCCGTGCACGACTTCACTTTTTCCCAGTGATCCAGACCTCCGATGGTGACTTCCTCCGGGCATAATGTGCGTATATGTTTTCCAGCTGCTCCAGACCAAAAATCGGGCTTACCCGGCAAAGGAATTGTTCTAGAGAAATTTCACATAAAACGAAACGGGACAACACAAAAACACGAAAAATTGCCAAAAGTTACAAATAAAGCCCAAAACTTATTCCAAGTTAAAACCCTTCTGGTACATAAGAGTAATGACATATTCGATCATAACAGAGTTAAAACGGAGCGCAAATAGCCTCATACGGGGCTCAAAATAATTAAATACAAATTTCCCGCAGACAAATCCCGACGACAGAATATAACAACTTTGGGCATCTGGGTATTTGGCGAAAAAGGCTAATATGGCTCTTTGGGATTATCTTGACGCAATACAAGAACTTTCAGGCAATAAAAACACAAAACGACCCATTATTTTAAAAGTACGAAAAAAATTCGGATAGGGTAGTCGCAGATTTCAGGGTGAAATCTGGGTGACACGTGTGTGTGTGTGTGTGTGTGTGTGTGTGTGTGTGTGTGTGTGTGTGTGTGTGTGTGTGTGTGTGTGTGTCTATACACACACACACATACACATACACACACACACACACACACACATGTGTGTGTGTGTGTGTGTGTGTGTGTGTGTGTGTGTGTGTGTGTGTGTGTGTGTGTGTGTGTGTGTGTGTGTGTGTGTGTGTTCTACATTATGGGTGTCGAACTCCGACGATAATGCACCCCCTCAATATATATATATTGAGGGGGTGCATTATCGTCGGAGTTCGACACCCATAATGGAGATCTCATTAGACAAATTTAATGGATTAAACTTTCACACTTGGAAAGTTAAAATCCAAATGCAACTTATGAACAAAAACCTATGGGGGATTGTAAGTGGAAAAGAAACACAACCAATTGATGCTGCTAAATTACTAGAATGGCATAGCAGGGATGACAAGGCAAAATCCATTATTGGACTTGCTTTATCAGATACTGAATTACACTATGTGGATTTAGATAAATCATCACTAGAGATATGGGATCTTTTTAATAAAACATTTGGGTCAAAAGCAACAAATGCTAAATTTTCACTAAAATTGTAACTCTTTAAACTAAGGATGAGTGATAGTGTGACAATGTCAAGTCACATTAATGAACTAAGGTCCCTTTTGAGACAACTCGCATAAGTGAAAGCTAATGTAGTAGATGAAGATGCAAAATCCATACTGTTAAATAACTTGCCTCCAAAATACAGCAATGTTGTATTTACATTAGGACAAATGCCTTCTCAAACACTTGAGGACATGATTTCAGCTCTCCTAGCGGAAGATAAAAGAACTGCAGAAGACATAAAAGAAGAAACTACTTTATTTGTAAGGAAAAAGAAATACAATAAATTTCTTAAAAACAAAGAAGAACCATAATGCTTCTACTACAAGAAAAAAGGGCATACAATCTTGTATTGCAAAATTCAAGCTAAAGATTTACTCAATAGAAATCTTAAGCCAAATGAAGAAAATGTAGTTAAAGAATGAAGAGGAAGACCCAGTGAAAGAAGATCCTGACTACAATTATGAAGATTTTCTATTCTAAATAAACTTAATGGAGGCTGGAGGCAACAAAGGAAGGAGGTTGTTTAGCGACCTCTCGTCAGGAACCAATGACGAGGCCGCATGAAGATTTGGTGGCCATGTTTTTCAGTTGTGTGTTTGCTTTCCAATTTTGTTTGATAGAAAATAAGAACATAAGTAATATTCCTGTTCACAATTGTAATAGATTCCTATGTAATCTCCTGAAGTGTGAAAAATGATGAGGTCTGAAAATAAACTTTAATCAACATGATATTTTTTGGTTTTTGGTAAACCACTTTGAAAACCACCTCTTTGGTTTGCGGTAAACCACTTTGAAAACCACCATTTTGGTTTTTGGTAAATCATTGGTAAAACCATCCAGATCATGAGTTAGCATCAGGAAACAAGTTACAGTGCAAGATAAGTTTTCCCCATGTTCACACTAAGGGGGTGAATGTTAGGAATTCTATGTTCTAGTGTGATCATTTAGGTGTAGTATTATTTAATATTTAAATAATACATGAGTGTGCATAATTAGTTGTAATGCATAACTCATATGAGAGATATGTGGGATTGTATGATATATCCTAGAGAGATAGTTGAGGGATTGGAGATAGGAGTTGACTCCTCCTTTATAGGAGCAAGCAGCCTATATATTGTAACCTCTTTGCAATAATAAATCATCTTGAATGAATTCAACTTAATATATTTTATTCAGAATATATTGAATATTTTCTATATGAATTGAAATCATGTATTTTATGCTATTACTTCGAGTATTTCTGTGTGTTTTATTGTCTAGATCTGAACCATAGTGAAGATGTTTGTCCCAAAATTTTGTTAAAATCCTATGTAGTGTCATTAGCTTGAGGGTGATAAGGAGTTGACTTATGGTGTGTCACCATAAACACTTCCAATATGATCTTGATTATCTCATTCAAGAAATGAGTTCCTCTATAAATTTTCAAGTTCAATGGGCAGCAATACCTACTAATAATTCTTTCCCATAAATATCTTATTGGTGTGGTTGTTGTCCAATCCTTTGTAGGGGATTCCTCTTTCCACCTTGTAAAATAGTCTGTGTAAGTAATGATGTAGCAAACATCAATCCTACACATGGGTCATGCAATAGGGCCTAAAAATTCAATATCCCACTTTTCAAAAGGCTTCGCACTTGTTATGGGTCTCAAAGGAATCTCATCTCTATGCCTAGGCTTTCCAAGGTGCTGACAATGATCACATGCCTTGACATAAGCCTTGGTGTCTTTGTATAAAGTCTCCCACCAAAGTCCAGCCATTAGAATCTTGCACATTGTAGCATCACCTGCATAATGTCCTCCTGTTATCCTACCATGAGCCTCTTCCATAATGGCGTTGCACTCATGTTCTAGAACACAAAGACTCAAGACTTCATCATGGCCCAATTTGTACTCCCCCAATCAGCTAATAAGGCATCGTGTGTATAGAAAGATACTTTTCTCTAACATCTTCATTCCTTCAGGTGCTAACCTTGTGCATAAAAACATGGCTATATCCTCCAAATTTGAGGGCACGTGGTCCAATAAAAAAATATGTGCAACTAGCATAGTGTCTTTAATGCTCTGTGCATCCTCTCAAGAATTTATTCAAGATAAATGTTCAAGACCTTAATTACTTTTCCCAGGATTGAAAACTATGAAGCCAAACTTATGAAATAGAATTATCCATCTATAGATGCACCCTTGCAAAATAAGCTTCATGAATAAGTACTTTAGTGTCATATAATATATATAGAAGATAAATGTGGTTGCCAAAAATTAGTATATGAACTTGTGAAGTGCATAAATCATAGACAAGGCTTCATGCTTAGTAGTGGTGTAATTATACTCTACGGGTGTCAACTTCCTACTTGCAAAGAAAATGGGATTTATCCACAATTCCTTCCCATGGTTCCACCAACATTGCACTAATCTCCATGCTAGAGGTGTCAACATGAATATGAAATTTTTTTTCCCATGAAGGAAAATGCAATATTTGGGAAGTGGTAAGCCTCTCCTTCAATGTATCAAACACATGTTGTTGCGTGTCACCCCAATAAAATTTTCCCTTAGCTTTGATTAACTCTTCCATGGACGCGAAAAAATTTTCATAACCCTTCATAAACTTCTTGTAGTACCCATCATGTCCTAGAAATATGTGCACTTCACTCTGATTGGTAGGATATTCTAAACCTAAGATCACCGCTATCTTGGCTACGTCTACCAACAATCCTTCTTTGCAAATGATGTGCCCTAGTAAAGTGCAAATTTTTTTAGTAAAGATACACTTTTTAATGTTAAGAGAGATGATTAACTACCTGCACCTCTTAAAAATGAGTCTCAAATTATCACAGTGATCCTTGACAAAGTCATATATCGTCCAATCATCCAAATACACTTGCAAGAATTTGTGAATAAATTCCTAGAAGGCTTGCACAACAATGCATGAGAATACTAACGGCGCATTCTTCAATACAAAAGGCATAAATGTATAGGAAAAACTTCCCCATTTAGTGGTGAAAGTTGTCTTTTCCTTATCTTCTTTCGTGATGCGAACCTAGTGGTAACCTAAAAACCCATATGTACAGGAATATATCTCATGCCCAGCAACTCCTAGAATTTATTCTGTGAAAGGGGTTGGAAAAGGATCTATTACACATGAAGCATTAAGTCCTCTATAATCTACACAAATCCTTATCCTCCCATACTTTTTTATGCTTATAACCATGGGGCTAACCCACTCAGATTCTTCAATAGGTTCAATAATTCTAGACTTGATAATTTTATCAATCTCTTCCTTCACCTTGACGTGTAAATTAGGATTCATCATGTAAGGTCTCTTCCTAACCAGGTGCATACCTTCTTTCAACTTGATCTTCATCTCGCCTAAATAAGGGTGTACCAATTTTAACTCATGACAGCCCCGTCGGAATAGGTTTTGGAAGTCACACGAGAGTTTAATAATATTTTCTACTTCTTGTTCTGACCAGTAATCACTAATAATTGCTTCCTTGGGTGCCTTGTCTATGCCAATGTTAACATTTTTTTTCTTCATCAGTGCATGGTATGCACATGCCTTCTCATATGTGATGTCTATCACCTTGCGTGTACCTTCATTGTGGATAAAATCTAGGATCTCAACTTCCTCATCATTAATCATGTAGACTAACTTACCCTTTTCTTTCTCCTTCTAGGCGCGACCCATTTGTACTTCTTTGGTCTCTTTAAGACCCATGCACACCTCAGAATTAGGTTCACCAAACAGTTCTAGTATAAGCTCTTCAGCCTTTTCCCTATCGCCCATGGTGATGCGCTACATGATCTACATTGATTCATGGATTGGAGGTTTAGTAGAAAATTAATCAAAAGTTTGAATCATACCTGTAGTCATCTCATGTCAGTTTGTTGTTTCCCTTTTTAGATTTTCATAGACATACCATGGGCGCACGCATCCACGCAATGTGGAATAGAACTTATGTACCAAAAGTGATGGTGGTAAGGCCTCTTTTCCATACACCCATAGTCTCTTATAATTATGGATGTGGAACGAGGTAGGATTTTTCTGATGATATTCACATATTTTTGTAGGTAAATTTCTCCAAGTAAATCTATTAGAAAAGGCAATTCTCACTTTTCACCATTCCAACAGGTTATCTCTATGTGTTTCCCACCAACGTGTTATCGTCCCGTGTAAAGTATAAACTATCATGTTTCTTTTGTCCCCATCATTCTGCCACTGAGTTTCTGTTAACCATTTAACCTACCTGGAGGAAGGTTGTATATCAGACTTATATTTTTAAGAAAATCCTCACACAATGATTTTTGCTAAGGCCAAGAATCTAAAAAATTTCAATTTTCGGACTTCGGGATTTTTCCCTTTCAGAGTTTTTAAAGCTCAATTTCGGAATTGCATTTGAGAAGTTTTGAGTTCTGAAACTCCGAAATTCTAAATTTTCAGACTTTCAGGATTTTGAAAATTTGGAACTTTTTGGCTCATTTTGTTCAAATCCGACTCGGACTTCCAAAGTCTGAAACTCCGAAAGTCCAAAAATTCAGACTTTTGGGTTTGGGGTTTTCGGAGTTCTCCGAGTCATTTTAGGATTTTCACTTGATTTTTTTTTAAGTCTAAATTTTTGGACTTTCAGGTTTTCAAGTTTCAGACTTTTAGTTGCCAATTTGTCTTTTGCTTCCTATTTTTTCCGAAGTCCGAAATCCCAAATTTTTGAAATTTCGGGCTTTTGGGTTTCGGAACTTTAGAGGTTCTATACGTGATTAATTCTCACCTACCTCTGTATGGATCGTATTTTTACCATTAATATCAGGATTTCTATATAAACATGGATTTTTACTTTTTATTTTTACTTGACACATTCACTCTCGTACTTTTCGGTGTCCTTTTCAACGTATGTTTTTGGTTTTATTTTCTTTTGGTTTAGGTCCTTTTCCTCCTCCTCCCATTTGGTTTTCTTTTTTTTTTCCCTCTGTGTTTTCTTGTAATGTCTTTCTTTTTCACCATGTTTTGCTATGGAGGTTTTCTCCAGGTTTTCAAGTATGGGGATCTTTCCAGGTCCCTCATACTTCCTCCTGTTTCTTAAAATCCATCTTGGCTTCTTAACACTTATTTTTTGCAGTTCCTCCAAAGACCATTCAGAAATTATTTTCAGAAAAGTAATTTCAGATAATTCCTTCAAAAGATCACAAGGCAGGAAACTATTTCAGAGAAACTTTTCTACGAAAATCTTCAGAGTTTTCCAATTTCAGAATTTCAGGGAAATACTACTTCAGAGATTTATTTCAGAGTTTTCACTTCGGATATTTCTTTCGGAATTCTTGACTTCGGGAAACTATTTTGGAGAATTCAAGTTTTGAGTTTTCAGAGAATTCAGGTTTTGGGTTTTTGGAGATTTCAGTTTCGGGTTTTTGGAGAATTCAGATTTTGGTTTTCGTAGAATCGGGAATTTCAGATTTTTTGGACCTCTGACTTCGGAAAACCTTTTCAGAGATTTATTTCAGTGATTCCTTTCGGAATTTTTTGGTTTGGGATTTCAGAGTTTCCTTACTTTCAGGTTTTTCATAATTTCTTCAACAAACACAGGTTTTGATGTCTGCCTCCACTTCAAAGGGGAAAGAAAAGATGAAGTACACATTTCTTGGAGTTTCTCCCCAATCCTGCTTAACCTCTGATTTAGGAAATATCAGGGACACCGATCTCAGACAAATTGATCTTCTCAAGTTTTGGGGAAGGTTAAAGGCCCCAAATAAAAATCCATGGATGCAAGCCATCTTCAACAGTGGTCTTGCCTTGCCACCAGTTTTCCCGCATCTGTGCAATGTCCAGAATTTGTCCTAGATGCAGCATCCCACTATGACGAGGACTCTATGTCGATAAGAGATAGCAACGATAAGGTAGTAATCTGTCTGGACCCAAAATTCTTTGAAGACTTGTTCAGATGTAAAATATTACACCACTATCTCACCTGAAATAGCAGTTGAGCACTGGGATGAAAAAGAGGAAGTATGCTCGAAGGTCATGATGAAGTCCTACCTGACTAAGAATGTTTCCAAGTTTCCCAAGACTATACATTGATCATATTTCATTCAAGAAGTCAACGATCTCATTATATTTTTAAGAAGAGTTTCAGGTCTTCCTTCTGCAAAGGAATTCCAAGAATGGATGTTCTTATACATAGAGACTATCAAGAAGAATGTTGAGTTTATCCGATGGGGTGAACATATCAGTAGCAACATTCGCTATCAGTTGGGCAAGGTGGCAGAAACTAAATATTTCTACATGACATCTTTTCTCGTATATGTAGCTGCTGCTATGGGGGATTTTGAAGGGTTAAACACCAGGGGTGTTCGCAGGACATCCCAAATATATGAGTCCCCTGGAATATTGACCAAGTATGAAGGCATTTAGGCACGCGGGATCCCAGTTATAGAATGGCGTAAGGCACAAGCGCATGCAAGAGAAAGGCTTAAGGAAGAAATAGCACACGTGACACATGAAAGGAGGTTCGGGACTTAGCCAATTTGAGTGCCCAAGGTAGAACACGTGAAAAGCATGATCGGTTGCACATGGATAAGATGTCAGCCTGGCAACAGGTTGGCCCAGGAAAGAGCATGCCCCAGATGGAATCTTCTAGAAGATCATCATGAGATGGAATGGAGAGCTCAGGCCTGAAGGAACATGCTCACATGGAGGACCACATTCGACACTTGGCGATGGATCTGAGGGCACGGCAAGGTGAGTTGGCAGCCTGGGAAAGTGATAAATACAAGTGCCTACCATGGGAAAAGATATAGAGATATACACATGAAAGAAGGATATATCATCTGGATATACATAGGGAATAGCAGGTTAGAGAGTGAGTGAAGCTCTACAGGATTGCTGCGAGTGGATATTCTGGTTCAGGAAAGGATGTACTAAGCATGGGGTTGTTATTTTTCTTTTCTGTTAGCTTAGCTACATACGTCCAGTGATGTGCATGACTGCGGTCTGCACTCTGTGACACTCTGTAATGAATCAATGAATATATTGAGGTTACCTGTTATAAATAGATATGAATATCAATGGGTTTAATGTATATTTCATTCATATGAGTTCTCTTTCCTTTCATGATATGAATGAATGGTTGTATCTTTCTTTCTGTTATAGTATATGTTCTGGAATCTATTAAAGCACTCGGTCTGAAGTGACTGCAAGGATCTGGAGGCCGTTCTGAGCCCTATGGTTCTTGTATGTCTCAACTTCTTTCCTAAATACTCTTACACTAATCATAGATAATGCTTCCCACTAAACTCACATAAAAGAGAGACTCGGTACCCGCGCGTGCCTCGGGTGAGCGCTCAGCTTCTGCTGGGTGATAGGCCGACGCGCATGGGGTTCTTCCTTTTGTGATAGGAGTAAAAATGACTACATCTTGGTTCCATTTTCTGGGACCTCTTTTTGAAGTTGTAGTGGGATATAACATGCATCATGATCTGTGTAAAGAGTAATGACGGATCGGTTAACATTGGAAAATGTTGAATCGTGGTTCAAGAGCATGGAGGATGAATTTTCTCAGAGATTCAGCACTGGACCTGAGTTTAATACACGTAGATGGGTAGAAGAGAACCTCTACCATGATCTATATGAGACATTTTTCTGCTGCTTCCCAGTAGAGTTATATGGATGGCTTTCAGCTTATGCATCTAGATCAAGTTGGCATTATGGATCACATGTATGGACCGAAGAAGACTACCAGAGGTTGCAGGATGTAGATCTGACGTGGACCCATGTTGTAGATCATTGGTGGAGAGGAGTACTAGCTAGCTACACTCTAGAATATGCCATTTCTACGTATTCTTTCCCAGAGGTTGCTGAGTTTGAATTTCTACGAGAACCTAGAGGAACATTTCTACATGTTATTCCTCTAGCTATGAAGATATTGATGGTTACCATGAGTTTAGAGGTGCTCCCAATGGCCGGCTAAACCATTCTGAGCACTGGGTAAGGAAGCTCAAGTGGAGGAAGATGGAAAATGATACGACAGAGAAGGAGAGGGAAGAAAGATGGCTCAAGTATAGCAAAGCACGTGAAAGGGAGATTTCTAGATGATGCAAGGCTGCTAGTGTGATGGATTTATGGAGACAGACATTGTGGGAAGGAGTTGAGGTTCACATGGAGGACATGGAACCTGAGCAGTCTGTGCTACCCCATCTTGGCAAGCACGTAAGGGAGACCCCTTCGGCTTCTGGTGAGAGCTCTTCACATGGAGAAAGGAGAGTCATTGGCACATATCTGAACCCACCCAGTGACCGAGCCCTGGCACTTGGTTTTCCCAAACCAGGAAGAAGTATTGATCCAGTTGAAACTAGTGGAAGAGACAGATCCATGCCTAGGAGATACAATTTTTCATTCCCTTCTTCTATGGCTGCACATATTCCAGTATTCAGAGGAGTTTTTGGACAAGGGGCAAGTGTACAAGCTTTCAGGCTCACATCAGGGAGTGGCATGGGACAAAGTAGTGGTAGTGGGGCACTATCACAGACCATCGGTGCATAGTTCAGTGGGACCATGGGAGCACTTGGCACAGCTCCTACAGGCCCTATTGGACCCAGTGGTTCTGGTGGATCTGGTGGCTCTAGAGGTACAGGACCTGGTGGACCTGGTGGATCAGGTGGTGGAAGAAACACCAGAGGGAACCAAGGCTCTAGTTCAGGACAAGGACCCCAGCCACCACCTCAAGTATTCTTTGAAATGTCTCTACATTTTCCAGATTACAGGGGCATTGAAGATGCTGTGGAACATGTTCACAAGTGTGAACTGCTATGGCACGCAAAGGGTATCACAACCCCAGAATGAAAGGCTAGTCAATTTGTAACCACACTGCAAGGGCACACACATAGCTGGTATAGAAAGTATGACCCTCATCAAATGGTGGTGGACTACACTACTTTAAAGAATGCATTCCTGGAAGAGTTCCACATTCCTGAGTTCGAGCAGAAAAGCATTAGCACTTTGAAGGAGATTCAACAAGGAATGGTAGAGAGTGTGCGAGAGTATGATGTGCATTTTAAAACTCTCTTGTCTAAATTATCATATGATATTCACCCTTCACAGCATGCACAGTGGTTTGTTGGAGGATTGATCACCCCTTTTAGAAGGGCCTTGTCTCATAAAACTTTTACAGATCCGTGTGAAGCATTGGAAGCTACCTTGCACACCGAGGCTGTTGGTAGTATTGATACTGGCATTAGCCCATTCTTGGAGGCTCAGATTGCTGCTATGGCCAAACAGTTGGAAAAATTGTCTGTGAACTCAGTCCATGAGACTCGCAGTGGTTTGTGGTGCATGGATTGTGAAATAGAGGGGCACGTTAAGGATAATTTCCCCCAGAGGATGGTATGCACTTTGATGGTAGATTGTGAGATTTTTCATGGGGACCATGATGCAAGTAGATGTCCCTTGCTGCAGCACGTGATCAGGAAGAATGTATCTTGTTATTGCAAAATTTACACCTCCACAACCCATGATACGAAGGACTGTAGGCTCATTGATCAGATCCATGAGGCCATTGATCATGGGGTATGCCAAACCAGCATTGCCAGTGGTTCTAAAAATGATGATCACCATTATGAGGAGCGCACAGATGGGGGCACGCGTGGAAGAGGTTTTCAAGGAGGATTCCGTGGACGAGGTAACCACGGAGGAAGAAGTGAGTTCCCATGTGGAACATGTTTCAACTGTGGATCTACAGAACATTATAAGCATGAGTGCCCAGACCTGTTACAGTGCTCATGGTGCAGAAAGAAGCATAAGTATGAGGAGTGCCTAGAGTTATTTGAGCATATGAATCAGCAGCACTAGAAGGACAAGGGCACTGCGATGGTCAGCATCAAGAAGGTAGACATACAGTGGATGCCTCAGGTAACACGGGATGAAGGTTTGGAGCCTGTCTTGGTAACAACAAGGGCAGAAGCCACACGCACAAGGGAGGTACCAAGACAGAAGAACCTGGTTTCAAGAGAAGAGGTCATTCATGGAAAATATCCAGACCCCGCGCATCAGAAGGAGATATATCAGGACACCATGGATGTTATTCGAAGCTTACAAGGGGAGATCCAATGTCTAAAGGAGCAATCCAGAAAGGAGGAACAAGGAAGGAGAATCGAGGTGCAAAAGGATGACCTGGATGAGGTCAAGGAGGTGTGTAAAATGCTAAGGCAGGAGAACATCATTCCTTTGCTAGGATCCTGGTTGAGAGAGAAGGTACCACACACCGGAGAAGAGCACGAGAGACAGGTCTTGCACGTGAACCTTCCCCCTCACAGCCTCGACTATGACAAGGAGATTACATTGAATGTAGTTGTAGATGGATGGCTCCTCAGCAATATACTCATTGACACTGGCACAGAGGTTAATGTTCTGACTTTGGATGCATGGCATCAGATGGGAAGACCTGCATTACAGCCATCTTCGAATGTGTTGTATATGGAAAACAAGACTAAGGCAATGCCCATCGGTGTCTTGAAGGATGCAGCTATTACTATTCAGGGAGCCAAGTTTACTGGGGACTTCAAAGTCTTGGCACTCACCGAGGTGGACAATTTCCCAGCACTACTTGGGTGCCCTTGGTGTTACAAGAATAATGCGGACCTTCAGTTCAACAAAGGGTACATCAGCTTCGAGAACAAAGAGGAATGGGTCATTATACCCCTGGTTGATGGGAAGTCGACACCCTATATTGAACCATTGGGAGAAGAAGTTCTAGACAAAATTTATGTGCGCTCAATTAGAGACCCTGAGATGGTACACCCTACTAACGGAGTTATCCAGTTTGAAGATGCTCAGTCAGTAAGTGATACCACCAGTCTGGCTTGTGACAATTGGGCACATGGAACTTACGAATTAATGGGATGGTAGTTGAGAGGGTCGGTGACCAAGGTAACAAAGGCACACACTGTTAGGCACCTTGGAGGAAAAGAACTACCCAAGTATTCAGGAGGAGCCTTCCCTGAGATCTTTCTACAGGAGGTAGAAGCTCAGTGGAAGAATGAGAAGGAATGGAGGGAGATGTTAAGTTATGTCTTGCTTGGCACAATAGCTCATTGGTGGGCCACACATCAGGAGAGCCTTTTAGAGTGGCGCGAGGTAAGAATTTCTCTCTCTGTCAGATTTTCTAGAAGTAATGTACCCACCATCATCAAGGAGTACCATGGGAAGGAGCCCACCTCTTTCCATATCTAGGAGTGTGAACGGGTCTGGAGAGAAGGCACAGAAGCTTTTCCACCATCCCTCTGGGTGCACAAGTTGTATTCTACACTACAGGGTTGTGCACACACATGGTACATTCATTCGGAGACACACCACCAGACAAGGAATTGGCAAGAGCTCGTGGCTGACCTTATTCAAACCTTTGAGTATCAGAGTACCAAGCCATCGATTGATAAGGCCTTGTAGGGTATCAAGTGCCTTACCATGGGGGATAGTGCCAGAATGGAAGATAGGCTGTTAGAATTATTAGGTGAACCAGGATTGGAGGCATGCTTTGAAGAAATTGAGGAAGCAGAAGAGTTACAGCTTGAGCGCACGTGTTTGGAAAAAGAGAAGGGAAAGTTAGTATATGTGATTGATGGAGAGGAATCAGAAAGCTTAGATGTTAGCCATTCTGTAGGAACGCACGAGGTAGTGGACAGTGTAGATGCTCATGCGCGTGCCTACCATGAGCCTTTAAAGATGAAGAAAGTTAACATCGGTTCAGAAGAAGAACCTAAGGAAGCTATTATTGGGGATTACTGGACAGAGAAGGAAGTATCAAAGATCATTGATCTGCTACGTGAATTTGAGGATTTATTCCCACACGGGTACCATGAGCTCAAAGGCGTTCACCATTCCTTGGGGGAGATGAAGATAAAACTGAAGGACAGTGTGCACCCCAGTTAGAAAAAGGCCCTACCAGATGAATCCCAATTTGCACATGAAGGTTAAGGAGGAGATAGACAAGATGATAGCTTCTGGGATCATTGAGGTAGTGGAAGAATCAGAATGGATAAGTCTGATGGTAATCAACATCAAGAAGGATGGGTGGATTAGGATTTGTGTGGACTATAGGGAATTGAATGTAGTTTGTGTCATTGATCCATTTCCAACCCCCTTCACTGAAGAAATTTTGGAAGGAGTCGCTGGGCACGAAATCTATTCCTTTACGGATGGATTTTCAGGATACCACCAAGTCCGGATTGCAAAGGAGGACCAGAAGAAGACAACTTTCACCACCGAGTGGGGAAGTTTTGCATATACGGTCATGCCCTTTGGGTTGAAGAATGTGATTGTTGTTTTTTCACGCATAGTGGTGCAAGCATTCCAGGACTTCATCCATAAATTTCTTCAGGTCTATTTGGATGATTGGACAGTATATGGTCTGGTTAAGGACCATTGTGACAACTTGAGATTAATGTTTGAAAGGTGTAGGTAGTTGAGGATATCCCTCAACATTAAGAAATGTGTGTTTGCTACTCCCTTTGGGACTCTATTGGGGCATATCATATGTAAGGAGGGCTTGCTGGTAGATCCCGCTAAGGTTGCAGTTATTGTGGGGTTAAGGGAACCTACTAGCCAGAGCGCAGTGCATGGATTCCTTGGGCATACGGGCTATTACAGGAAATTCATTAAGGGATATGCCAAGATCACCATGCCCTTTAGAGGAGCTGCTTAGACACAAAAGTGCCTTCCATTGGGGAGAGGCACAGTAGAGGGCATTTGATACATTAAAAGATAGGCTTATTACCGTGCCTATTTTACATTTTCCCTCTTGGGACAAGCCCTTCCATGTCCATGTAGATGCCTCAGGAACCACCATTGGAGCAGTGCTTGCACAACCAGGTGAGGGGATTGTTGATCATCCTCTCTATTTTGCGAGCAGGAAGTTAACACCATCGGAGTAGAATTATACCACTACCAAGCATGCGAGGCATTGTCAATGATCTACGTGCTCTTCAAGTTTAGACAGTATCTAGTGGCAACACGCTTTGTATTCTACACCGACCACATGGCATTAAAGTATTTGGTAAAAAATCCCATTCTTCAAGGGTGCATATGTCGATGGGTGTTTTTGTTTCAAGAGTTTGAATTCACCATTGTAGTGAAGCCTAGAAAAAGCAATTGTGGACCTGATCATCTGTCAAGAATTGATTCAGGAGAGGACACAAAGTATTGAGGAAGCAATGCCAAATGCCCAACTATTTAGGTTGTGGCACGCCCTCGGATTTGGAGGAGATTGTAGTATTTTTAAAAGAAGGTGTGGCACCAGATGGAATGAAGGCATTGGAAAAGAAGCAGTTGGCCATACGCGTCATGCCCTACATGTTGATTAGTGGAGACTTATACAAATTGGGACGTGATGAAGTTTTGCGTAGGTGTGTGTTAGAGCATGAGCACCTGGCCATCATGGAGGAAGCACACAGAGGAAGTGCAGGGTGGGCATTACGCAGGTGATGCCACCATGCGTAAAGATATTAATGGTAGGATTATGGTGGGAAACCTTATACAGGGATTGTAGAGATTATTGTAAAGCATGTGACCACTGTCAGTGCATTGGAAAACCAGGAAGGAGAGATGAAATGCCTTTGCATCCTATCCCTAGCACAGAGCCTTTCAAAAAATGGGTGATAGATTTTGTGGGACCTATTGCACTAGCAGCACATAGGATTGGGTCACGTTATGTCATCACTTGCATGGATTATCTCACAAGGTGGGCAGAGGAAGCCCCAACTAAAGATTGCATGGAAGCAATAGTGGTAAGGTTGTTATGGAAGAACATTATCACAAGGTATGGATGTCCATTGAGTTTGACCAGTGATAGGGGTACACATTTTCTGAATGAGACCATGAGGATCCTGTTATTAGAGTTCATGGTGGCTCATCACAAGACTACGCCCTATCACCCACAAGAAAATGGAACCGCGGAAGCATTCAACAAAATACTGAGTCATACCTTGACCAAAATCTGTGATGTTGGAAGACAAGATTGGGATGACAAAGTATCAGCAGTGTTATGGGCTTACAGGACTACGTATAAAAGACTAAATAAAGCCACACCTTTTCAATTGGTGTTTGGCATGGAAGCCATTTTTTGGTTGAATTTATGTTACCTTCTCTGTGAATAGCGTGCATAAGAGGATTAGCCGATGAACAAGCACTGGAAGAAAGAATTGATGAACTAATGAAACTGGATGAGAGACGATCACTTGCCCGTTGGAGCCAAACAGTGGAAAAGGAAAAGCAAAAGGCTTGGCATGATCACCATATTAGAAACAAGAAGTTTGAGGTTGGGCAGATGGTGTTACTATATGATTCCAAGTTTCTGCACCATCCTAGAAAGTTGAAAGTCCATTGGTTGGGTCCCTACACAATTTCATACATCCTTGATTCGGGTGTGCCAGTTACAAGCGCTGGATGGGATGAAGTTTCCTAGACACTTCAATGGTAGTAGGCTGAAGCCCTACTATAAATAAGTCTTCTTGGTGTTTGTAAATAAGGTAGTTTTTCCAGTTAGTTTAGAAGTTTCCTTTATTGAATTTTCCCTTTCTTGTGTTTTCCTTTCGCGTTGTTGTTTTGGTTTTGCACCTTATGCACCAGTAACCTTATTGCTATTTTTGGAGAATTTGTGAGTGCACAGAGGACCACACATCATTTAAGTGTGGGGTGGAGAAAAGTGAAGAAGCACGTGATTAAAGTACCAAGGAAGTTGTGTTGAAGAGCCTTGTTGTGTAGCCCGGTTGAAAGAGGTAGATGAAGAGAAAAGATAGAATGGTTGGTGCCAGGATAAAGCTACTGGTAGATCCCACATACAAAGGAAAAGGAAGCACAGTTAAAGCAACACGAGGTAGGTGAAAGCAAGAATCTGGATAGAAGAAGTGCCTTCGGTGCAGGTTAAGCGCGTGTAAGAGTCTCCTGTCAGGTTGGTTTGGTTACGCACCAGAAGGTTGGAGAAGTTTTCATGCAGGAAGGGCACGTGAGTGAAGGCACTGAAGATGAACTTTGTTTGAAAAATCCACATTAAATGAACAAAGTATGGGGTAGGTAAAGTAGCATTTAATGATCAGAAAAAGGAAAAACTATAAATAAAGGGTCGGGGCACTCTCATTTTTACTTTGTGAAAATGAAGAGTTGGAGATATAAGCAAGTGTTATAAACTAGGGTTTTCAGATTCGATCTAGTGGAAGATCTGTGTGATTAAAACATGAAGAGCCAGTTTGAGATTGTGAACCAGAAGGAATTACATGGGCATGGAAGGAGTTGAAAAGGTGTTGTCTTGTGAAGAGTTTATCCAAGTTAGGGTTCGACAAACTAGGGCACGGGTTTAGAAGAGTTATATCATGGATCTGAGATCGAAGGTTGGGAGAAGAAAGACAGAGTAACAAAGAGAGGGTAGGAGTGATAAAAATACCTCGACCATGGCACCCAAGAAAGGAAAGGGAAAAGCTAAGGCTAAACAACCAGAACCCGAAGTAGACACAAATGAAGAATGGTATGCAGAGATGCAATACCCAGATGGGGTGATGTTGGGAAAGGAATGGGAATCCCACTTGAGAAGCATACCTGTTAGTGACTATAATCACCACAAAAACACCATAGAGAAAGAAATGGTGTTGGAATTGGTACGCCCCACCAACAAGTGAACACCTGAAGGTTTGCCCATATATGACGATGACGTTAAGGTTAAATTGGCGAAGGCAGGGCTGTTGTAACTCTATGAGTTGCCTTATTTTGGGAAGCCAGATCACTTGTACCAGTGGTTGATGTCTCAGGGTGCATGAAGACTATTTACACTTTGCTGGGTGCAAGATGCGCATGACTCCCCAGTTGATTTCACAATTTACAGGCCTCATATGTGAGGGAGATAGCCTAGAAGATGACCTTGGTGACAAGGAGGCTATTCAAGAGACCGTCACTGAGTATGCATGCAAGAAAGGGTCACGGTACTATGATATTTCAGACATCAAGGACCCCATTATGAAGATGGCCATGCATCTAGTGACTAAGCTGAATGGCCAAGAAAGATGGACGCAGGTCAACAAACCTTGGCTACATGTCTGTAGGAAGATTACAGAGGGGACGATATACAACTTATCCACATACATTGCAGAGGAGATTGTTAAGTGCATGAAGGAAGGGGACAGGATCCTCTTTGGCAATGTCTTGCTCACCATAGTGTTTGCAGAAATTGGAGTGTCAGATGCCTCAGACAAGTTCATGTGGGAGTACCCAGCTGAAGACCCTTCACCCGTGAAGAGGTTCGAGAAGTATGCTTGTGATACAATGACGGCTCCCCACAAAGCACAGCTGGAAAAGTGGTATACACACTTGAGGAATGCATTCGGGGTAGAGTGGAGGATCCCTGAACAACTCCCAGTAGCCACTGAGGGAGAAGCTGAGTTCACAGTGTACCAACACTATTGCTTGGGCAGATTCAAGCTTATTGATGAATCATGGAGCCCTTGGTGCAAGCTTCCTTTCACGTTCACTACCCAATACTTCCAAGTGGGAGTAAACAGATTTAAAGAATCAAAGAAGCTAAGGCTGGAACTAGGAAGGTTAGACCGAGAACACAGGGAGATGAGGAAGAAGTTGAATTACCCCGGTGGTAAGTGCACATACATAGAGAAGTACATGTCACATGAGATCCAAATGACTAGGCCGATGACACTTCCCATCACTGGAGGATCCACGGTGCATGTGTACATGCGCATAAGGCCAAAGTTTGAAAAGGGCACATATTTGGAGAATGAAATCTCCATACCTGAAGACCCCTTGGGAAAGAAGAAGCCAACATCTAAGAAGAGAGGTAGAGGAGAGGAAGGAGCACCAAGTGTGCCGACTACTCAGATGGTGAGCATGCCATCTACAAGTGCCAAGCCAAGCACCTACATACGGAGAAAGAAGTCTCCAGTGAAGGAGAAGATGCCAGAAGTAGAGGCACCTGAGCAACCCACCACCATGGAAGAATCACCAAAGGAAGAAGAGAAGGCCAAATCTCCTGATCAGAAGCCACCTCTCAGGAAGAAGTAGAGGGTGGATGAAGAAGCTGACTCAGAGGCAACCGACAGCTTGGAGAAGTACTTGGGAGAAGGAGAAGATGAGAGTGAAGGAGGTGGCGATGAGGAAGAAGAGCCTGAGAAGGACAAAGAGCCACATGTGTTTAGTGTCTATGACTCGGAGGAAGAAAGTGGAGAGGAGAAGCAAGAGTTTGTATTTATGCAAGGGCACACAAGATGAGGAAGGCACCGAAGACACGAAGGTAGATGAGAAGGATGCCAAGGAGCAGGGAGCCATAAGCCTTACAAAAGAGTAGATTACTGAGATAGCAGAGTGAGAAGTGAAAAATATGCTCGAAGTCCTTGTAGACCAAGAGTTAGAGCACAACACAGACATAGTGCTTAAGGAAGGGAAGGAGGAGAGCATTGAAAAGGAACATGATAGCCTAGGAGGCCCCGCTCTGACAGTTAGCTTCCCCAAAGGCACGCTCGGGTAGGAGAACTCTGGATACAGAACAGAGATAGATAATGGGCTATGTGGATGACACAAAGAAGGTGTTACACACATGGTTCCAAAGCACCATACCCATGGAAAGGCTCCTAGCCATGGGGTCTTTTGAAAAGGATGGTGCATACCCCAGGACCAAGAAGATGCTCTCTTGGGCATTCGAGTCACACATTGACGAGCCAGACTTTGAAGTCTGCCAGAAAGCACTCATCTCATTGCCAGAATCTAAGGGAGACAACCCCTTAGTAAATGCTTAGGAGCTTTCAGACGAGCAAGTATGCAATGCTCTGAACAAAGTCATGGTAGAGACTGAGGCTAGGCTATTCACACAAAATGAAAGAATCAGAGCATTGGAGGCAAAGTTGGGGAAGAAGGAGGAAGAACTGATAGAGAAGGCCAAGAGTTTAAAACAGGAGGAATTAATCAGTGCATAGTTAAGGCATGAGTTAAAGGAAGAAAAATTAAAGGTGCAGGAGGTCTACAAGAAGGTGGAGTCGATCAAGAGCACCATCATATTAAAGCACCCAGACCTAACGCCAATCCCTCAGAGGTACGCATCAACTTTGGAATGCTTAGAAGACCTAACATGCATCCTCACTATGGAGAGGTGACCCTTGGCACTGGAATCTGCAGAAGAAGTGGCCGCGCGCTTGAAAGAGGAAGACCGGTTGAAGGTAGTAGCAACTGTTGCTGAGTACAGCCAAGTACTCATGGAGATTAAGGTCACTGCCCAGTCTGCAGAAGCCGCATATGACACATGCGTGGATAGAGATAAGGTGGCGAGCTCCTTGGTCACCACGCTTGAAGCAGAACTGAAAGAGTTCCAAGAAAAGAACAAAGGGAACAGGGCAGAGAGGGACAAGGTTCTGGCCAAGGTAGAGAAGAAATCAGAGGCAATTGAGGCTTTAAGGAGCTCAATTAAGGCCCGGCTGAAGGAACTATACCCCCAAATTACCAGAAGAATGGATAAACTCACAGACCTGGGTAAGGAAATGGAGCAGATTGTGGACACTTTGGGTGCCCCAGGGAATTGGCCTAAGCTTTGATGAAGTGAGCACCCTAGTGGGTGACCTATGCCAGAAGGCGAAGGGCGAGGTCAAAGTGTGGAACAAGCTAGAGGTAGATCTGCGAAAGGACTTTCCCAGCCTTTTGAATTGATGTTCCCCCCCCATTCTTCATTCTTTCCCCTATTCTTTCATTCCTTATTCATTTTGTAAAGTATAAGTCTACATCTTGGTTCCATAAAATAACTTGCATCTTGGTCAAGTAAAATGTTTCTGAGGATGGAGAACAGGCATAGTGTGGGGTGATGTTGGGCCCCTGGAATATTGACCAAGTATGAAGGCACTTAGGTGCACAGGATCCCAGTTATATAATGGTGCGCAAGGCAAAAGCACGCAAGAGAAAGGCTTAAGGAAGAAAATAGTGCACACGATGCATGTGAAAGGAGGTTCAGGACTTAGCCAAATTGAGTGCCCAAGGTAGAACACGTGAAAAGTGTGATCGGTTGTGTGTGGATAAGATGCCAGCCTGGCAACAGGTTGGCCCAGGAAAGAGCATGCCCTAGATGGAATCTTCTAGAAGATCATCATGAGATGGAATGGAGAGCTCAGGCCTGAAGGAACATGCTCACATGGAGGACCACATTCGACACTTGGTGACAGATCTGAGGGCGTGGCAAGGTGAGTTGGCAGCCCGGGAAAGTGATAAATACAAGTGCCTGCCACGGGAAAAGATATAGAGATATACACATGAAAGAAGGATATATCATCTAGATATACATAGGGAATAACAGGGTTAGAGAGTGAGAAAAGCTCTGCAGAATTGCTACGAGTGGATATTCTGGTTCAGGAAAGGATGTACTAAGCATGGAGTTGTTATTTTTCTTTTCTGTTAGCTTAGCTACATACGTCCAGTGATGCGCATGACTGCGGTCTGCACTCTGTGACACTCTGTAATGAATCAATGAATATATTGAGGTTACCTATTATAAATAGATATGAATATCAATGGGTTTAATGTATATTTCATTCATATGAGTTCTCTTTCCTTTCATGATACGAATGAATGGTTGTATCTTTCTTTCTGTTATAGTATATGTTCTGGAATCTGTTAAAGCACTTGGTCTGAAGTGACTGCAAGGATCTGGAGGCCATTCTGAGCCCTATGGTTCTTGTATGTCTCAACTTCTTTCCTAAATACTCTTACACTAATCATAGATAATGCTTCCCCAAAATTTCCCGCTCTGATAAGAGTAAAATTTTCAAAATTTTGAGTTGAAGAGTTCTTCTCTGAAGTGCCTAAGTCGTGAAGTTGAAAAAATTTGTGTTTTGGGTCTTTTTGTGTGATTTTCGGGCCTGTCGGAACTTTTTGTCCCATCTGTCCCAAGTACGAAAATGCACTCTGTTCCCCGATCGGCCGAAATCCCCGAAGCTGTCCCATTTTCGGGCCCGTCGGAAAATTTTGTCCCAAGTGTCCCAAAACTTTTTTGCGAACTGTTCCAATTTCAGCCGAATCATCCTTCCCGCGTACTTCGCAGTTTCCTGTCCCAAATGTCCCAAAGTTAAAGTGCGAACTTTCCCATTTTCAGCCGAAACTCCCGAGTCGCGTACTTCCGAGCTCTTTGTCCCAAATCGAAAAATGCGCTGTTCCAATTTCGGCCGATTTGCCCGAACCGCGTCCTTCGCGCGTTTTCGTCCCAACTGCCCCATTTGAAAAAGTGCGAGCTTTCCTAATTTCGGCCGAGCCGGTCAAGTCGCGTACTTCGGAACTTTTTGTCCCGAATGTCCCAAGTCCAAATGGGCCCTTTGTTCCAATTTCGGCCGAAACACCCGAATCGCGTACTTCGCACATTTTCGTCCCATTTGTCCCAAATGCATTTGTGCGTCCTCTCCCTGTTTCGCCCGAACCGGCCGAGCCGCGTGTTTCGCGCATTCGCGTCTCACATGTCCCAAGCGTACCTAGTGTCATTCACACTTAGTTTTTCCCGCTCATTCCAAGTATGATATTTTTCAAATTGGTGGTTGTGTATTCAATGCGCATTAAATTCATTCCGCTCCTCAAACGGCTATATAACCAAGCATACCACCTTTGCATTTTTCGCATTGCTTCCTTGCTATCGTTTGCTCAAACCCTTGCAATCTAGTTCCCTGCGCAAATATCCCTTCCCTTTGCAAATTCCTTCCAGAGTCTAGGTCGCAGCTCCGAATCTATCAATATGAAGATCAAGTTTCAGGGACAGGAGCAAATTTCTCCACTTGAGTCTGCCGTTAGCAATATCGGAGACAGTGAAGCTCGTCATCTCGACTTCGGTGATTTTTGGTCAAGAATGACAGATGCAAACCCTACGCCAATGGCACAGATGATTAATGATAGCGGTTTAGCTTTCGCCGGAGGATTCCCTATCTCAGTGCAGTGTGCTGATACTGTACTTTCATGCGGAGCTCACTTCGACCCCGCTACGAGCGAATTGACAAATGTACACGGGGAGCTCATTGCCAAGCTGGACGCTGCCGCCATTGGAGCTGCTCTGAGGATTCCGGAGATGGACAATGCTATAGTCGTCTCTCGGGATCAAGCACAGGCCATGTTCGACCAAGACAGTGATAAATATAAAGCTCGAGTGGCGAAGTCTTGGTTGAAGAACCCTAAGAAAGGTCCTTCTCGTCTGACCAAAACCCTCTTCCGGGCAGATTTCAATGAAGAACTGTCAGACTTCATAATCCTGCTGGCTCGGGTTATGGGTTTGCCCTCCACCAATGAATTTCATTTCTGGATGTGCCCGCTCATCAGCATGGTGTGCGAGGGAACACAAAATATCAACTGGGCAGAGATCATCAGTATGAATTTGGCTGAGCAGCTATCTAACGTTCAGCAGTCAAAGAAGTTCTACATGACTTCATATCTGATGTATACCCTAGCAGCATCCAGGCAGTGGTTTGGTTTCTCCTATGTAGATGCACACAAAGATGATCCAGTGTATGCCTACTGCCCGCAGTTCACCCTAGAGACCAGCAATCGGAATTTCAGAAGGGTCAATGATGCTTTCACCATGTACGTGGTCAGATTGCTCGAAGGTGATACTGCTAGAAGGTTTTCAGATGAAGCCATGAACCTGATATCGCAGTATGGAGCCTATTTCATTCAATTCAGGAAATTCTCCTATATCAGGCTGGCTGGCTATGAGAGCACCCCTCTGCGGCTCCCCATGTTCTGCAATGACAAAATGGCCCTGATTGAAATATGCAGGCAACTAGACAAGTTGCACAGAACTTGCAGAGACAAGAAGATTTCTGGCTTGCACTTTCCCATCTCTCTGGGAAACTATACATGCAAAACAGCTCTGGATGCTCAGAACATAGAAAGAGCCCTGGTCCCTATCACTGTTCATTTCTTCAAGCCTAGAACCTGCTTTGACTTGAAGAAGTTCATTGAACAGAACCTCAAGATAATCTATCATCATAGGGCAGATACAGAAGACTACTGGGCTGACTGTGCAGATGATTTTGAAGCCAGAAGAAGGCATTGTGGCAGGTTCTCCCTGCAATTGATCCAAGAACTCAGTCTGTACCAAGTTCCTGAAGGTCTCCAGGATGACAATTCTGAGCTATACTCTTATGAGTATGAAAATGTGATTAAGCACACTCCTCTGGAGGACCTCGATTGGAACAGGAAAGAGAGAGATGATCTGGCTGAGATTCTTGCTCCAGTCTTGATCAGAACTAGGGTCTGGTTCAGTAAGAAGATCCGAGAATTCAAGAGGCACTCAGGAGAATCCAGCTCCAAGGATGATTCGACACCCATAAGGGAGGCATCAGTTCCAGAGTCTGGAACACCAGTGAAAACCCCTTCTGCCTCAACAGCTCGGGGACCTGTGGAATCTACTCCTTCTCCATCTACCCAGGTATACAAGAAGAAACTCAAAGAGGTAAAGAAGGAGCCTGCAGAGAATGATCCTCCAAGAAAACAGGCAGAGTTGCCTATGGGGCCAGAGAACATCATTGTTCTCAGTGAAAGTGAAGAAAGTGAGATGCCAACTCCTGCAAGTGTTCCTGAAAATCCAGCAGATAAGGAGGTCCAGAGCACTGAACTTCCAGGTACTACTGATTCTTCTACCGCCATTACCTCCAGTGTTCTACCCACATCTCAGCTTGAGTCAACAGCTGCACAGACCTTGAGTGTCATGAGCTCCCTGTCTCTTGGTCCCCTTGCTTCTCCTGCAGATTCTTCTTCCTCTTTTGCTTGGGTGCAACCTCTGGTTGACAAAAGGAAGAGGAAATCCTCCTCTCAAAGCTTGGGACCAAATTTTGATGCTGTAGCAGCCTTGTTGGGCACCACTCCTTCTCGTGCCAAGAAAGCCAGAACTACTTCCAGGATTGTGTCAGATGCTCAAGGTCAGCAATTCCTGGAGATTGCTAAGCCCACAGTAGACAAATCAGAATCAGACTTGCTGACATCTGACTTGGAGCTTTCAAGGATCCCTATGGGAGAGTCTACTCCTGAAGGTGAGATTCATAACCTCCAGGAAACAGTCACAAGGGTCATTGGAAGGGTAGAGAAAGGGCAGCAGACGATTGAGCAGCTAGAAGAACAAGCCCAAGTTCTCACGAGTTTTATCAAGTCACTTTTGTCTAAGGACAAAGTTTTGGACCCTACCCCCTTGACTGCTCTACCGCCTCCTGTAATTCTAAGCCAAGATGAAGTGCAAAGTATTAAAGATATGCACAAGTATTCTGTCTATGGCAGAGCTATCGAAGCCATGGTAGATGACATGCTTGTTGCCGGACTAAACTTCATCGATGAAGCTTTTAAGCTACATGGAAAGGTAGATAATTTGCAACAGAAGCTGTCCTCTACTATTGGGGTAATGGATAAAGAGCTTAAGCTCTGGAGTAGTTGCATTGTAGACCTTCGCCTCATGGGCCAGACAGATGAGAACATCTTACTGGCGAACAAGATTTTCGATGATGCTAAGGACAATCTGTCAAAATCTTGGGTCTACAGCGTGGAGTGGAAAATCAAAGTCCTGGAGGAAGCTGTAGGAGAAATGAAGAATAGCTGGCAGAAGGGAGAAGCTTTCAAGACACTGGCAGCTGCTGCGTTCAAAGATATGCATTGTCATCTTCAGGATGAAAACTCTGGCGTTCCCTTGTCCTTGCAAGAAATCAAAGCTCAGTTCAGAGCTTTTGTCAAAGATAATCTTTTCAAGGAAGACTCCATCTCTAAGGACAAGATAAAGGAAATTTGTTCTCTTCAGTCTGCCATTGAAGAAGCAAACAAAGACTATCATACTCACGTCGAGTTTGATAAAGAGATGGAGAAATGTCTGGGATTTTGGACTCAGTCTGCAACCAACACGTCAGTCCCTCGTGGCAGAGATATAGCTGAGTCATTGAAGAAGTTCAGGCAGCGGATTCTGAAGACAGTGGGTCCCTCCCAGTAGCCGGCCACCTGTCTCCTTCTCCTTCCTTTCCTCTTCTTTCCTTTCTTTTCGTATTCTTTGTAATTAGTTAAGGTATTGCAATTGGCGGTACTTAACTATTCTTTAGTTAAAAGAAACGGTTACGAAGAGTAACTGACTTGTAATCTATATAATGGCCTTTCCACGCCATTTTCTAAGAGGAAGAACTTGGATATTTGCTGAAAGTGTAAATAGATCTTAAAGAAATCAATACAAAAGGGCTTTCCGTTCTTTGTCTATCTGATTCTTGTTGTCTCTGTGTTTTCCTTTAATATTGTGAAGATCATTTTGTTCCTAACTCGTTTAGTCTCTCTGATTGCATACTGTTCAGTTTTGCAAGTACAGTGATCTTGTACAACCAAGAAGGAACTTTGTGTCCTTGATTAACAAATCTGAAGAAGGTTATTTACGGAACTTTGTGTCTTTAAATTTAATCCCATTCAGCTAATGCAAATGATCTTGTCTTAAATCCTTTGAAGCTTCGCATACACGAAGAATTATTCTGCTATCTATAATTCTGAATGTTGCTATTCTGCTCATCTTCTTATTCCCCTTCCTCAGTCCTGGCGTAACTGATGATCCTTGTGGAAAACACTTTCGTAATATCCAAGTTTGACCATAAAATAATGTTCTGTGTATTTGTAAATAAGTTCGTTTCAGAATAAGGGAACCTCTCCCATTAAAGAGGAGGGACTTTTTGTCCCCTGACTGTTGCTCTTCTAAAAAGTCCTATTTGACGACCAACAGTTTTTGGCGACTCCGCTGGGGAAAATCGCATTCCAGTACTGCAATTTTTTTTCGATCATCCTTTGATCTGGCGACTCCGCGTTTCACTCGAGGGAGAAGGACCCTTGGTATTGAAGATTCTCAGTTTCAGCTTTTGGAGCAACAGGGTTTTCCTTTCCCTTCAAATAGAAGAACTCGTTCGACGAGCACTCCGCCTGTTCAAGATAGAAGTCCTACGGGTGGTATTCCTTCAGAGCCTGCTAGTCCCAATCTACGAGCTTTGATCCTTGCTGGTGTTAAAGTTCCCCTCCAAGCCGTATTTCCAAGAATGGCGGCACAATTGCCATGGGGTCAACGTGTCGGGCCCCTGGCTCTTGCGCAGCCTTTGCATGAGTTACCTAGAGGTAACCGAAAGAACTTCCCAAAATTTAAAGGAGATGGCAAAGTACACCCTGATGAACATATTGCAGCCTTCATAGTTGCATGTGGAGTTTTGGGGGTTGAGCATGAAGACGTCTCAGTAAGACTGTTCGTTGAGACGTTACAGGATAATGCTGCTGACTGGTTCTATCACCTTCCGGCTGGTGCCATCACCGACTGGACTACCATGAGAACTCAGTTCGAAAGCCGTTTCAAGCCGGCAGAAGATGTGCATGCCCTGCTTGCCCAGATTTCTCAGATAAAGAAAGATCCATCAGAACCCATGAGAGAATTTGTGGCTCGGTTCAACAGATTGATCAACAAGATTCCTGTAAATACTCGACCGGTTGATCAAATTCAAAAATGTTTCTTTTTGAATGCCCAAACGCCTAAAGTCAGTTATGCCCTAAGAAGGGCTAATCTTGGAACGCTAATTCTGGATCAAGAACTGGCTGTTAGTGTCGAGGATGACCTGATCATGTCAGGGAAGTTGAGAAGAGATCCTCCTAAATCTAAATCTGCTGCTTCTTCCTCTTCCACCTCTGGACCCAATACTGATCCATTAGTCCAGAAACTTGCAAATGATCTAGTGGCTATAAAGAAACAATTAGCCCAGCATGCACCATATGCAGACGTTCCGAGAAGAAATTTTCAACCCAGAAACCGTTTGCCAGCTCCCCACACAAGACTGGCACTTGAAGGACCTCCTGTCAAAGTTCCGGTGAATGCAACTTGTGAGGTTGAAGAGCCAGAAGATGATAATGAAGCTTGTGAGGAGTTCCTGGAGGAATTCGATGATGAGGCAGAAGAACTCGAAGGATCTCGAGTCAATTTCTTTACCACTGAAGGCATTGATGATGGAGATAACTATGATGAAGTGGTAGCAGATATGAACAGTGAATCATTTGCTGTCATGACTCGAGAACAGACGAGGCAGAAGGAGAAAGTAACACAGCCCACGAAGAAATCTAAGGAGCAACCAGCAACTATTCCTGTAATTGCCAGAAGAGGATCTCCTATCCCTACCTCATCTGCACCAAAGGTAAGTACTGTCAATCCTGCTACCAAAGTTGCTTCTTCTTCTTTTTCTCCTAAGGTTGATAAGCCTAGAATTTCAAATGATGATGGCCCATCCACCTCTGGATCCTTTGACATTGTGGATCACCTAAAAAGGACCAAGGTTCAAATTTCAGAAGCTGAATACTACCAAACCCACCCCAAAGCTTTTGCCAAGATGATCCAATTTGTAAATTCCCATTCCAAGACCACCTCTAAAGGCCTTTTGCCCACACCTCCTTCTATACCACAGCCTAGTCTGGTAGCTGCTGTCACCTCGCCTGGTGACAAAATCAAGCCCTTTTATGTAACACTTCTTATAGCGGGCCATAGGCTCAGTAACTGTGTCATAGATTCCGGAGCCTCAGATAACGTAATGCCTGCTAAAGTAGCCCATGCTTTAGGCTTGACCCTTACTCGTACTTATGGATCTTGCTACTCCATGGAAAGTAAGGAAGTACCTTTGGTTGGAAGGATTAAAGATGCACAAGTGGCTTTTGCTGCTTTACCTGAAAAGAAAGTCTTGGCTACCATCCTAGTAGCAGACATTCCTCCTTCTATGGAATGTTGCTAAGTAGGAACTTCTGTAAAGATGTGGGTGGGGAGATTCAAATGGATTGGTCACACGCCCTCATACCTGTCAATGGACAAATGAAGAAGTTACTCCCTGAGAAACAGTCTGAGTATATTGTGCAGAAAACAGATGATCCTAAGGCACAAATACTCTATGAAGACATAGGTCATGGTAATTACATGATTCTGTCCCCTGATGAAATCCAACCCTCCAAAGTATCACCCAAAGATCCCAATGGTGTTTGGATTTTAGAATTTGATGGAAGTTGTTCCTCGGCTGGTTCTGGAGCTGGTGTCCTGCTAATATCACCTGAAGGCTGCCTGCACCCTTTTTCATTTAAGTTGCAGTTCGAAAACACTAACAATACTGCAGAGTATGAGGCTCTCCTTCTTGGACTGCAAGTAGCCAAAGAACGAGGTGTAAAAAATCTTCTGGCTCGTGGTGATGCAGAGCTGATTGTGAAACAAGTCAGAAGCATTTTTCAGGTAAAAAATGGGAGGCTGAAGCATTACCGGAATCAGGTTTGGGATTCAATTGAATTCCTTGATGCCTTCTCTATTGAAGCAATACCCAGAGAAAAGAACAGCAGGGCTGATTCACTGGCTGTCTCAGGGTCATTATTGATTCCCCATCCTGAATTCTCTCAGGACAAGTTCACTATTGAAATGGTCCACCGGCCTAGTGTTCCTGACAATACTAATAACTGGCAAGTTTTCAACGATGACCAGCATCTGCTTTCCTTCCTGGAACTCAAGGGGAATTTCGAACAACTATATTTTGAGGGAAGTGACAACCTGCCTCGTGAGAGTGTGTCCTCTGACCAAGCTGTTACCCAAGGAGAAGAAACAGATCAGGAAGGGTGCATTAAACTCAAAGGAAACAAGATTCCCAAAGGTTTGGTGAGTTTGGAGGAGTTGTTTGATAAACATGACAGATACGTAAGATCTAAAGCTTCTACTGGACCTCAGCAATCAGCTGAGTATGATAAGATTGATATTGGGAGTTCTGATGACCTGAAACTGGTAAATATTGGGAAATGTTGCACAACCGATGAGAGGAGAAGAGCAATTGATCTTCTAAGGAAGTATAAGGATGTTCTTGCATATTCTTATGAAGATCTAAAAGCCTTCAAGCCAAAAGAAATGCAACACTCTATCCCTCTCAAACCAGGAATCAAGCCTTTCAAGCAGAAACAAAGGCAGTATAATCCAAAAATAGCCGACACCATCTTTCAGGAGATCCAGAAATTGTTGAAGGCTAAAATCATTTTTCCCATTCACCATTCAACATGGATTGCAAACATTGTGCCTGTCAGGAAGAAGAATGGTGAGATCCGCATCTGTGTTGATTTCAGAAACCTGAATCAGGCCTCTCTGAAAGATAACTACCCTCTGCCTATGATGGATCAGATTTTGCAAGCAGTAACAGGATCCGAGATGTTATCTATGCTTGATGGATTCTCGGGATACAATCAGGTAGAGGTTGATACTGCAGATCAACACAAGACAGCCTTCACCACTCCTTGGGGTACCTTTGCCTACAAGAGAATGCCTTTTGGGCTGATTAATGCTGGTGCCACTTTCCAGAGAGCTATGGATTTGGCTTTTGGAAGCTTGAAAGGAAAATGTATTGTCATATACCTTGATGACCTGACGGTGTTTTCAAAGACAAGAGCGGATCACTTCGACCACTTGGAAACAGTTCTGCAAAGATGCCGAGAACATGGGATTTCTTTAAATCCTAAAAAATCTGTCTTCTGTGTTACAGAAGGGAAGCTATTAGGGCACATTGTCTCCAAGGATGGCATCAAGATTGATCCTGAACGAGTTCAAGCCATCCAGCAAATTCCTCTCCCGACCAGTAAAAAAGGCGTGCATTCCTTCTTCGGTAAGATCAATTTCTTAAGAAGATTCATCCCTGATTTTGCTGAATTAACTTTGAACATTTCTCAGATGATGAAAGGGAAGCAAACATTTGGTTGGTCTTCTGAAGGAAAGGAATCCTTTGAGGGTATCAAGAAAGCCATTGCTAAAACTCCAGTTTTGGCCTGCCCTGACTTCAGCAAAGATTTCATCATCTATTGCTACGCTACAGACAATACCCTGGCTGCTGTCTTAACCCAAGAAGACTCTGATGGACATGAGCTACCAATTGCCTTCATGAGCTATATCCTGAAGAATCATGAGCTGAAAGTACACCATGATGGAGAAGCATGCTTTTGCAGTAGTCAAAGCTGTCAAGCAGTTCCGTTTCTATATCCTCAACTCTCACTCTATGGTGCTGGTTCCAGATACGACTGTTAAGTCAATTCTTACACAGCAAGAATTTGGGTCCAAGAGAGGAAACTGGGTGGCTAAAGTCCAGGAGTATGACATTGATATCAAACCAACCAAGCTGGTTCATGGCAAAGGTCTTTGTGAGCTCATCGCTGAAGGAGCCAAACATGAGTTGCTGGAGGAGAAAACTGACATTCCTACTGTTCTATTCCTTAGTTCAGTCGATGAATGGTATTCTGACATTGCCCATTTTCTCACCTATGGGGAATGCCCCTCTCATTTAACTACCAAGGAAAAGAGGACTGTTAAATTGAGATCAGCGCAATATGTACTGTGGGAAAATGCCTTGTTCAAGCGTGGTTTAGATGGGAGATTTCTGAAGTGTGTGGACAAGGAGCAGCAGAGAAAGTTGCTCTCAGCTTTCCATGATCAGGCATGTGGAGGGCACTATTCATCAACAGTCACAGCTCACAAGATACTCCGGGGAGGATATTACTGGCCTTCCTTGTTCAGAGATGCATCCAAGTGGGTGGATAAATGCGAGGCCTGTCAAACCTTTGTGGGAAGACCCAAACTGGCCGCTTTGCCTCTCAAGCCAGTTGTGATTGAGGAACCATTTCAACAGTGGGGTCTAGACTTCATTGGTACACTGAATCCTGCTTCTAGTGCTGGCCACACGCATGTGCTAACTGCCACTGACTACTTCACCAAATGGGTGGAAGCTATTCCAGTCAAGAGCACTACTTCTGAAGTTGTATGCAACTTCATCAAAGAGAACATCTTGGTAAGGTATGGTGTACCTAACAAGATTGTAACAGACAATGCTTCGAACTTCTCCTCAACTGAGATAATGGATTTCTGCTACGGGTATGGCATCTCTCTGGCTCATTCTTCAGATTATTATCCCCAGGGGAATGGACAAGCAGAATCCACCAACAAAAATCTGGTGACTATCATAAGGAAGTTGGTCAATGAGTCTCAGCGAAACTGGCATAAGAAGCTTTATGATGCTCTTTGGGCAGACAGGATCACACCTAAAAGAGCCATTGGAATGTCCCCCTTTCAAGTAGTGTATGGAGTAGAGGCCCAATTGCCAGTGACAGTGGAACTGCCAGCCTTGCACCTGATGAAGGCCATTGAAGACACTAGTTTCAGTGATGCTCTGGACAAAAGAATCATGTACCTGCACAAACTGAACGAGGATAGATTGGAGGTTGCTGACAGAATATCTGCTCACCAGCAGAAGGTGAAGGTTCTGTTCGATAAGAAAGCTAGGTCCAGAGAGTTCCAAGTTGGTGATACCGTGCTGTTATGGGACAAAAGACATGAACCTCGTGGCAGCCATGGAAAATTTGATTCTCTGTGGCTTGGACCTTTCAAGATAAGACACTTTGCTGGTAAGGACTCTTTCTATCTTGATTACATGGATGGTTCTCCCCTCCCACTTCCTTATAGTGGGCAGTATTTGAAGTTGTTCAAGTCCTAGGTGACTAGGGAGTCCCTTTGTATATTATGTACAGTGTTTTTGCTTTTTCTGCTTTTGGTGTGTTTCCCTTCTGTTGTGTGTGTTGCCCTCTGTATTGGTTTGTTTTTGACTCCTTTGCCCAATGGATAAGGCACTGGTCTGCTTCACCGAGTTCTCTAAGTTCTTGCCTTGTCTCATTCTATGAATTTACACCAAGTCATCCCCAGAAGGAGCCAGCTGTTGTCCACTCAAAATTTCCCGCTCTGATAAGAGTAAAATTTTCAAAATTTTGAGTTGAAGAGTTCTTCTCTGAAGTGCCTAAGTCGTGAAGTTGAAAAAATTGTGTTTTGGGTCTTTTTGTGTGATTTTCGGGCCTGTCGGAACTTTTTGTCCCATCTGTCCCAAGTACGAAAATGCACTCTGTTCCCCGATCGGCCGAAATCCCCGAAGCTGTCCCATTTTCGGGCCCGTCGGAGAATTTTGTCCCAAGTGTCCCAAAACTTATTTTGCATGTTGTTCCAATTTCGGCCGAATCATCCTTCCCGCGTACTTCGCACTTTCCTGTCCCAAATGTCCCAAAGTTAAAAGTGCGAGCTTTCCCATTTTCGGCCGATTTACCCGAACCGCGTCCTTCGGAACTTTTTTCGTCCCAACTGCCCCATTTGAAAAAGTGCGAGCTTTCCTAATTTCGGCCGAGCCGGTCAAGTCGCGTACTTCGGAACTTTTTGTCCCGAATGTCCCAAGTCCAAATGGGCCCGCTGTTCCAATTTCGGCCGAAACACCCGAATCGCGTACTTCGCACATTTTCGTCCCATTTGTCCCAAATGCATTTGTGCGTCCTCTCCCTGTTTCGCCCGAACCGGCCGAGCCGCGTGTTTCGCGCATTCGCGTCTCACATGTCCCAAGCGTACCTAGTGTCATTCACACTTAGTTTTTCCCGCTCGCTCCAAGTATGATATTTTTCAAATTGGTGGTTGTGTATTCAATGCGCATTACATTCATTCCGCTCCTCAAACGACTATATAACCAAGCATACCACCTTCGCATTTTTCGCATTGCTTCCTTGCTATCGTTTGCTCAAACCCTTGCAATCTAGTTCCCTGCGCAAATATCCCTTCCCTTTGCAAATTCCTTCCAGAGTCTAGGTCGCAGCTCCGAATCTATCAATATGAAGATCAAGTTTCAGGGGCAGGAGCAAATTTCTCCACTTGAGTCTGCCGTTAGCAATATCGGAGACAGTGAAGCTCGTCATCTCGACTTCGGTGATTTTTGGTCAAGAATGACAGATGCAAACCCTACGCCAATGGCACAGATGATTAATGATAGCGGTTTAGCTTTCGCCGGAGGATTCCCTATCTCAGTGCAGTGTGCTGATACTGTACTTTCATGCGGAGCTCACTTCGACCCCGCTACGAGCGAATTGACAAATGTACACGGGGAGCTCATTGCCAAGCTGGACGCTGCCGCCATTGGAGCTGCTCTGAGGATTCCGGAGATGGACAATGCTATAGTCGTCTCTCGGGATCAAGCACAGGCCATGTTCGACCAAGACAGTGATAAATATAAAGCTCGAGTGGCGAAGTCTTGGTTGAAGAACCCTAAGAAAGGTCCTTCTCGTCTGACCAAAACCCTCTTCCGGGCAGATTTCAATGAAGAACTGTCAGACTTCATAATCCTGCTGGCTCGGGTTATGGGTTTGCCCTCCACCAATGAATTTCATTTCTGGATGTGCCCGCTCATCAGCATGGTGTGCGAGGGAACACAAAATATCAACTGGGCAGAGATCATCAGTATGAATTTGGCTGAGCAGCTATCCAACGTTCAGCAAACAAAGAAGTTCTACATGACTTCATATCTGATGTATACCCTAGCAGCATCCAGGCAGTGGTTTGGTTTCTCCTATGTAGATGCACACAAAGATGATCCAGTGTATGCCTATTGCCCGCAGTTCACCCTAGAGACCAGCAATCGGAATTTCAGAAGGGTCAATGATGCTTTCACCATGTACGTGGTCAGATTGCTCGAAGGTGATACTGCAAGAAGGTTTTCAGATGAAGCCATGAACCTGATATCGCAGTATGGAGCCTATTTCATTCAATTCAGGAAATTCTCCTATATCAGGCTGGCTGGCTATGAGAGCACCCCTCTGCGGCTCCCCATGTTCTGCAATGACAAAATGGCCCTGATTGAAATATGCAGGCAACTAGACAAGTTGCACAGAACTTGCAGAGACAAGAAGATTTCTGGCTTGCACTTTCCCATCTCTCTGGGAAACTATACATGCAAAACAGCTCTGGATGCTCAGAACATAGAAAGAGCCCTGGTCCCTATCACTGTTCATTTCTTCAAGCCTAGAACCTGTTTTGACTTGAAGAAGTTCATTGAACAGAACCTCAAGATAATATATCATCATAGGGCAGATACAGAAGACTACTGGGCTGACTGTGCAGATGATTTTGAAGCCAGAAGAAGGCATTGTGGCAGGTTCTCCCTGCAATTGATCCAAGAACTCAGTCTGTACCAAGTTCCTGAAGGTCTCCAAGATGATAATTCTGAGCTATACTCTTATGAGTATGAAAATGTGATTAAGCACACTCCTCTGGAGGACCTGGATTGGAACAGGAAAGAGAGAGATGATCTGGCTGAGATTCTTGCTCCAGTCTTGATCAGAACTAGGGTCTGGTTCAGTAAGAAGATCCGAGAATTCAAGAGGCACTCAGGAGAATCTAGCTCCAAAGATGATTCGACACCCATAAGGGAGGCATCAGTTCCAGAGTCTGGAACACCAGTGAAAACCCCTTCTGCCTCAACAGCTCGGGGACCTGTGGAATCTACTCCTTCTCCATCTACCCAGGTATACAAGAAGAAACTCAAAGAGGTAAAGAAGGAGCCTGCAGAGAATGATCCTCCAAGAAAACAGGCAGAGTTGCCTATGGGGCCAGAGAACATCATTGTTCTCAGTGAAAGTGAAGAAAGTGAGATGCCAACTCCTGCAAGTGTTCCTGAAAATCCAGCAGATAAGATAAGAGGTCCAGAGCACTGAACTTCCAGGTACTACTGATTCTTCTACCGCCATTACCTCCAGTGTTCTACCCACATCTCAGCTTGAGTCAACAGCTGCACAGACCTTGAGTGTCATGAGCTCCCTGTCTCTTGGTCCCCTTGCCTCTCCTGCAGATTCTTCTTCCTCTTTTGCTTGGGTGCAACCTCTGGTTGACAAAAGGAAGAGGAAATCCTCCTCTCAAAGCTTGGGACCAAATTTTGATGCTGTAGCAGCCTTGTTGGGCACCACTCCTTCTCGTGCCAAGAAAGCCAGAACTACTTCCAGGATTGTGTCAGATGCTCAAGGTCAGCAATTCCTGGAGATTGCTAAGCCCACAGTAGACAAATCAGAATCAGACTTGCTGACATCTGACTTGGAGCTTTCAAGGATCCCTATGGGAGAGTCTACTCCTGAAGGTGAGATTCATAACCTCCAGGAAACAGTCACAAGGGTCATTGGAAGGGTAGAGAAAGGGCAGCAGACGATTGAGCAGCTAGAAGAACAAGCCCAAGTTCTCACGAGTTTTATCAAGTCACTTTTGTCTAAGGACAAAGTTTTGGACCCTACCCCCTTGACTGCTCTACCGCCTCCTGTAATTCTAAGCCAAGATGAAGTGCAAAGTATTAAAGATATGCACAAGTATTCTGTCTATGGCAGAGCTATCGAAGCCATGGTAGATGACATGCTTGTTGCCGGACTAAACTTCATCGATGAAGCTTTTAAGCTACATGGAAAGGTAGATAATTTGCAACAGAAGCTGTCCTCTACTATTGGGGTAATGGATAAAGAGCTTAAGCTCTGGAGTAGTTGCATTGTAGACCTTCGCCTCATGGGCCAGACAGATGAGAACATCTTACTGGCGAACAAGATTTTCGATGATGCTAAGGACAATCTGTCAAAATCTTGGGTCTACAGCGTGGAGTGGAAAATCAGAGTCCTGGAGGAAGCTGTAGGAGAAATGAAGAATAGCTGGCAGAAGGGAGAAGCTTTCAAGACACTGGCAGCTGCTGCGTTCAAAGATATGCATTGTCATCTTCAGGATGAAAACTCTGGCGTTCCCTTGTCCTTGCAAGAAATCAAAGCTCAGTTCAGAGCTTTTGTCAAAGATAATCTTTTCAAGGAAGACTCCATCTCTAAGGACAAGATAAAGGAAATTTGTTCTCTTCAGTCTGCCATTGAAGAAGCAAACAAAGACTATCATACTCACGTCGAGTTTGATAAAGAGATGGAGAAATGTCTGGGATTTTGGACTCAGTCTGCAACCAACACGTCAGTCCCTCGTGGCAGAGATATAGCTGAGTCATTGAAGAAGTTCAGGCAGCGGATTCTGAAGACAGTGGGTCCCTCCCAATAGCCGGCCACCTGTCTCCTTCTCCTTTCTTTCCTCTTCTTTCCTTTCTTTTCGTATTCTTTGTAATTAGTTAAGGTATTGCAATTGGCGGTACTTAACTATTCTTTAGTTAAAAGAAACGGTTACGAAGAGTAACTGACTTGTAATCTATATAATGGCCTTTCCACGCCATTTTCCAGAGGGAGGAAGAACTTGGATATTTTGCTGAAAGTGTAAATAGATCTTAAAGAAATCAATACAAAAGGGCTTTCCGTTCTTTGTCTATCTGATTCTTGTTGTCTCTGTGTTTTCCTTTAATATTGTGAAGATCATTTTGTTCCTAACTCGTTTAGTCTCTCTGATTGCATACTGTTCAGTTTTGCAAGTACAGTGATCTTGTACAACCAAGAAGGAACTTTGTGTCCTTGATTAACAAATCTGAAGAAGGTTATTTACGGAACTTTGTGTCTTTAAATTTAATCCCATTCAGCTAATGCAAATGATCTTGTCTTAAATCCTTTGAAGCTTCGCATACACGAAGAATTATTCTGCTATCTATAATTCTGAATGTTGCTATTCTGCTCATCTTCTTATTCCCCTTCCTCAGTCCTGGCGTAACTGATGATCCTTGTGGAAAACACTTTCGTAATATCCAAGTTTGACCATAAAATAATGTTCTGTGTATTTGTAAATAAGTTCGTTTCAGAATAAGGGAACCTCTCCCATTAAAGAGGAGGGACTTTTTGTCCCCTGACTGTTGCTCTTCTAAAAAGTCCTATTTGACGACGACCGAGAAGGTTTTTTGCATGGGCATCCAAGAATGGAGCGAAGAAGGGTGAATTAACGAAGTGTCATCAATCAACTGAATAGGAGAAAATGCTAAGTGTAAGCATATTTTAGGTGTCTAAATTTTCCCCTCTTTAAGGTGTCGTAAGTAACGTCACTTCGAAGAAAGTAGACAAGCATAAACAAGTAGAAATTTTGAAGGGATAGAAGAAAAAGTGAGTAGAATGAAGGATGCCCCCTTGATTGACAATCGAAACAATAACAAAAACAGAACAAAAGAATGAATAATGTGATGAAGAAAGGGGATATAAAAGAAAAAAAAGAATATGAGGAAGAGGGAACAAGCTAACATCCATCGAGTTCCTTTTAAACAAATTTATTTTTCATCATATTGTTAAGGATCTTCATCATTGGTCCTTATTAAAAAGAATGAACAAAAGTGTATCACGACATGAAAATGGATATACTGACTAATGTCTATTGCTAAAAAAAACACCAACTCCATGTAACATACAAAATGCAATGCAATACGAGAAAGTAAAAGATGCCTAACTCCATGCAACATACATAATGCAATGTAATACGAGAAAGTAAAAAAAAGCCAAACAAACAGAGAAACATAATGTAATGTTTTTATTATCGAGCTTCAGTTTTGACCTGTGAAAATTAATGACAAGGGTTGGCGATGGATCCCAAAGAAAGGATACATGCGAGGAGAATAATGCAGGACACTTCAGTTTTATGAAAAAGTAATGTGCACTACGAAATAGTACTAGGCAACTCATTGTGCCCCAGAGTACAAATGAAGTAAGCTGCTTAGCTTCTGTTGATGGAGGTAGATCAAGATGATCTGCAAGTTGCACACATGAACAGGTGAGAAACAAAGATCGACGTTTTGTAGGATGATTTTTTGATTTTTTTAGAAGTTTTTTGAAACATATTTCAATGTTTTTTAATTTTTCTAACATATTTGAATGTTTTTATGATTTTTCTAAAATATTTGAATGGTTTTTTTTATTATTTTGAAAGTTATCTAAAGCTATGTATAGGAAGACAAGGAAGTGTGGATGCCCATAGTGATAGATGGGATATACAAGGTCATAAGGCCACGTGCGTACTAGAAAAGTGAAGATGCCAAAATGCCCCGGCAATTAGGTGGGAGTATCCAAAGGCAAACTTCTTCACGGGTAGAAAAGAGACCCAAGGCCATTATAGATAGGTTCAACATGATAATGAACATAAACCAATGAAGTTCTAGGAAGGAGAAAGAATGCCCCTAGTGTAAGTTAGCCTAAAAGCACATGAGAGAAAGGAAGAAGAAGATTGTTTTTGCGAAAGGGGACAAAGGTGTCCGAAAACATGGCAAAAAAGTAATCTTATACACATGGATATTCTTAAAAAAGTAGAAGAATGATGTGTAAGATATGAATGCATCTTAGAAGCCTCACAATGAAGAAGTGATTAGCTAAAGGCATAAATCGTGAGATGAGATAAGGACTAAAGTAAGAGTCTGAACAAGGTCCAAAAAAGACACTTGATAACATACTAATCCTGCCTACTCATAGAGATCCAGTATGTGCAAGTGGAATTTGATTACCTCTTGAAGGGAAAGAATTAATAGACAATAAGTGAAGACACCCTAGCCAATGGGTAGGAATGATTCATTTTGATAGATGATTAGTGATTTGTGAATGAAGGGTGGAAGGATAGTCGTACATTGCTCTGCTACCAGATAGGTTTCCATATCTCTGACGGAGATGTATTTGATTCTAATCACAACATTGCTCTACTACCAGTCAGGCATCCATAGCCTTAATAGAGATTATTGGAAATACCCCAAGAGAGAGATATATCAATTTTCTTTTTGCTTTTGGCTTTTAGCCTTTGATTTTTTTGATTGATCTTGATTCTTTTTCTTTCTGAAAACTTATTTCAGCTCTCTTGTTTGACAAGGGATTAAGAACCACTGATGGCTTGATGAAAGGAGGTGGAAGTGATTATGATGATGACATTGGCTAGTGTCAACAAATATGTCCAAAATTTCTTCGCAACAAGTTTATTAGATGTTGAATGTGATAGGATCTCTACGAGGTCAGTCGTTCTTTAATTTACTAAGGTGATAAAATACCATGGTAAAATGGATACCATAGAGATAAATGTTGCAAAATGTGTGTGAATAAGCTAACCAAAATATCATCAAATGGATGAAAATGGTAAAAAGACTTGCTAAAGAATAGAAAGTAAGGGAAGAGAAAGAAACATCCATGTGTATGTAAATACCTGATTGCAAATGTTTGATCTTTATACCTTTGATTTTTGTTGTGTTTTCTCAAAGTTTTTGTAGTTTTGATTTTTTTTATATTTATATTTTTGATAGTTTTTGAAGTTGGGACTAACAAATTCACTCCATGTGGTAAGATCCAATAATAATGTATGTGAATTCCTTGGTAAGGGAGACTAGGCGTGTTTTCTTATCAAGAGTCATTTTATCCCTGATCTTAATGATCGTGGTGAGCTCGTACTCAACAAATGACTACGATTTATCTTAAAACATGGATTTTGTAGGTGGGATCTTGAGTTCCCTATTTAGAGGTTTTTACACTTTGTGCCATACTTGATGGTTGTGTTGGTTTACGTTTTGAATCATGCTAGATTTTTAAACTTAAGATCATTTGACTTGGTGGGAGCTATAAAGCTCTTTGTAGTTTTGATATGAGCTTGATTAAGAAACTTTTTGGGTTTTTTATAAGATGACGTGTGACTTGTTTGATCCTGAGAAGGAGAAAAAAGTGAACGTGGACATTTAGAAATGATGTCAGAAATGACCGCGGGCTTGCCATAACCATTGATAGAAGAAATATGATGGATGATGAAAAGCATATGGTACAAGAATTAAAGAGGATGGGCTAGGCGGAGGTGAGCCACTAATAGAAGATGATGAAGGGTTATCAAGATATGGCCTTAAGATGGAAGAAATTGGGCTACGAGGACATGGCCCAAGAATAAAAGTAGATGAGGAGGGACTACGAGAAGGTGTCCCATAGATAGAAAAGGATGAAGGGATACTAGGACATGGCCCAAGAATAGAAGGTAATGGGCTACGAAAAGGTGACCCACAAGTAGAAAATGGAGGACTACTAGGATGTGACCCCAGGATAGAAGAAGATAATGGGGTGCTCAGCAATGACCTAAGGAGAGATTTTGATTAAGGATCATAAAGTGATAGATCCTAAATGATTGATTAATGATAAGATGAACATCACTATAGAGTTTTTAAAGTTTTAACCATAACATCTAATATTTTGCTCCGTTGATGGTGTTTATGGAAAGCTAGAATTAATTAGTAAAGTGTCCATGACCTTAGGCTAATTATACATATATAATTATAAATAAAAAATATATACATAGATGTATATGCGAAAACATGAGCGTAACGTGTGTGTGTACACATAAGCATCATATGTATGTAATCATCTATGTTTGTGTTTGATAGCCTCAATGACTTAGGGGGGGGTGAATCAGTCTTCTTAAACTTCTGGCATTTAATCAACCACACACATGTGTGAATTATGTAAGTCCATATAAGGATCAAGAAAAAAATGCATACGTTCGATTAACCATAAGAGAATATTAATTGAACAAAAGAAAATGACACAAGAACAGCAAAATATAAGTTGAGGCAAGTTTCTCAAGGGAAATAAAACCCACTGAAACTTCTAGAAGTATATTTACTCATTTCAAGAATACGACGTACATGAAGGTATTGACACAGTCAGGATTGCAATATTTCTTTAGTGAAGCATGCTACTTCACAAGGAGCACCAACCCCTGGATGATTAGTATAGAGGGAATCCAATTATACAAGAAGGCTACAACCCCCAAAGATGGATCAAGAACCCACTTGAGACCACTGATGATGGAGGTCCTGCGAAGACAAGGGAGGACCTTGTTACTCAAGAATCGAATTAGATGTTTGATCGATGGAACTTAGTTAGCTCATACACCTCAAAAATATTCTCAAAACAGGAAGACTTCCTCTCCTTCGGTCAGTTGGAATAAAGCACCATATAATACAGATTAGGTCTAATGACCATTTTATTCTTCTTCTCTGACTCTCGGGGTCACCTATTCATTCTCTTGGGAGAGGAGTCTTTCAAAAGAATCCTTCTAGACCTCCGCTCTTCTCCCTTTGGATCTTGAATCAACTCTCCAAGAGTGGGGGGAATCTAACTTATTCAAATTGGATCAACTAAGCATCTTAACTTTTATACATGACCGACTATGATAAAAACTCCTTAGGTCAGCCAATGGTACCCATTAATGTTCAGTCATACTAACACGAAGAACACATCAACGAGGTACAGTTGTAATATGAATCTTTTGATTTGACATTCCTAAGACGTTATAGGTTCAGTCATTGTAGTAAGTATAAGGAACTGCATGAGAATCACTATCATCTATTAGTGCCATAATAAGCACCTAATATACTCCAGATGACTAGCTAGTCTTCAAGGGCATCCTTCAAAGGGAATTGGTCAATTCACCAAAATCTATTTGGGTACACATCAGGGAAATCCAACTATACAATATTCAAAATGTATTAGGATACTGAACTATGACACTCCATCTTCCAACATGGAGCAGCACAGGAAAATCAGAAGCACCCTGTAATTAGGCAATCTCAATGAGACCCAAAAATGACTGTCTTCAAGATTGAGACAATTTGGAAAGACTTAATAATCTTCACCATGGAACAATAATGGCATATTGATAGAAATCACATGATGTTATCTTACTCACATCAACACAGGAAATTTAACCCATGCAAATCATCTGCATAGTGAGCTCTAAAACACCACCATCTGATCAATAAAATGCTCAATACCTACGTTCTAGACTTGTAATGAACAAGGTGTCAACTCTTCATCAAGCACCAAGGGTACCTGTAAACTCCCACTTCCAAGGATACTAATTTTTTTTTTGGAACAACAAACAAGGCCTAAATTGACACACCTTCTCAACCAGGGTCAGGATTACCACATGTCACATGCCACGTAAACATCACTACCATACTTGTTCACGAAAATCAATATCTTGACAAAGCCTAATATGAGTTAATTAAGTTGTTAAAGTGGCTATAAGCAATGAAACCACCTCATAGTATTCAAACCAATCACTTTCAAACATCTGTGACAATGTTATGCCTTTAAACCAATTCAAGGTATCCCAAGGATCCATTAAAATGTGCACAATGTAACTCCACACATGCATTTACCTAGATCATGTTTACACAAAACAAACCACAAGTATCTTAATTGTGTTGACACATTGCTAAAAAGCCCTAACACAGTGATAGGAGCTACTTATGAGGACCTATTACATCCGAACTATGATGGTGATCTATTGCACCCAAGCTGGATAGGAATTTTCATGATAACTTACGAATACATGTACCAGAGCTACTTGTAACAATTCATTAACTAATCCAGTCGTAAACCTTAATGCTCAGTTATGGATAAAAAAGTGGCAAGCACTCTCTCTAATAAAACTATGCAAGGTATGCACCTTTATTCTACTTTCTGAAACAAATGGGTGCATGAGAATTGCCACCAGGGTATAGATCTAAAGTTGAAAGTTTATCTACAACCTTGAAGCATCAAACTTGGGAAGAGTTTCACCTAGTCCATTTAATGCTCATACAAATCAAACATTTCCTATCACACTAGGATATAGTTTAGTTTTATGAGGAAAGACACATAGACAAAACTCACAAGGGTTCTTCTTAACAATCGTTTGATAAATGATAGGGGCATCATTTAACTCCATTCCACATGATTTTTTACAATCTTGATGGTTCCATGTAATCAAATGGACTAGGTGAAAAAGATGAAGAATCCATGGATAGATATGTTATGAGCCTTAATGAGCATCTCTCAAACTAGGTGACCTTACTAAGATCTCGGTAAGGGATTAAAAGTGACTTTTCTTACATACTCCTTTATTTTTTTTGGACCTAAAACTTGTCATGAACCTATGTTATCAACATTCAAGCTACATACCCTGGCAAATTAGTGTATTCATGCTGTGATCGTACCTAGGGTAACTCATATGCACACCATGGTAACTCTATCTCACATGTCGTACCTAGTCCTTGTCTTAATAAACGGATTGTTGTCACCCATTATAAAATTTTACCTATGAGGAAATCATTAGTAAATGGATTATACTTGTTGGAAATATCCTAGTTAACCATCCCCATTGATTGTAGATTATAGACGTTCATTTCAATTTTATTTATTTTTGTTCCAGTTGTAAGTGGTTATATGGGTATGGGACCCTGTTATTGAAATATTTAAGACAGTTATGTATTTCATTTTGGTGTATTTTTATAATGCTTAACTTTACACGTGATTTTGGGTGGCAGGACTGGTTGGAATGAGGTTGAAGAAATATGTGTATTAGCGGGTATGTGTTTTGATTCTGATGCCTTAGTTTGATTAAGTGTTAGATCCTAGATATGATTTACGAGTTTAGATTTATTTTAGATTGCACGTTTAGTTTTAAGAAAGGAAATTCTAGGTGACCTTAAGTAGGATTCCTATCAGATCGTACGAAAGGCATGAATCATGAGCATACACAGTGTGATAAGGATAGGATATTAGTTTTAATTGACATAAGAATGGGTTTATCTTTTAGATACAGGATGTTGATTTAACATATGATACATAAGTTGTGCAAGTATATTTAATCTCCATTATCACTTTTGAAGGTGAGAGGATATGAGTGTATACACTTAGGGTACAATGACCTTTCCCAAGCTAATGTAGTGTGATATATCGACTGTATTTAAGTAATTGATTGAATAAAGATAAAGGGGTAACCCAGTATATGACTTAGGATACGGGGAGTTGATATATTTAATTAATTAATTGAGTAATGGATGAGGGTGATGAGGGGTTTTCAGACTTTAAGACACATTAAAAAATTAGTATTTACCTAATTAGATGTGATACCATGAAGGGGGTCTAGCGGACTCGTACATGGGGAATGTGATGCTATCATTGGGATAAATTATTTCTGATCAATAAGGTGTCCAACGCATTAAAATGAAGTCGTTTCGAGCTCAAGATGTAAAGATTATGGCCTCCATAAGAATAATAATGATGCATGCACTAAGCGTATGGATTTGTGTACCAAAGTAAGTGGTACCTAGAGAAAAAAATGAGTGTACATGTGCCATAGTTAGTACATGTGTGCTAGGGTTAGTGTACCTATGCCACTTTTAGTGTATATGCACTAGTTGTTAATGTACCTACGTAGCCTCTATCAAGACAAATGACGAGTCATGTGATGCCAGTGAGGGACCGTCAGAATCATGTGTATGAGGTGTCCCTTCCCTTGAAAATAAGTGGTTGATGAACTAGAAGGGAATCGATCACGAGTATTTTCAAGAGAAAGATGAAAATATAAAAAGGTGAGGAGTGATTCAGGGGATGATGGTTAAATTCTAGCAGCACTTTACCAGATGAGATAAAGCAAATAGGATAAATGTCATCATAAAATCCTAGCTAGACTAGGGGAACCAAAGAGTTCGTGTCCTATTAGACACTATGATCTCATGACAATGGATTTTTTGAAACCAAGATACTTAAAGGGATCTCAAAACTGGTGAAATGTTAATCATAAAGGTGGGCTTGACGAGAGGCCATGAAGTCATGTGATAGGGGAACCAAAGGGTTCGTGTCCTATAAACATATGACTTCAAAGACAGAAATCCATGATAATTTGACGATGGTCAAAGTGACAAAAAAAGTGTGCCAATTGTATGCAATGGAAAGGTTTGGAAAAAACTATGGAAATGAGGATAAAGAACCTCAAAGCTTTGTGCTTTAGCTCATCCATGCACCATGAGATAAGAGCTTAGAAAAGAAACCTATCTATGCATATATTCAAATTTGAAACTAATATTCAAACCCTATCTAGCAAATAACATTAACTCTATTACTCCATAAAAGCTTAATGAGATAGTGAACCTACTATAGATTCTAAGGAATCAAATTAGATTCTGTTGTTTACTCCATGAGGGTGAAGAGGTATCTCACTAAATGGCTACATGGCCAAGTTTAGCTATTCCATTACTAACCTATCATGAAGTGCAATGGATGAAGCTCTTTTAATGGAGGATAGCCAAGATCAAATGCCTATTAGCTTAGCTAATGCAAATGAGGTCTAATGCCAATATCTCCAAATGTGAGAGAGAAGGACTTGTTATGAAAATAAGGTGTGTGTTTGAGAGGAGGGGTGACCCTTCTATTTATAGTTTTCCAAATGGAAGAGTTTAGAACTTTGGGTGCATGTGGGACTAAAGCTCAAAAATAACTTTTAGATTAGATTAGGATAAACATGCTTTAGGCTTAGTTAAGCTTGGTTTAGGCTAGTTAAGCTTGGGTTTAGGGCTAGTTAAACTTGATTAGCAAGTGATTAGAGACTCATTGAGAGTTGGGAGGGGTCTAGATAACAAATTGTGACTGATAGATAGCCTACGAAGCCAATAGAAGTGGTCTAGAGAGAACTAGGGAGGTTCTAAATGGTCGAAAGGAGAAATGTTTAGCTAATAAGAGAGATATTAGCCAAACAAGTTGATTATAGAAGGAATACAACCGAGAAGGTGTCATGCATGGGTATCCGAGAATGGAGCGAAGAAGGGTTGAATTAACAAAGTGTCCGTCAATTGACTGAATTGGAGGAAATGCTAAGTGTAAGCATATTTTAGGTGTCTACAACATCCTTCAATAACCTTTCACTAGTGGCATATAAGAGTCACTAAACCAAAATTCCAGCAAAATTTGCTAAAGGTATAATATCATAAATATAATGAGCATCCATTCAATACCAGTGCATTCAAATGCAAATCCAATTGTTAAAAAATTATAAAATCAAAAGGAAAAAAATGTAAAAACAAAATCGATTTGAGACCTCTTGAAACAAAGATATTTATGTCATTCTTTATCAAGAGTCAGGATTGGAATTTAGTTGGTAATGAGAATCACTTCCAAAAAATTGGTGTGGGTCAACAGAACATAAGGTTCCTGCAGTTATCATATGCTTATCTTAGGAAAAATCAAGATTGTAGTTGTGTGGCACCTAATTATTTGTAATATTTAATTATGACCAGTATGCTCCAAAATTTTAGAAAAGCACTACCCCATCCATTCATTTAATTCAAAGTAATTATTAAATCATATCTAAACTTTAGGGTGGAAGAAATATTTTTCATGTGCTATGTTTCTATTCATCATCAATAAAATTTGTTTAAACTAATACAAAATTCTGGCGCACCTTAAGTATAAAGGCTCCACCCAATAAAATTAAAAAAAAAGTTTAATTTTTTATAAATAAAATGAATTTGGACAATCAAATTTTAGTCAAAAAATATCTAAATATAGTTGGCAACCTCTAATTCATACACAAGAAAATAAGTTCTTTTTTTGGTCAAGACAATATACCTACCTTTGGTAGCATAAAAAAAATTACAATTAATAATTATTGATATCTTTATATTTTTAATGAAATATTAATATTTAATAAATAATATACCTATTTTAACAATATTTAAGATAATTAAGTTATAACAATTGTTAAATAGGATAAGTGCATAGGTGGGTGTACAAAGGTGTTCCCATTATATGATATCCTTATGTGTAAATCTGTAGTGCCCACATTTTCTAGCCTTAACTATCAACTGACTCTATACTCATATTTGATGATTTGTAATGGATTATGACACATTTTGATATTGTGTTTATGATATTTGATAATTCATGGAAATGTATGATGTTTTGGGCACGTAGCGCCAAATTAGTTTGATTAGTATGTTAAGTACATTTTAGTAGATGTTCTGGATACTAACATGCTACTACATTATTGACCTTATTAGATATATGATGGACACATGTAGTTGTATGTCACACATCTTGATGTTATGGATTATTTAGTTATTTTGATGTGATCATATTGATAACATGGATATATGTCATTATATGCACTAGTAATGGCTAACACATGGTGAATTTATGTGAAATTGTGCATTTTTCTCATTTACAATTCCATACTGATGATGTATTAACAAAATTAGCATGTTTCTACTTTGATTGGTTTACTGAGTAGTTGATTTTATTGGACATATGTGTCAAATGTTTGCAATGAGTGTGGAGATTACAGGGCACAGGAGAATGTGGGTTTCAGAGCGGCTACTTGAGTGTGCATAAGTGGCCCACAAGGATTAAGTCCTAACCATATTAGTTGTATGAGGTCTTATCAGTTGCTTGTATTGTTTGGGAACCATGAGTGACCCTTATTTGTAATGTTGTATATTTATGTAAAATAAATTGTGGTTAGGTTGTTTAATTATTGTTATAAAACTAGATTAAGGGACTTAATTGTCCTCATTTGCATTAAGAATGTAATTGTGTATGTTTTTGTTTAGCTAATGAGGAGTTGGGCCATATAAACATCCTTGAGTGGGCCCTTCATCCTCAACATTTGTGTCCAAATGTGCAGAATCCGAGATTGGGTTATTTTTGGCATTTTAAGTGACCCCTTTTAGTTTTGAGGGTTCACTTAGCATAAAAATAAGCCCTTGGACCCTACCTATTAGGTAGAGGGGCTTAATTCCAAGGCAAAAAGGGAGTTTCCCTCCCATTTAGCCTATCTTTTTCCACCATCCATGTAAGGTTGGTTGGAGTGTGTGTGTGTGTTGTGAAAAATTGCATGAGTTTTGTCTCACTTTCTTTTTGGGTAATTTTGGAGAGGGGTGTTTGAATGTGGTTTAATATTTTCTTCTTTTTGTTTTTGGAATCTTGACATAGAGGGAATGAGAGGGGTGACACATGTCACCCCCTCATTTGTGAGGAAACTTATTTTCTTTTCTTCAAATACTCCCTCATGTTGGAAAAAGAGAGAACTTTTTGCTTGTGATCTTTGTGCTTGGAGTGCTTTTGGAGTTGGAGCTCTTTCTTGGGGGAAAGGATTTGGAGAAGCTTAGAGATTGGAGAGATTTTTTGCAGGTACGATGTTTGATCCTTGTTTGTTATTTTTGCATGTTAAAATTTAGTTGTATATTGGTGTAAGTATGGACTTGTTTTGTATGTGGTGTATGCTTGTCTTGGTTATTTCCTTTATTTGTTTTCTCCATCCATCATATGGCTTGATGGATTTGGGAGTTTTGTGTGGGGAAGAGGGAGGGATTTTTCCTCTTAAACCTCATGGCTTGATGAGAAATCCGTGTTGATTTATTTTTTATCCCCTCATATGGTGTGAGGTGGGCAAGGTGGTTCATATCATTTGAACCGCCATCTGCATCCTTGAAGAGGAAACCCAATGGGTTTTAAAATCCTCCCAAGGAGGAATTTAGGCGAATGAGAGGAGTAATAAGGAGGGGTGATTTTTATGGAGGGATAAGGAGGATTTTGAATATTTTGTAAGTGTGCATCCTATGGTTGGACCACACTCTATGGTACTATTGGATGTATTATCCATTATTCCCCTTGTTGAGGATGAATATGGCGTTCTCCTCTCTTTTTTGGTTGTCATTTGTTGTGTTTTGTGATGTATGGGTTTGGTTGTATGTGATGTGCTTGTTATTACCCCTCCAATTATTCTTGTGCACATTTGTGGAAGCTAGCTCTCTCTCCCATGGGCTTGGGGGAGGCTAGCATGTCTTCTAACTTTTGGAGAGGCATGTAATGATGCCTATAGGTTGGGTGGACAATCAAACCTTTCTCTTTGTTTTGAAGACTATGTGGAGCACAAAACATGAAGCTATTCTTAGCTTGAAGGTTGACACAATCCTTCTTGGAGACCTTGGTATATTGTTTAAAATTTTGGCAGAGTGTTACTTATTTTGATCTGATATTTCTTTAAATTTGTAAAATGATGAGTAATTTATCCTTTGTAAGTCTCCCATTTTGATGTATGTGTATCATGTTCAAGCAAGTTTTGTATTGAAAACCACACTGTGTTATTCCTTCCTTTGAACATAGCTTAATAGGTTGTATGTAATCAGGTTTTGAAAATTGGTCACATTGATAAATTATAAGACTCTTCAATCTTGAATGAAAAGCTTTGTTTAAAATTGCAGTTTTGTAATCATCTTGGTAAAAAAAGTATGACTTGTTCCACATTATGTGACAAAGGTATCATGCTTGGATCTTCTTGTATTGTGTAGCCTTGCATGGTAAATTTGTAAGAAGCTTGTATTTTTAAATGTGGAAGATATGATTAAGTTGGAAAAATATGGGTATCTTGTATATTATTTGGATTTACCATACATTTTGAATTGGTAATAATAACTCTCCCTTACTTTGTTGTTTCAAGTGAAATGCATGAAAGGGATAAAGTGTATTAATAGTGGTTTCCTTTACTTATTGGTTTTGCACATTTGATTGAGAAAAAAGATATTTCCTCTTAGAATTCTCCTCCGCTTACCCAATAATGTTTCATGTTGTATAATTGGTAACAAAGAAAAAGTGAATTAGTTGTTTGTGGGTTTTTAAGTAAATATATATTGGAATGATTTGGAAAGGAAGTTATCTTAAATAAAAAATTTTTGAAAGTTAGTTTAGATAATAATGTATACAGAAAAGAAACATTGCACTTAAATTAAATAAAATAAAATTCAAATTTGATACCAAATAATAACACTTATTTCCATATTTTTTTAAAAATATCTCCTTAAGCGTGGAAGTTCAACCAATTTGCAGATAAATTTTCCCACACACTCATGCAACCAAAAAAATACCTTTCTTAGAGATAAGATTTATGGTTTTTAAAAAACATGATATGAATCGTATACCTTCAAAGTATTGTATACATGGTTTTACTTTTCTAGAGTCTTCCCAGGGAAAAGCGTTTTTCTTTCCTAAAGGTGGCGAGGTCTAGGAGGAACGTGCAGCCTAAACCCATGGCTTATGCCAAATCAAATCCTGTTCTCCTTTGGCAAGGATGTGTCTGAATCTGTGGAGTTCTATCAAAACCGTGAACTGATTTGCATGTTCATTAGCTACTGCCCGGGCCTTCTGTCCTTGCAAAAATGGAGTTTTAAACTTTGGCAACCCCTTATTGTAGGTCTTGAAGGATGAGAAGAGGGGAGGGGATGTCCCCTCTCACAATATTTTCATTTCTTCATAAAATGTTACAGGTAGGGGGGGATTTTTTTATCCTTGGTATCTTTGTTGAATCAAAGTTCGTAACCCATGGATTATTTTGAAATTTGTCTTCCAGTCCACTCGAATGAGAAGGAAAATCCCACTGGGGGGACAGTTGGAAGGCAGTGAGTAACAAGAAGAAAAGTAAAGTTGGACTAATTCACCTCTCAAGATGAGCCTTCTTTCTCCATAAAGGGAAATTCCTTGGAAGGTAGGGATCCTTGGGTGAAGGGACATGATGTTTTGTTTGCTTTACTTTGTGGGGTCCTCTCTCCTTTCTTATGATTTCCTTTTTTCTGGGTGTTGGCTTGTCTGGTTGTTGCTCCTTAGGCCAAGGAGGTCCTATTCTTGGTTGTTTCTCTTTTGTGCGTTAATTCTTATCTCTCGGTTGTACAGGGTTCCTAGATCCCTTCAAAATATTCTTTTTACCTAATCTAATAAAAAACAATAGGGGAGACCCACAAAAAATGAAATAAATTCCTATCCGCTTCCCTGCCCCACGCCTCCTCCAAGTTACGTAGGGGCTTCCCCTGTGCTCCATTTGCCACTGGCTTACAATACCGCTCTCTTATGGCTGTGCCGCTTGGCCACTTCACTGTTCAGGGTTACTTTGTTGTTATTATGGCCTATCTCTGCACCCTTTTAGTCTCGAATGTGAATCACTTGGGTTTGCATAAAATATCCAATTGCAAAATGCAACAATAGACTAAATAAAATATATGAAACACAACTAAGAACTCCATGCAATGTGAGGATCTAATCTATACAGAAAAAGATAAGTTTTAGAAATAAAATATAAACTAATAAAGAAATTTAAAAAGAAAAAATAAAAATAAAAATTTTACAGAGCTTTTAGGGTTCCATAATTCCCCTCCTTGGAAAATAAACATGAATCCAAGGGCTATTATTCATTTACCTAACATGGCTCCCATCTTTTTAGAACATACAACAAAATCTTAATAAAAGAATATATAAGCCAAGTGTGAGGGAATATTAAGGAAAACGACCTCCTTAGGGCTCTTGCTAACAAATACACAAAAACCTAGATTACTTTTGTAAAATTATCTAAGGGATTATATTGATTGGAGTAGGTACCTCTTACTTTCCTGCATGTTTCTTTCTCGTTGGGAGAATGATAAAAGAGTTAATAGTTTAATTTTGACCATTTCCCCACTAAATTTTTGGGTGACGTTAAAGTAGTTTTTTTTTTAATATAAGCATGTGTAAAACCTAATATACATGTTTTTAATTTCCTATAGAATTTCTAATTTCAAAATGGATAGATTTAACGGTTAAATTAAATATTCTTAATTATATCTTTAAGGTCAATTTAATTACAATCAACTAGGAAGGTGCCATAAGATTTTTTTACTTGGTTAAATGTTTTCCCCTTCTTAAATTAACATTCAAACTACTAATTAATAAACCCTTGGCGTACATAATTACTACTTAGTTCCATTAAATTTATTAGATTTAACGTCCATTAAATAATTACTAAAACATACTAGGAACTAAATAAATGACTTTACACACAAGGGTAATTAAATGGCCCTGTTTATCCATTTACACATACCTTTGATAATTATCTCCTAAATGAAGGCCACCAATACAGATTACCACTTAACAATGGTAGGGTTGAGTTCCTAACCCTTGGATCAAACCCTGATTGCGGCCACTAGATCTTAGGGTTGCATACTAACCCTAACTATCCTTATGGATTCTTATTAAAACATTTTTCTTTTCCTAGCCTCCTAAGCATTTGGTCACTTTTCTTTTGTTTAATTTGCAGGTTGGAGAAATGGAAGCCATGGGAGAAAGGAAGGAAGAAATCCATGAAGGAATTCATTAAAATCAAGCTTAGTTTAGTTTGGATTATGGATTTATTATTGCAATATATTTCATTTGAATATTGTAGAGATTTTCCACTCCAAATCTGGAATTGTTATAAAGTTAATTTATTTTTTTGTAATCTACTTGGGCCAAACCCTTTCTCCATTTTAATCCAAGATATTCTATTGCTTTTAAAGTGTACATCAATTTAAATATTTACATGTTTGAAACAATGAATTTATGCCCTTATAGTATGTTGGTGATTTCCTCTTCAAATTTAATAGTCTTAAATTTTTAATTAAAAGAAGTTTAAATTTACGAAGATATGGATTTATATATTTTTCGTGCATGTATAGTGATGAAACCACTGCCCAAAGTAGGCCAACGGTCTAGGACCTCTTGCCCTACCTGGTTGATGATTCAAAAACAACCACCTTGCCTGAGGGTCGGTTCAGAGACCATCCGATCTGCATAGGGTGAATCATGTTCTTTGAAAACATAGAACCTTCAATTTCCACACATTTTCCAAAAACAAATTTTACTAGAGTGTTCTAAAGATTATCCTTAGCTTGGATTTCTATTCCTAAAGTATCCAGTTGAAGGGTTATTCCATTTATTCATTCCATGCTTAAATTACTAAATTTAAATATTTTCATTTCCATTCAACAAGAAAACAACTACAAGATCATTTTCATTTTACTTTCAACAAATTTTCTTTCAAAAGAGTAAGAAAGAAGTCTTAATCTATTTCTAATATTTTGTTTTCCTTTCTTCAACAAATGAAGCTAAATTTTTCTTAATACATTGTTTTCCTTTCCACAATAAAGTGCAACAATTTTCCAACATAATAATTTAATTAAAATTTATTCCATCTTTCCATTTCTACTACAACCATTTGTTCGAGTAACTACAAACAACTTTATTTCACATTCAAATTTACAATGAATACACTATTAATGTTTTACAACTTATATGCTCCTCTTTTCATTTTTATAAAAATACAAACACTTACAATAAAATGAACTTTCTTTTTTTTCAGCATCACTCATTCTCTTACAATGCAAGGAGTTTCCTTTTCAACAATGTATTAAACTTAATGAACAAAATATATAATACAACATTTCTTTCAAATACAATACTACAAGTCTTCCACCTAAGTGGGAATTAAAAGAAAGGTTTTCTCACAAAGAAGGATTTCTTGACTTCACAAAAGCTCCAAGTGCCAATTCTTCAATAAGATCTCCACCATTTATTCACTTTATCACAACAAAAAAATGGGGGAGAGGCAACACTCTCCACCCAACCAATAATCCAATGAGGAGAAGAAGCTATCCTCCTCATTGGCCCCCGAGCCCCAACCAAAATGTAATAAAAAATGGATCCAACTCATGGAAAAAACAAAATGCTTCCACATCACAATACAAAGATTTCACAACCATATAAAACACATTCAACACAAGAAAACAATCACAAGAATGAAAGTTTACAAAATACACAAGGCTTGAAATGCAAAGCCAATGGAGCAAGGATCTATGGGGAGATCACTTATGCCTCCCAATGGGATTAGGTGCCCACCTTAAAACCCTCCAATATACATCTCAAAATCCCCTACACAAAAATTATGTCTCCCTCAAGATCCTCTTATACCTCCCACATTCTCTTATCCCTCCCTATAATCTTTTATTCCTCCCTCATAAGAACCAAGTAAGAAATGTAAGCATTTTCTTATCCAAGGTGGGGCACCCAACCCAACTCCCTCCCAAAACATGAAATAAAATTTTATGCCTCCCTACATATAAAATCCCCATAGCCTTCTCCTACACCATACTTAGGCATTCTACCCAAGAACCCAACAAGCATACCAAAACATTCAACAACATACAAATATACACATATAAGAGAAAACAAATAAAACAAGGGTGTAGTTCCTACCTTTCCATGGTAGAAACTTGATCCCGAATGATCACCGTTGTATCCAAGTATTCCTTCAATTGGTCTCAATCCAATCACCCAACTAAGATCCAAACCTACAAATTCACAAGCACTCCAAAATCATCCTCTCACTCCAAAAATTAAAGATACACAAATAAATGAAGTAACCCCAAACAAATCTCTATTAAAATGAACTTGCATAAATAGAAAAAGGAAAGAGGAGGGTGAGGTGGCTCCATGTAGGATGCCACATCACTTCATCATCAACTCCACATCACAAGTCAAACCTCAACTCAATGCACAATAAATTGGTTGGTTGAGAGGAATGAAAAGCCTCTTACACACACAATCCAAACCCACACCCCCTAAGGAAAAAATTTAAAATCCATTCTAAGAAAAGTGTAATAAATGTAACTTTTTTGTCTTACAAAACACATAATGGGGTCTATTTTTGACCCCCCAATCCATAGGTATGGTTGGTATATGAAATTAAGAGGTGTGGGACAAGCTTCATCTTGTCCCTCAAGCCTCCAAAAATGTCCCTTAAGCCCAAATCCGAAATTCCAAGGCTAAGGTAGAGTGTACAACACTCAAATTCACTTACACTAAATTAAAATCACATAATCCAAAAGACCAAAGTCAATTATAATAAATGACTCCATTTGGCCATCCCCATCTCACTTAATAACATGATTTAATTACTTAATAAAAGTACATTAATCAACTATGATTAAATACATTACATCACCAATAAATCAATACTCAACAATAAATAAAATACAAGGGAAAGAATTACACACATAGCCCCCCGATGGTCACAATTGGAGGTCATCCCCCCCATGGGGACCCCTCCCTAAAAATTAAAACAAACAAAACACAACATTACACAAGTTGCCATGGTGACCTTCGTTGTATCCATCTAGTATTCCGCTATGGTTGGTCTTCAATCCCCCTTTTGATTGTTGTGATATAATTACTTGCAAAATCACACAATACCTCCTTTGGCCTCGTGGCCGCATCAAAACATCTAAGATAAAATATACACATATAAATCAATAACCATTTGCATATATCTAAATCATCATCTCTACTAAACAATGCTATCATTTGTCTAAAATTTGAACATCTCAATTCTATCTTTTTTATCAGTATCAACAAGATACCCAGATTAGTTCAAATGCTAAATCCTAATCAACATGACGAGAATTCCAAATGTCAGTAATATATATATCAACAACACATCATGATCATCAAATATAAATGTCTCTCTCTATGTATCTAAGAATCCACACAGTCATATTATGAATCACAATCCATCAATAGTCAGAATATCTCTATCATCTAACATCATGCTAAACCAAAATGATACAATAATATCCATGTCTAAAGTCAACAGTAATCAAAATCAACATATAATAAGTTCAAAGAGGAGTGGGCACTACATCCCCCTCCCTTTAGACTCGAATTCCTCCTGGAAGTCACTTAAATAGGTGTGGAAACTACACTCATAGCAATGTAGCATCCTCCATGTAACAACAGTATCATCATACCTATCCCACTGGACTCACACCTGATGAATCTCTCACCTCGAAGGCCCAGGGTCCTACACTCTAAAATATGCACGGGATCCACCATCATCTGCCCTGCTTCTGCACCTGTAATGTAGTCCAAACCAATACATGAGATGGATTTGGGATATATCTCCTTGGAATAAATACATGAAAAACATCATGCACATGAGACAAGTTGGGTGGTAAGGCTAGATGATAAGCTAAGGGACCGATCCACTCCAGGATCTCAAATGGACCCACGAATCTAGGAGACAACTTAGAGACTTTTCCATAACGGATAGGACTCTTATGAGGTCTGACACGAAGAAACACCTTTGTGCCCACCTCATAACTACGATCAACTCTCCTCTGATCTGCATACTTCATTTTCTTGTCATGTGCCTCCTGCAACCTCTAGCAAACAAAACAACCTGTTGCTCCATGTCCTATAACAAAGTTGGGCCAATAGATACTTTTTCCTCAAGTCTATCCCAACTCAAAGGTGTCTGCACTCCCTACCATAAAGTTCCTGAAAAGGTGCCATGCCAATCGAACTCTGAAAACTATTGTTGTAGGAAAATTACACCAAATACAAGTACTCATCCCACTTTATGATTGATGATCCATGACATACATCTAAAGCATGTCCTCTAAAATATGATTCACCCGCTCTATTTGATCGATCTGTCTCTGGATGATAGGTTATGCTGAAGTTGATACTCGTCCCAAGGGCATGTTGCATGGTAGTCTATAAGTGTGATGTGTACAAAGGATCGCAGTAAAAAATGATCTTCTGCGGAATCCCATGCAGTCTAACAATCTCATCCAGATACACTCTTAGTACTGCACTAGCTATATAGGTGGTCTTCACCAGATAAAAATGATAAAGTTTTTTCAATATTTCCACTGTGACCATGATGGCATCGTGGTGGTATCTCGATGTTCGAGTATCCCTACTATGAAATCCATGGAAATGGTGTCCCATTTCCACTCTGGGATAACATGTGGGTAAAGAAGGCCAGCTAGATGTTGATGCTCTGCCTTTACCCTCTGACACTCTAAACAATGTGACACAAACTGAGCTACATCTCTCTGAAGACCTCTCCAATGGTATAGTTGTCTCAAGGTGGCATGCATCTTCTTCACCCCTGGATGGGCTGAATAAGGTGCACGATGAGCCTCTGCCAAGATATCCTATCTCAAACCTCCATCCCTAGGTACATAGATCTGGCCTCTATGTCTGAGAAGTCCATCTGACTCTACTATAAAACCATCAAACTTCCCCTCAAGGGGTCTCTGAGACTCAATCTCTGATCTAGCTGCAAGGTAAAAAATATCATGAGGAAGCTGCTACAAAATCCTACTCTGTAAATCTGTACCCACTGAAGTAGTGAAAGCCAAATGTCTCCATCTACTCAAAGAATCAACAACAACATTCTCCTTCCCCTTCACATTCTCTATCTCCATATCATACTCACATTACAACTCCATCAAACACCACTGATGAGCATTGAGATTGGGTTGCGTGAAGAGGTGAAGAAGACTCAAGCGATCAGTCCTGAGAATAAATCTCCTGTCCAAGAAGGAAATGTCTCCATCAAACCAAAGCATGCACAACTGATACTAAGCTCAAGGTCATGGGTCAGATAATTGATTCATGATCTTTGAGTTTGAGATACTCAAAGGAAACCACATGGCCCTCCTGCATCAAAACCCCTCCTAGTCCTACCAAGGAAGCATCTGTACAAATGAAGAACTCTCCATTCAAAGTTGGCACTGCAAGAATTAGATGTTGATAAGGCATCCCTTTAGTGTACTGAAGGCCTACTCACATATATCAGACCAAAGAAACTTATTCCCTTTTTGTTGAAGGGAAGTGATGGGTGCACAATTCGAGAGAAGTCCTGAACAAATCTCCTATAGTAACCTACCAACCCCATGAAACTACACACTTCGATCACACTAGTTGGCATGGGCCAATCCATAATAACTCAAATATTGGAAGGATCGATGATGATACCTTCCCCAGAAATGATGTGACCCAAGTATTGCACCTCTGACTAAGAGAATGCACACTTCTCCAAGTTCCCATAAAGTTGCTGCTCACAAAGACACTGCAAAACCTAGCGAAGGTGTTCCTCATGCTCCTCACATGTGATCTGACTAAATCAAAATTTAATCAAGAAATATAAGCATGAAGCGATCCAGAAAAAATTGGAATACCCCATTCACCAAACTCATGAATACTGTTGGGGGCATTCATCAGATCAAAAGGCACTACTGTGAACTTGTAGTGGCCATATCTCATATAGAAGGTTGTCTTATGAATATATGCCTCCGTGATCCTCAGGTAATGGTATCCAAACTTAAGATCTATCTTAGAAAATAATGTGGCCCCCTTCATCTGATCAAACAAATCATCAATACGTGGAAGGGGTAACAATTCTTGATCGTTACTTTGTTCATCTAATGATAATAATTACACAATCATAGAGATCTCGTCCTTCTTTTTGAAAAAATCACCAGTGCACCCCAAGGGGATACACTAGGATGGATTAATCCTTTTCTAGAAGGTCCTCTAAGTTGCAACTTGAGCTCACAGAGCTCAAGGGTAGTCATCCTATAAGGTTCTTCGTGAGATAGGCTCTGCTCTTGGAACCAAATCAATGTGAAAATCTATCTCACATGGGGGAGGTAACCTTAGAAGCTCCCCTGTTAAGACATCTGAAAACTCCCTCAAGATAGGATGATCATCAAGTGACATACCACTAGAATCATCCTCATATATTTCGCTAACCATGACAACAACAACTGGAAACCTCGTCACGCACACCACTTAAGCAGCATAACGGATATGGTGCGAATAGAGGTGGGTCTCTTGACTCCAACTATCACTAACTCCACTCCCAAATCATTTGAACATGATATTACCTTACTGTAACAATAACCCTAGGCCCTGTGTGTAGATAACCAATCCATGCCTAGAATAATCCCATAGGAACCCAACAGAAGGATACGAAGATCCAAGGTCATGGAAAAGGGTCCTAGGTCAACTATGCACTCCTTGACTAAGGAGTCCACTGTGAGCTTGGCTCCAGAAGCCATCTCCACATCCCAACTATGGCTTTGCCTAACTGTCACCAACCTGTATTGCTCTACTACAAATGGAGAAATAAAATAATCTGAGCCTAAATCAAATAAAACAGGAATAGAAATGCCATCAATGCTACCTGTTGTCTCAATCACCATATTGTGGTGCTTTGCTTGGCAGTTCTTGACAGCTGCATATATCATGTGGCTCCTAGCCATGTCTCCTACACTAGGCTTTAATACTGGTTCCTTACCCTTTTTATTAGGGTTCTGAGGGCACTCTCTCATATGATGCCCAAGTACATCTGCACTCATAGCAACTACCAGGTCCCCTCCAATGAGAAGTGTCTCCTGCAGTACTCTAGTGGTCTGTGTCGTGGATCATGATGATCCTGTTATGGAATGCTATGTTCATTGTTGACGAGCTCTTGTTGATTGAGCTCTAGGAAGTGCCTGAGTCCTGACTAGTCCCCTAGGAGGAGGCCCCATATTGCATCCCCTCTGAGCATCAAATCTCTGTGGAGGCCTAAATAGAGGTCGATTCTACTACTATTGTTAAGGTGGCTATTATGGTGGTCTAAATGAAGACTGTGTAGAACCATGTCCACCACAAGGAGGAGGATCTGACCCCCTCGATCTTCTATCTTGCATCTGTTGGATATGACTCCACACTCTTTCTCTGGCCTATTGCATCTTCCCCCTAGGTCTCCTCCGTAATGTAGGCCTTCTCAACGGCCTCTGCTAATGTCTATGGGAAATGAATGCACACTGCCCCTCCAATGTCTAGGTTCAGGCCCCTGATGAACCTATGGATCCTCACCTGCTCATCCTGCATATAGTCCATATACTGAAGTAGGTCCAGAAAGTTACACTCATACTCTTCCACCATCATGGATGTCTGATCGTAGGTCATGGAACTCATCTATCCTCTACTGAATGAACCTCCTGATAAGTATATTCTCCTGAACCACTCCTCGAAGAGCTCCCAAGTGACTATCTAAGAATCTAGATGGAGGTTCTTCTCATCGGTCCTCCACCAAACCCCTAGCTCCGTCTCTCAGAAGGTGGATGGCAACATGAGCCTTCGTGTTGTTAGTACACAGGACATAGCTTAAAGCATCCGCTCAAGTTGATTAACCACGCCTCTTCCTGAAATCCTCTAGTGTCCCCAGCAAAATGAGATGGATGGAGTTTTAGGATCTCTCTGATGTGATCTACCATTGTAGATTATCTGCCTCTAGGTCTCTCAACATGATCATCACATTGCCTAGGGATCCTAGATATGTCCCTATGTCCTATGTAGCCCTGTCTCCATGACCTCTCTATGGTGAATCTCATCTGACTGACTCCACATGTGGAGATATCTTCCCTATGCTCATCACTATGTCAAGAAGGTGCACAAGCCTTTATTGATAGCTCTTTGTTCTATATGATGTGCCTCCCTCCCAAATATCCTCTATGTATAGCGGCATTAAAATCCTGTAGCGTATGAAGTATCTGCGGTAATGTGGCTGCTACTTCCTGATCTAGAGGTGGTAAGTCTAGGTCAACATGCAAGAACCCCTTGTTTGGTATGCACTTCCTGCATAGACAAAGGCAAGAGTTAGTTTATTACTCTAGATTTTTTTTTTTAGTTTTCTAGGTTTTCTTCATTTAAAACATCATGCAATGTTGTGTGATCTAGGTTTAGAGTTACATTAATGTTTTCTTGTTATGCCTTATGTTTCCAAGTGTGCCTAGGGTCTATTCGTTGAACCCATGGCTCTGATACCAAGTGTAACACCCACAATTTTAATGTTCTAAAACCACATTAATCTTTAAATAATTATCTGGGAAATTGCAGAATTTTTTTTACCTTTGTTTTTAAATAGGTTACAAGGGTGTCAAAGCCTAATATATGTTTAATTAATTTCTACCAGCAATTGCCACATTAGAAAGGATACATTAGGTCTAGATTATTAATTAACTATTCTTAATCCATTTCCAAGTCAATTTAATTATCAATCTAGATAAGTGTGCCATAATTTCTCTTACTAGGTTAAATAGTTTCCCTTCTTAAATTAACATTCAAACCCATATTTAATAAACCTTATCCTTAGTTACTTTACTTCCATTATCTTAATAGTTTTAATCTACATTTAAATAATTAATAAAACATATTAGGAGAGTTACATAAATAACTTAACATACAAGGGTATTAAATGGCCACCTTCACCCATTTACACATACCTTTAAATTACTTAAAATTACCCATAATACATATTCTTACCTAAAAATCATAGGGTTGATCCTTAACCCTTGGATCAAATCCATTATGGCCACTAGATGTTAGGGTTCCATACTAACCCTAAATATCCTTATGAAATCTTATTAAAGCTTTTTCTTTGCCCCTAGCCTCCTCATTTGGTCACTTTTCTTTTGTTTAATTTTTGCAGGTTGGAGAAATGGAAGCCATGGGAGCAAGGAAGGAAGAACCATGAAGGAATTCACAAGAAATCAAGATTAGTTTAGTTTAGGATTATGGATTTATTATTGTAATGTATTTCATTTGAAGATTGTAGAGGTTTCCACTCTAAATCTGGAGTAATGTTATAAATAATTTTTTTTTTTGTCTTCTATTTGGGAAAAACCCTACTTCTTTTTAATCCATGATATTGAATGATTTTAAATACCCATTTAAATATTTACAAGTTTAGAAACAATGAATTTATGCCCTTATGGCTTGCTAGTGATTTCCTCTTAAATTTGCAGGCGCTTAAATTTTTAATTAAACCAAGTTGAAATTTGCACAGACACAGATTTTTATTTTTTTTCCATTAGTGATGAAACTGCCACCCAAAGTAGGTTGGAGGTCCTAGGTCTGCTGCTCTACCTGGGTTATGATTCATGAACCACCACCTTTCCTAAGTGGCAATTTAGAGACCGTCGCTCTGCACAGGGCGAGTGGTCATGTTCTTTGAAAACAGAACCATCATTTTCAGTAATTTTTCAAAAACAAATTTACTTAGAGTGTTTTAAAGTTTATCCTTAGCTTAATTTATGTTCCTAAAGTCTCTAGTTGAAAGGTTTAACCATTTATTCATTCCATTCCTAAAATTACTAAATATAAATATTTTCTATTTTCGTAGTAAGAAGAAAACAACTACAAGATAATTTTCATTTTCTTTCAACAAAATGCAATTTTTCAACACAATAACTTACTTAAATTTTATTGCATCTTTCCATCTCTACTACAACCATTTGTTCAAGTAACCATAAGCAACTTTATTTCACATTCAAATTTGCAATGAATACACTATTCAATGTTTTACAACTTCTATACTTTCTTTTCATTTTTTACACAAAATACAAACACTTACAATATACAATGAACTTTCCTTTTTTTCTTTTAGGCATGACTCATTCTCTTACAATGTAAAGAGATTTCCTTTCTACAATACTATTACAACTTAATAAACAAAATATACAATATAACTTTTCTTTCAAATACAATACTACTAGTCTTCCACCTTAAGTGGGAATTACAAGAAAGGTTTTCTCACAAAGAAGGATTTATTTTGGGACTACAACAAATGCTCCAAATTCCAAATCTCCAACAAGAGCTCCACCATGTCTTCACTTGATCACAACAACAAAATGGGGGAGAGGCAAAACTCTCCACCCAACCAATAATCCAATGAGGAGAAGAAGCTATCCTCCTCATTGGCCCCTGAGCCCCAACCAAAATGCAATAAAAGATGGATCCAACTCATGGAAACTATTACAAAGCTTTCACATCACAATACAAAGATTTCACAACCATTTGAAAACACAATCAACAAAAAATACAATCACAAGAAGAAAACTAACAAAATATACAAGTCTTGAAAAAGTAAATCCAATGAGGCAAGGATCTATGGGGAGATCACTTATGCCTCCCAATGGGATTAGGTACCCACCTTAAAAAACCCTCCAATATAAATCTCAAAACCCCTACACAAATCTAATGCCTCCCTCATGATTCTCTTATGCCTCCCATATTCTCTTGTGCCTCCCTACAATACTCTTATGTCTCCCTCAAAAGAACTAAGTAAGAAATGCAAGCATTTTCTTATCCTAGGTGGGGTACCCAACCAAAATCCCTCCATAACATGAAATAAACTTTTATTCCTCCCTACATATAAAATCTCCATAGCCTTATCTTACACCATACTTAGGAATTCTACCCAAGAACCTAACAAGCATACCAAAACATTCAACATACAAATATACACATATAAGAGAAAATAAATTAAATAATGGTGTAGTTCCTACCTTTCCATGGTAGAACTTGATCAATGGATCACCCTCCAAGATCCATTAAGCTCAATCCAACTCCAACAACCTCCAAACTCAATAAGCACTCGAAAACTCTCCAACTCAAAAATTAGAAGAGAACAAATGAAGTAACCCTCAAAGAAACAAATGAACTTGCATAAATAGAAAAGGGAGAGATGAGGATGAGGTGGATCCATGTAAGATACCACATCACTTATGATCATCTCCACATCATAAGTCAAACACCAACCACAATGCACAATAAATTGGTGGTTGAGAGAAATGACAAACCACTTACACACACAATCCAAACCCACACCCCCTAAGGAAAAAAAATGAAACCCATATAAGAAAAGTGCAATTAATGTCACTTTTTATCTTATAAGACACATAATGGGGTCTATTTTTGACCCCCTCCAATTCATAGGTAGGGTTGGTATAAGAAATTAAGATGTGTAGAGTGGACAACACTCAAATTTACTTATACTCAACTTAAAATCCCATAGTCCAAAAGACCAACAACTTTAATAAATAACTCCATTTGTCACATCCCCAAATCACTTAATAACTTGATTTAATTACTAATAGAAGCACATTAATCAACAATGATAAAATAAATTACATCACAAATAAACCACATACTGTGTACAATAAATAAAATAAAAGGAAAGGATTGCACACATGCCCATGATCACAATTGGAGGTCATTCCCCTCATGGGGACCCCCTAACAATCTATAAAAAAACAAACAACAACCATTACCCAAGTTGTCATGTTGACCTTTAGTGTATCCATTTAGTATTCCGCTGTGGTTGGTTTCCAACCCCCTTTTTATTGTTGTGATATAATTACCTGTAAGATCACACAATACCTCCTTCGGCCTCGTGGCTGCATCAAAATAGCCAAGATAAAATTTACACACATAAATCAATAATCATTCGCATATAGTTAAATCATTATCTCTACTAACAATGTTGTCATTTGTCTAAAATTTCAACATCTCAATTCTATCTTTTTATCAGTATCGACAAGATCCCAAGATTAGTTCAAATGCTAAATCCTACTCAACACAACAAGAATCCCAAATGCCAATAATTATATATATATATATATATATATATGCTAACATCACATCATCATCATCAATTTAAAATTATCTCTCAACATCTCTAAGAAACCACACAAATCAACTATGAATCAAATTCCATTAATAGTCAGAATATCTCTATCATCTAACATTATCTTAAACCAAAGTAATTCAATAATATACATGTCTAGAATACACAGTAATCAAAATCAACATATAATAAGAGTCGAAGATGAGTGGGCATTTAACCGAATATAATAAGTTTTAAAAGAAAAAGGAAGGGGGATTATGTATTAATTTGGAAATTTAATTAACACTTGTTATAATAAAGTAAACTTTGCGTGGAGGTTTTTATTTTATATATTTGATTTGAATCATTTTTTTTCAAAGTTTAAATGTTTTAAGGGAAATTTTTTTAATGACATAAATAACACTTACTAGTCTTTGGTGTTGGGTGCACGAGAATGCTCGTTTTTTAATTTTTTGTCTTATTGATAGCCTATGGTGGATTGGTTTAAGATTAACAAAAAATTTAAACCTCGTGTTGGCTGGAATTATTTAGCAAAGAGATGTGTGTTTAAATATCAATTAATGATAACAATAAAATTAATACCACGTCTTCCTTACTTTTTCTTCTTTACTAAATTTATGATGGAGATTTTGTTTAGCATATTTGTTTTATTAACATATTTAAACGAGATCATTCTAAAGTCTTTTAAATTGATGAAAACAATTATTTGACGTAGTTTTCCTTTGCATCAAAAATACCTCTTGAAGGAAACCAAAGTGAGTTTAATCATTTGTGAATGACGTAAATGACGCTTGGCACATACCTAGTCATCCATAACTTGGTTAACTTTATTATGATATAACTCCAACATGATTGGTATGTCTTTTTGGTAGCAACGGTCAGAATAAAACTAAACGTGTCTTAATGACACAAACCTTGGAGTGATGCGTGACTAATAATAGTTCAATTTCCATGAAAAGAAATTTAATTATTTTTAAATTTTTTAATCATGAGTATTGGTTAACTAATATTCAAAAAAAACTAAATAGTTCCAGTTTTTTTTATGGGTCGCAAAAACTGGGGCATTACAAAATCAATTTTTTGATGTTAAAAGTTTAAACCCCTGTCCATGTGTTGATACAACAATAAATCCTACAAATTTAATATTTATGGTCAAATTCCATGTAATTCCAGATTACAACAGTTCCAATTTCACCGCGACACCCCCCAAGTTTAGGGAAACTTTCGTTTCTAATAAATTCAGCTCCCTGTTAGTTCAAAGCTTTCAGTTTTGCATTCGGAGCTATGAATTATTACATGTTTTTGTTTTTTTCCCGTGGCATTAATTGAAGCAACCTGAATGATTAAAACTACGAACCTGCAGATGATAAAGGCAAGCCAAATTCAAATTCAAATTGTGCATGGAATTTGTGTTTAGCTAGAGTGGAGCGAGTTACAATCCATTGAATTAGAAGAAGCAACATAATCACAAATGGTTGTCCAGGAGAAAGAACCAGAAGAACTGAAAGCAGGTTCCAAACAGGAAACTTCGTATTACTTGAAAAAGTGTGTGCTCAAGGGTAGTGTGGTGTTGCAGGCAGTATATGGCCACCTTCGTTCCCCTTCAACACTTGATGTGGTTTTGGGAAAGTTATGAGCTCTTCCAGCTTTCCTTTTTCTTCTTCTCAGTTTTGAAAATTTTGGCTAAATTATAGTTTTAGAAGTTTGATGAATGGTGTCCTTTTGGTCAAGACATCTTAGAGGTTCAAATATATAGGCTGCCCCTTTTTAAAGAGACTGAGTTGCTAGTGTGTTACTGCAAAAATAGTGAACCCTGGGCCTCCTGGAATGACTTCTAATGCCTAACTGACTGCTCTAACAACACTCATAGATGTTAAATATGGACCCCTAGTCATATAAATTGACTGTAGTCAGATTCTGAAACTCATCTACAAAATAACGACTTCCACCCCTTTTGGTGGTCCTATGCACATTAAGCATAAAGAATATAGTATGATGTTTTTTCCAAATTTCATGGCTGACAAAATCCAACTTGAAGAAGCTTCTTCAAAATTTCATTTAGCTGAACACAAACAATTGCTTTATCATCTTCTCCGGAGGTAGATTGTTATTTTAGGCGATCGTCAACAGCAGATGGAAAAATTTATTTTGTAATGAACTTTTTCTTCAAACTATTGGGTCTAATTTAATTATTGTAGTGCCCGCAATAAATTAAGATGAAAATGAAATTAGAAAAATAGTGTGAAGTGAATTGAATGGGAATTAGTGGAAGCAATAATTGACTCCACGTAAAGGCAGGTGGTCTTCCTGACAAAATGCATGGGCTTCCTGAAAAACATGTCATTTCCCTGGCATAGAAATAATTTGATTTTATTTGAGATTTGAAAGCTTGGACAACGCAGGACCCAAGTTCATGTAGTAATTTTTAAAAAAATTTTTGGATAGTTGTAGTGAGGACAGAACCGTGAAGGACATCCTATGTGCAGGTGGTGGAAGAGACTTTTTTTGGAAGTTTCAAGAAGAGCAGTTCGGCGGATGGAAGGGCTTTGGCATGCCTTCTATTGAAAAGTCTATCTTAGCATGTGGGATACATTAAGTATGAATTTGGGATGAATTTTTTTTATATTAAATGGTTATTGGTAGGTTTACTAAGATATAGAATTGTGATTCCATGGTCAAGTGGATTATGATAAATTGAAACCTCTAGGCTATAGGGGAGAAAATGTATTTCTTGTAGCATTTTTCTCTAATTAGCAAAGAAAGCTAAAAAACATATCTAAAAAAAAAAAAGATACCAACAGGGATCACAAATTTTGGGGGAGAGACGAAAAGACATGGGTTTCCTCATCAGACAGTCACATTGTTTCCCCTATGCAATAAACATGGCTCTAACCTGATCACTTTACATTTTCCCGTATACTCCAGGCCTGTGCCAAAATACGAGCCCTAGAACAGAGTGTGGACAACCATCAAAGCATAAAATATGGAAGGAATCTTGTTAGATGTTGTAGTTGTAAATTCTTTGGTAGACGTGCATGGAAATTTAAGAACCATAGACAAGGCACATGAACTATTTGACAGCAATTTCTTCTAAGAAAAATGTGACTTTGTGGACAACATTGACTGCAGGATATGCACAAAATGGGTACTCCTCAAATGAGATTAAGATGCTTTAGAATATTTGTCAAGTTCAAATGGTAAATTTAGACAGGTTTAAATACATTTTCCACAACATTTTCCAGCATTCATTCATGCTTGCAATGAGATGGGAGTGTAACACGGATATAGATGTAATAGGATCATCGCATTAAAACCTCAGAATGTAGGTGAGATTTGATCAGATGAATGCATAGGAGAAACTAGTTGTTGGTAGAATACATGTAAGCCATAGGAATAGAGGCGTCTATAGGTAAAAACGTGGCTATGTTCTGCAATCAATACCCATAACCGGGGATGTAAGTTGCAATATTTCTATTTTATTATGGTTTATTACCTCATGTGTTTGATGGAGGAGGGCGTGTAGATACCTATCATGAGATGTTGCATCTCAGCCTTTGCTACGCATATTCTGATGCCTATGCATATTAAGCACATTGTCTAAAAAAACCCTCTGGAAGGGATTATCAATATTGAAGGATGCCTTTGGTTGTGTGTTGGGTATAAATCAAGTTTGTAAAGCCTTCTGTACAAATGGTCTTCCTAGTCAGAGCAAGGTCATTGGTGAATTTTTTGACATCAAATGCCATCAGCAGTCCCAAATGTAAGTCCCGCTTCCATTGACAACAATGATTGTTTAACCATGTGCACACAATGGAGGTTCATTGTGAAAAAATGTGGTTGACATTTTCAGTAAACTTAAGGATGCACAAATATTGGTTGAAGAGGCATGCGAACAATGAGTTGTAGATTATATCTTTTGGTGGACCATTGAATGGAGGAGAGCTCAAGAGTAAGTCTTTGCATATGAATCTGTTGGAAAAAAATATTCGTGTGGATACAGAATATGAGCTCCACAGCTTGGGATGCACCTCGTTCTCTACGGACGCTAGTACTACCAGGCATAGTTTCCTTACACTGCATCTGTTCATAATTTTTCGTAATGATTGGTTCTTCATTTGAAATATAATATAAGTATTAAAACACTAGTAGAATACTACAAATGGATATGTAACCATATTTTAATAGTGTAATCAAATAAAACAACACCATCGTAATTTATGCTACTGACTTACAATTTGACCCTCAATCATGGTCACTGACCACAACCTTATACAATTGTTAAACCGAGGGCATCAAAACTTGGTGCTCATGTATCTAGTTGGTATTGGTGAGAGTTAGATCGATGTTGTCAAATAAAACAATCCATTTCTGTCTACCTTGCAAAGTTAGAAAAACATGATTTTTAGAGACTCGCATTATAACACTCTTGAACCCCAGAAAGAGAGATGACAACTGTCCATCTAAGTGTTCCTTGTTATGTGGAGAGTCATATTAAACCATTAGATCGACCTCGATTTGATTATTGGTGCTATCTTTTCCAATCATTCTAGGAGCTCGGTTACTCTTATTTTACACCTTTAGGAAGCTGCCAAAAATTGAAAAGTCGGGTTTCGTATTGAACTCACCATTTCCGAACATTGACCAATGAAATGTCTATGACCGCCTTCACAAACCTCTAGTATTTTTACTATACAATTGTCTGGAACCATCAGTTTGGGGGAAAAAAACTCTTCTAGATAGTTTAGTGAAAAGGTATTTTGTAGGCCTCGGGTCGTTGTTTGACTAGGTCAAACTGGACTCAACTACGACTGATGGCTCAAGAAAAACCATCATTTTTTGTAACCCCTTCGTCCAGTTCTCAGTTCTGTCAACCTCGAATGAATTCTCCATATATAGGGGGGCATGCAGGAATATTTCCCATGTGCACGATTCCATCCATTGAAGATTCAATTTTTGGATGTGGTTATTCCTAGCTCTCGAGCTAAAATTGGTTGTTGCAGCTTGACCCAATTACGATCTGATGGCCTCGGAAAACTCAGCCGCCAATTGTAAACCGTTCGTCAATTCTAGAATTACATGTCAGTTCCTGTGAATTATTTGATATATAGGAGGACACGTAGGAATTTACTCACGTTGTGTATTTAGTCAACAGAAGACATAGTTTTTGAGCATGCACTTTCTTAGCCTCCGAGCCAAATTTGAGACGTTTTCGCTACTAGTAGAGAAAACGTGAAGGATAACCGTAAAAATCGTAGGACCCTAGTCAAGGAAATAACCTGCCGTTTAAAACCTCTTGGAACACTTATAGAATAACTAGTATGGAACTCTCTCTTTTGGCTTGTTGTGTGAAATATGACTTTTAGAAAAAATAGTGTTTCACTCTCTTCCTTATCTCTTTCTCCCTCCTTATTTAAGAAATGAAGTGAAATTAAATTAAATAGATATATGTCTCTCACCCTCTCTCTACAAATGCAAATTATTATTATTATGTAAATGGAAAAAAAATGTTAATTATGATAGATCTAGGTGGACTTCATGCCAATGATTTATCGTTGATTTCATGCTCACATGGTTTTGTTGGTGTGTGGGATCTTATATTTCCTCCACTCACATATGGAGGGTCATCTCACATGGGTTAGGTTTAGGGTTTGCTTGTGTGTCATGAACTAGGGTTACTCAACACCCTATATGTATCCCTTCATTTAACATTTATGAGTATGCCAAGACACTCTGTTGTCTTTCTCTATGTACAAGCTTTGTTTTGTTATACAAATTCTTCCATTGATTGATCGATTCCTCCTTGTGATTACGCTGGAGCTATTACGTGTCCTTGAGTGAAAATTCATTGTGGTGCACAGTTTTCAATATGATTCTCAAAAACTCTTTCATGGTATCAGAGCTAAGATCAGGTAAACATGTATTCGTCATTTAAGTTGTGATTACTCTTGGTTTCATTTTTTTACTCCTCGTGCAATTTTTTTGATCATTAGACTCTGGACATTTATTGGTAACATTCTTAACAAGATGTTCTTAGAAAGTTTTCGATTTTGTTGTGTTCTTCATGCATGTTCAGATCTCTTTGATTTTTTAGGGGTTTTATAGCTACATTTAGCTAGTTGTAGCTAAATCTAGCAGATCAACTAAAAAACAAAGGTCATTTCTCTTCTGGTTTTTTAATCTTGTTTATTGGAAGTGATTTTTGTAGATTTCTAGCTGGCTTTTTGTCCTTTCTATGTTTGCATGCAACCAGGCTTGATCTGTTGCTCACTTGACCTACATCGACTATAAATCAACGTGTTTTTCTTCCAAGTATGCTGGTGGATCTTTGACCTGCGTCATTTCTGGGGTCTCTACATTTGGTTGGATAGCCTTCGACCTTTCCAGCTCTCTACTCGTGGTTTCTTCTACTGAGTTTCTCTCTGCTCCTTCTCTACATTGTCGTGAGTTTCTACTTGCGTGTGGCCGGCTCTTTTTCTATCTCAACCAAGCCCCTTTCTCATGTTCAAACCTGTAGTGTCGTGAGGTTTGTTGTTTGCTAGCCGAATCCTCTGGTTTCCTATTTACCGTTTGCTATGGCCGAGCTATCATTCTCCCTGCTATGGTCTGTTGTGGTCTTCCGTGGTCTGTGTGGTCATGGTCTGTGTTTGTCATGAGTCTCTTTCACTTGCAAGCTCCTTCCTGAGCTCTACACCTGCTCCCAATGGTTCACTCCAACACATCCATAATGCTTGCCGAACTACCTCCACAAAGCACACCAAATGGCTCCACAGAAACTCAGATTTCCCTCCATAATTGTACAAAACTCTTTCTTATTTTCGGTAAGTTTTTTGGGTAAGTCAATTTAAATTTTATTTATTTCATTCAAAACCATATCCTTTTTTTGGGAAATTTTCCAAATTGGTAAGGTTGTTAAAATTTATTTAGTTCAAATAACCGTAAGCTTTTTTTAAAATTAGTTTCATTTAAATTTGATAGATCTTAATAGATTTTATTAAGTTTCCTTTAATAGATCTAAACTTAACGTATTTTAAATTGTAGTGGGAAACATTTTAAATTTGAATTTTTAAGAAAGGCAAGTATATTTAAATATTAATTAGGATTTAATTTGTATTAGATCTTAATTATTAATTCGTAATTAACTAGATTTAATTATATTAAATCTATTTCTATTAATTACGACTCTAAATTGACCTTCATTTATGATTAGTATTATTTAAAATTGTCCTTTAAATTAACATTAATTATCGGTTTTCAACTCCCACAACGTTAAAATTAGCTAAATTAGGTGTTTCCAAAACGATAATTTTTTTAAGCATTATTGTCAATTTTTTATTACTAATTGTGCTGCTCAAGTGTGCAATAACACTCTGAGCTCCTATTTGTCTTCCGCGTTCTTTTCTGGCATTCCGATGGTCTCTCAGGCTCCTCTTGAGTCCGTTTTTAAAACATTGTATTTTATCCTTATTATTGCTTGCAACTAGTGAGTGCATCTACCACAGTTTGTAGCAAGGGGGTATCCTTTGCGACATGAGACACTTTTTCTCACAACTAGGATTTGATTTCACCTCCTTCCTAGTTTTTGCAATTTTTGCTTGTATACAGTGTCACTTTGTTGCACTCCACAAAACATGATTGTGGTCTCCTCTCTTGTGCGTTATTACGCTAATTGCAAGGCAAGTTACCAAGTGTTTCAAGATGCATGCTCGGAACCGATTGTATTCAACGCACTAAACTATAAAGTGCCGAAAGCAGGGGGTTTATTATATTGTCTTGGGTGGTTATGATTCTTGTGTTTCTCTTCTGCATTCTTTCTCTCTCTTCACTATGGATGAACTTTCAATTCATTGTCTTACATTGTTTAGCTTCTTCGAATGGAGATCAAAAATGATTATGAAACTAAGGGGGTAAAGGGTTATTTTGCATCACCATGGGAATTAATAATGAACGAGACAACGACCCTGAAAATTCTAAGTGGTTAAACCGTAGTGATGAAGCTTTAGGTCTTCTTTGCATGTCTGTTTCTCTTGACTTGCTCTATTCCACATTGAGTCGTCCGAAACACCTAATTATGCGTGGAAAGTGTTAGATGAAATGTTTGGAAAACAAGATTACATGAGAGTGCATGAGTTAGAAAATGAACTACTAGTGTTAAATCTTAGTGATTTTGAAAACCTACAAGCATTTGTCTCTAAGTTTGTCTACACTAGATTGTTGTTAAAGGAATATCAAGTAGATAATAAATATTCTCAATTCATCTTGTCAATTCTCTCTAATTTAGGTCCTGAATATTTTGTCTTTGTGTCAACTTTTTACGCTACAAAAGCTGCCTTGGGCAAGGATTAGAATATGCGCTGCTTTGACTATTTCTCATCCCAACTCATTCGAGAACAAGACAAACTCATTCAAATGGGGTCCTCTCAATTCAAAGTCACATGCCCTTGTAGCGATTACTAGTAAGGAAAAGAATACTAAAAAGAAGAGAAAAAAAAGATCAACCTAAGAAGGAAACCAAGAAAAACTAAATTTAACACAAACAGTTCGACTTCTGAGCCTAGAGCATATAAAGATTAAGTATTTTTGTTCCTATTGTAAGAAGCATGGTCATAAAGAGAATATGTGTATGAGAAAACAAATTGATCACCTTACTCATTTACTTGAGATAAATCAAATAGGTGTTCCTAAGTCTATCAAACAAAATGCTTTGAAGGTCGAGTCTTCTACTACAAAAGGTTCTAAATCTGATAAGAAGAAAAGAAAGGCAAAGGCCCTTGTAGCCAAAGCTACTCCTTCATCGACATGGATTATAGATTCTAGTGCCTCGCACCATATGGCTTCTTCACATGTTGATTTCTCCAACATTGAGCCTTGTGGTATGTCCTAAATCATGATGGGTAATGACACAATAGTGTCAATTTCTGGTAGTGGATCAATAGAGATGGATGGGGGAGCATTCAAACAATTGTTGAGTGTTCCTGATCTCTCTACCAATCTCCTATCGGTTTACCAAGCTACTCACCTTGGTGAAGGAATGTGAGTGGAATTTGGTCACAACTTGGTGATTATTCATGAGCTTAATGATGACACTACAGTGGATGAGGGAAAGGCAGATCACCGTTCATGGTTATATACCTTTTCCCACTTTACTTATGATTCTACACCCACTGCATTGCTCACTCATGCAAATGAGGTTAGTAAGTCTATGGCATGAGCATTTTGTACATATAAATTATCACTACCTTGAACAATTAAGCCAAAATGAAATGGTCAATGGGTTACCCCACGTCAAGTTTTCTAAGGCTCTTTATGAGGGTTGTACCCTTAGAAAGCATCCTGAAAAGAACTTTGACAAAGGAAAATCTTGGAGAGCTACTCATCCTTTGGATCTTGTTCACAGCAATATTTCTAGTCCATTTCCGTCTCCTTCTTTTAATAGAGCTCTTTATGTTCTCACCTTCATTGATGACTATTCGTGATATACTTGGGTATATTTTCTTAAGCTTAAGTCTGAAGTCTTTGAACATTTTCAGGACTTTAAGGCTCTTGTTGAGAAACAGGTGGAACAGTCTATTAAGGTTCTTTGAACTGACAATGGAGGTGAATATGTAAACAATAGGTTCATGGATTTATATACTTCTGAAGGAATCTCCTTACAACATATAGTTGCTTATAGCCCTTCGTAGAATGGAGTAGCAGAAAGAAAGAACCATGCTCTTAAGGAGATGGCCACTTGTATGATTCATTCAAAGTCTCTTCCTCCGTAGTATTGGATTGAAGCAGTGAATTGTGCTAATTACATTTAGAATTGTGTTCCACATAAGGTAATAAGAGGGATGACACCCTTTAAAGCATGGTTTGGATGCATGTCTGATGTTGGACACTTTCAAGTCTTCGGATCCAAGGTTATGGCTCAGATTCCCAAGAAGAAATGCAAGGCATTGGAACCATAATCCAAACCTTATATCTTTATAGGGTATCCTGATGGCATGAAGGGATATCGATTGTTTGAATCCTACTTCTCATGAGCTTTATATTGAGAGAAGTGTTAAGTTTGATGAGTGTTCTTTGAATTCTAATTCTCTACCTATTGAGGTTCTTCAGCTTGCTGATTTGTATTCTGACTCATCAAATGATGATGTTGTTGAGCGTGCTCCTCTTCATGATCCTCCCAAACATCAGACCCTTGAGTCTTCTGATTCTGATAGTAGTGATGATGAGGACTATTTCCCTTCTCACTTGAGTTACGAATCTTCTGACTCAGATCCTGATCCTCCTGGTCCTCTTTGGGCTAGGAAAACTTTGCAAAGTGTTGGATATTTGGTTGGAGATACTTCAGGATATGAGACATAATCACTCAGATTTCATTAGACCCCACTTTTTCTTCACCTCTACCTCTAATCCACAGTCTTTCTAGGAGGCTTCTAGTATTCCTGAGTGGGATTCTACCATGAATGAGGAGTATTCCTCTCTCATGAAGAATGATACTTGGGATCTCACCCCTCTTCTGAAAGGAAGAAAAATCATTCGGTGTAAGTGGGTGTTCTGAACAAAGTATGGAGTAGATGGAGACACCGAAAATTTTAAAGCACAATTAGTAGCTAAGGGTTTCCCCCAGATAGCTAGAGTTGATTATACTGAAACCTTTGCTCTAGTTGCAAAGATGACTTATATTCGATTGACCCTTGCCAATGCCACAATAAACAGATGAAAAGTGCATCAAATGGACGTTAAGAGCACCTTCCTTCATGGTGACCTAGAGGAAGAGATGTACATGGAACAACATCTGGGTTATGTCCATGATACCTTCCTTGTTTATAAGTTAAATAAGTCTCTTTATGGCCTTAAACAAGCCTCTCGGGATTGGTATGCCAAGATGGACTCCTTTTTACTTATATTAGGGTTTACTAGGTGTCACTTTGAATCCAAATGTTTATATTTTATGGCAAGATGACTCCATAGTCAGTCTTGTTCTCTATGTTGATGACTTGTTGATCATAAGAAGATCTTCCTCTATCATTGATTCTGTGAAGATCACCTTGGCCAACATGTTTTCCATGATTAACTTAGGTCTGCTTCATTACTTTCTTGGGATCAAGATTTCAAAATCTGACTCGGGAATTTTGATTTCGTGCAGCCTAAGTATGCTCTTGACATTCTTGCTCATTTTTATATGTCTGATTGCAAGTCTTCTCCTACTCCTTTTCTTTCTGGGGTTAAGTTGGTTTCTGATTGCTCTACTCCCTTGGTTGATGGTACCCTTTATCAAAAATTGGTGGGGATATTGATTTACTTGACTCAAACTCGACTAGATTTTTTTTATGTTGTTGGGATCATGTCCATAGATTCATGCTAGGAGCCACATGAACTTGCATCAAAAAGTAGCTAAGTGGATCCTTCATTATGTTTGTGGCACCTATAATGATGGAATTCAATATTTTGGAGGGGTGGATATTGACTTGATTGGGTTCACAGATTCTGATTGAGCCAATGACTTAGATCGTTGGAAATCTACCTATGGCTACAATTTTCTCTCTTGGTTTGGGTCCTATTATTTGGTCTAGCAAGAAGTAGAATGAAATTGTAATATATTAGAAAGAGGAATAATACAGAGGAGCAGTTAACACTGCCACAAAGGCTATTTGGCTACAAGGTTATTCTGACAGAGTTTTGAATCCACTTTTTGTAGCCTACCATTATCTATTGTGATAACATGAGCACTATCTCAATTTGTAGAAATGCATTTCAGCATCAGCAGACGAAGCACATTGAGATCCATATGCACTTCATACGATAGCTTATTCATGATGGTATCATTGACATTCAGTACATTCAGATAGCTAATCAGATTGTAGATATATTCACCAAGCCCTTCACTAAGGTGAAGTTTCTTCACTTACTGGTCTCTTCTTAGGGTGAGGTCTTATGGAGTTGCTCATCTTCTTCGGACTATATAGTCCTTCTCTTCTTCTTCTGATTCTAGGAATATGTTGTTTATACATGAGCACCTTATTAGGCCTTTTGTTGTCGGGCTCCATTGACACATATTTCTTAGTTGCTTAGGAGTATCTTCTTGTTCTGTCTGACTCATCCTAGCCACTACCCCAGCTTTGATGAAGGGGGGGTGTGTTGTGTGTGTGGGATCCTATATGTCCTCCACTCACATATGGAGGGTCATCTCACATGGGTTAGGTTTAGGGTTAGGTTTAGGGTTTGCTTGTGTGTTATGCACTAGGGTTACTCAACACCCTATATGTATCCCTTCATTTGACATTTATGAGTATGCCAAGACACTCGATTGTATTTCTCTATATGTACAAGATTTTTTCTATTATGCAAGTTCTTCCATTGATTGATCGATTCCTCCTTTTGATTGCGCTGGAGCTATTACATTTCCTTTAGAGTGAAACTTCATCATGGTGCACAGTTTTTGATACGATTCTCACAAACTCTTTCAGGTTTTATAGGATGCAAGTAAGATGATGACACAACATGGTTATGATTCATTGTATATTATTGTAATTCATGTATGTTAACAGAAAATAAAATTTTTATGTATTTCTATGTTACAATAAAGACTTATTATTGAAATTAGGAAAAAAAATACTACAAATAGTATCAAGACCAAATAGAATTTAATGAACACAAATTATCAGTATAATCTTTAGTAAAAAAGGATGTAAACTCCTTCTTGTATTGATGATCAAGCAGAAATTGTACATAACATAAGAAATTGAAGAATTTTTCTATCTCTTTGATCTTTCACAAGGATTTCTCTCTCTTGAATTCACAAGAATAATTAAGAAGACCCTCAAATGAGGAGTGCTTTATAATTTATAGATGAAGAACAACTCTTCATCTTCCTAGTGATTCTTCATATACCCCCTAATGACACTTCATATGCCTTAAAAAATTTCACATTCCTAGGAGAACATTAAGTCCCCTTGTATAACTAAAGGGTGACTTATTAATTGAAAATATTAAGGGATGCAAAAAAGTGCAACCCCAATGCAAGATTAGAATATTGAGGAGAGAGAAATATAGGGGATGAGAGGAGAGAGAAAGAGAGTAGAGAGAGGGAGAAAAATGTCAATGAAGAAAAATACTTACTAATCCATTGTTCTACTTGACCAATCTGATGCAATGCTCCAATGTAGTGAAATTTAGACCTTGAGATACTTTCCTTAGATGACGTATGGACACCGAAAACTAAGTGTTTAAAAACTTTGTCAAGTGATTCCATTGGTGATCATGAGCATCACTCATGAAGATACTCTTTGAAGAGGTTGAAGATTTTGACCAAATCCCACCTTAACTCCTTGCAACATTGCCACACTACTTAGTTGATTTGAAGACAATCCTGATGAAACACATCATAAATAGTCTGACAGCGTCGACAATGAATTCCACCTTACACCTATAAATTGAAACATGAAATGAGTGTCGAAAGACATTGTTGGGATCCATGTAAGTAACCTTATTGGCATGTAGTCTTACATAGTCCAATGATAGAGACTGCACTATTTCCTATCTCCTACTTAGAAGTGAAAGGTTATACCTGCACCACCTTCTACCCTATCCATTTTTACTTCATGGTTCTTTAGCAGGAAAAAGCAACTTACTATTTTTAGCAAGTACAAAAAATCAGCTCCTTCAGAATTTGATTGGCTGTGATAACTGGTAATCTTCCTTCCCTCTATGCTTTCCTCACTTTTTGGACCATTCTTCTATTTTTGGCAGGTGTTTATGGGACAACTTACTATTTTTATTAAGTTTCAATTTTAGACCAAGATGACTATTTCGATGATTTCTCCCTGTAATACATCTTCTGTGTTCACCGCCTCCTTCACAGGTTATTCATTTGATGACTTTCTTGAAATAGTAGTTTTCTAGGTAGAAGACCTACTATTTTTAGAAATTGGGCTTCTAGTGGTCATATATTTGTGGAAAAAAGTTTTATGATATGGTTTTTTTCCCAATATTGCCCCTCGAATATCCTGGACCCGCCCGATCAGTAGTTTGGGAAATTTTAAAGTTTCAAAAAATTGACCTGGCAGCATGTCTAAACACAACAGCCATTAACAGATCCTAAAAATTGAGGTCTTATTTTTCTTTTGAATTTATAATAAAAATTACATTTTTGTTTCAGGTTTTTAATTTTTACTCCTCTAGTGATCTTTCTCTTTCATTTGACTATCGATTTGATGGGAAATCAAGTGTTTGTCTCTGTTGATCCAGATGGAAAATTTATTTGTTGTGAGTGGTTTGAATAGTGGAATGAGGATTAGAAGGTGAGGTTTAAATTTATTTTTAAATATAATAACACATTAAAATACAGATCTTCATTTTGTGCACCGGTTAGCAAGATATGTTTGAGTCTTCGTTGTATGACAATGGAGTCTTCTAAAGAATTTATTCACTTTTCTCCTTTGTTCTTCATTCCTCTGACTCTTTCAATCAATACCTTCTTTGAAACCTTTGTATTCTCATGTATTTAATAGTTTATCTAATGTGGTGGAGCTTGTTTAGAGCAGTAATGGTGAACTGTCTAGGTTATAGAGCTATGGGAGGGTGAAGCTATGGAAAGTTGGAAGCGGGAAAGAAAGTGGTAGGAAGGATTTAAAATCTTCAAAAAATGAAAAGCAGGAATTTGAGGAACATTTTCATGTCTATAATTTCCCTTAATAATTAAGGGATGAGAGGGACATCAATTTGCACGTTGCACCTCATCGTGACACATGGCAGAAATGTGACGGCTGAGGATTTGAGCTAAAAAATTACGCTGGAAGCAATGGGGGGCTGGAAACTAGTCATATGGAGGACCAGGAGACATTCCTTGGGTTGGGATATTTTTTTGGATGTCCCTCATGTATCCTAGAAAAAAGTGACATTAGGGTCATTAATTTTCACAGCCCGCCTCAGTTTGACACTTGGCAACGATCTGATGGTCATCTATTTAGCTCCACTAGCTCTTGGGGGCTGAGAAAGTGCACTAGAGAGGGTCACATGGGTGACTTGGAGGCGCTTGGGGGTTGGGTGGATTTTTATGTCCCTCATGTCTACTAATAAAAAATGTACATGAGGGTCATCAATTTTCATGGTGCGCCTCAACCTGAAATTTGTCATAGATCCGACGGTTGAGCTCCTGCAAGCATCTGAGGGATGAACTAACTAAAATATGCTTACACTTAGCATTTCATCCAATTCAACCAATTGACAACACTTCGTTAATTCCCCATTCTTCGCTCCACTCTCAGATGCCCATTTACAACACCTTCTTGGTCATATTCTTCCCATATTCAACTTATTTGGCTAATATCTCTCTTATTAGCTAAACATTCCTCCTTTTAACCATTCAGAACCTCCCTAGTTCTCTCTAGACCACTTCTATTGGCTTCGTAGGCTATCTATCAGTCACAATTGGTTATCCAGACCCCTCCCAACTCTCAATGAGTCTCTAATCACTTTCTAATCAAGTTTAACTAGCCTAAATCCTAGTTAACTAGCCTAAACCAAGCTTATCTAAGCCTAAAGCATGTTTATCCTAATCTAATCTAAAAGTGATTTTTGAGCTTTAGTCCCACATGCACCCAAATTCCAAACTCTCCCAAGTGAAAAACTATAAATAGAAGGGTCACCCCTCCCTCTCAACCTTACACCTTGTTTTCATAACAAAAATATCTCATATTTGGAGATCTTGGCATTAGAAATCATTTGTGATAGCTTTAAGCTATAAAACATTTGGATCTTGGCCATACTCCATTGTTAAGAGCTCCCCCATCTTGCATCCATCCATTCCAAATATAGTTAGTAAGGGAAGATCTAAAGCTTGGCCATGTAGCCAACTTGGAGAGATCTCTTCACTATGTTTGAGAGTAAACAATACATAATTTGATTGCTTAGAATCTAACTAGGTTCACTTTCATTAAGCTTTCATGGAGTAGAGAGTAGTATATATGCTAGGGTTTGAATGTTAGTTTCAAATTTATATATGCATAGATAGTTTCTTGTTTAGCTCTAATCTTATGGTGCATGGTTGAGTTTAGTCAAGCTTGAGGTTCTTTAACCTCATCCCATAGCTTTGCAAACCTTTCCATTGCATACATTTGGCATGCCCGGTGGGACACTTAGTCCATCCTCCATTAATGGAGTCATTTTGAAGCTTTTATTTTTAGTTTCTAACTTTTCTTAGTTTCAATATTTTTAGGTTAGTTTCAAGCTTTCTAGATTAGTTTTTCAAAGTTTTTTAGATTAGTTCAAGTTTTTGATTTCACTAATCTTTTTGTATTAATGGCTAAATATCAGGTTTCTTAACTAGTTTAGCTAGGATTGTCTTGCCTTTGTGCTCTTTGTAGGATCGAAGGAGGTAAAGTGCTGCCGGAATTGAAACAAATTAATGAAATTTAACATTTTTAAAGATTTTTTTGAAAAATCCCGTGTTTTTAGCCACCTACAGGGAAGGGCACGCATACATCTTTCTGCTAGCACGGGCACTTTCTGACTGTCATTTTTATTACAGAAGCGCTCAGGCACCTAAAACTGCATGTAGGTACCCTAAAGCTTGGAGGCACTTCATCATGTGCACATGTGCAGCACTCTATGCCCAAACCTAGACACACACCCAAACCCATGGTGCGCCCTCACCGATCTGTCATAAATTTTCTTTACCAGAGGCACACACACGCCAAACCCATGCACATGTGTACATGTACCCTAACCCTGTAGCACATAAAAAAAACCATTCGTGCACACACCCAAACCATGGCACACATGCCCAAACCTAGCACATGCATCTCTTGGGTAGCGCAATAACCCTGCAGACCTAACCAACTCTCATTTTTCTCAGAGGTGCACACATACATAAAAGGGTGCACATACACCCAAACCCAGGTGCAAGGTGTTCTATAGGAGGTGCGACATGCATAAAAGGGTGTGCACACTCGTTAAAGGTATATCTGATTTGGTTTTGGTTACAACTTTTTAGTGCTCCTTGTTTTGATCATATCTTTTGACTCGTTAACCCATTTTTTTGAATAGGTGTCAGAAAGAGAACAAAGCATAATTTGTGAGGGAAATTCCAAAATTAATACCTTTGGTATAATTATTCTATCACAAAACTTCCAAAGTGCTCCAGAGACCTCCAAAGATGCAAAATACTAAAACTGTTAAAAAACTGCTAAAAATAGATTTCTAGAATTTTTGATTTTCTTGGTTTTCTAACTTTTGCAGGGTTCTAACAGTGGTTTATAGGTTTCCTCTTCATTAAGTTCTCTTGTACTAACTTGTTTTAAAACATTTACATCTTCATTTTTGAAAGTTTGAAATGTGTATGCTCCTCTCTCACACCTTTCTAGGTGATCTTGGGATTCAGAAACATTTCACCACTTTATTCATACTTGCAAAATGGTTTATTTAGCTTTCAAAGTTGGTTAAAAGGAACTCATTTTCACATTGTACTTAGGAATTTTCCATTTATTGCAAATTTGAGTGAGATACCTTGTTGCATATGCTCTTTCCTTGCATCTTAGGATGATCTGGGAAATCAAAAACAACATCTTATCTCCTTTATATGACATTTTGGAAAATTACTAACCTTGGTATGTAGGACCAAAATTTCTTGTCAAAGAAAGGCGTCAAAACAAAACAATAAAAAACCTCTAATACATGTGTTTTCATACAGGTTGCCAAATGGTGTGCTACTTAAAACCACATTTAAGATAAGCAAGATAAAAAAACACACCACTTTCATCACACTGTATTGCAGGTTTCAGAAAAGGGTACGTCCCTATCCACTTAACTGGAACATAACCCCTTTGGCATAACACCTTAAGCTACAACAATGGGGGTGGTTCCAGGAACCCTAAAGTAATCCACCACTGAGTAACCTCGTGGATGAAACAGGAAGCGCTCCGCTTACCCACTTGACTAGTTTTTCCTTGTGAGTTAGCATTACCAGTTGTCCGTATGGCGACCCCAGTGAGAGTACACATGGATGCATTTATTTCCCACTATGCTTGAAGGGGGTAAAGTAAAGCCGAGATACTCCCAATTTAGTCATTGTGACTTTTTGGGTAAATCAAGCTCGCTTAAGACAACTTTGTAACACCTAGTTGAGAGATCTTATTAGGGAGGCCATTCTGTCTTGGAGCCCACTTTGCTAGTCCTTTTTCGTGTTGTGCCATCACGAAGTGGCAACTTACTTGGAGTCTGAACCTTGTTTATCAAACAAGGAAAAGAGTCCACTTAAGTTTGATCTAAGTGCTTTTTACCATGAAAATTAGACAACGTCTCACTTAGCTTAGCTTCTTTCTCACCTTCGGATGAGGCGAAGCTCTACCCAAGTGGCACTTAGTTTATTTTTCATCTTTTTGATCTATACCCATGCATTCTCACTTTCCACTTTTGGGGTGAGAAGGGAGCATACCTCGCACGTCTTATCAAAGATGGTACTTGCCACTTTTTTGTCCGTTTACGCCCATCCATGTTTACGGCTGGGTTGTTAAACGTCTAAAGTGTGTAGGTACATTTTTGTATCTTTGATAGTCCTTCAATCTTGATTTCAAGATTGTCTTCACTACTGCGAGTTCAGTTCATCATTTGTCTCTTCTTGAGTTTTTAATTTTGCTCGCATTCTAGTCACACAATCTTGGTACTTATGTTGTGTTTTCAATTTTGAGAACGTGATATAAGTCCCTTTATTATGTGGTTACGCTGCTCACATGATTAAGAACTTCTTGTTATATTCATTACTTGGTTTCAGTTTTGACATCATCTAAGTCTTTTTAAAAGTGTTGATATCACCTTATATATATCACGATGATGTTGTCTTGATACTAACACCTTGCTTGCTCAGTTAATGTATCAGGATAACGTTGTTACGTTATATCTAGTCGCGACTTCCACTTTTCAGAGAACTTAGCTTTCATCGGCACTCAAACTAGTTTTAGTATACCTCGTCGAGAGACTGCATCAATACCACATCGATACTTAGGCCTTGTTAGAATTCTAACTTGACCTACATATTGATATTGTATTGTCACTATCTGTTTTAGGGTGTAGACTTGGCATAACAACAAATTCGAGTGATCATTACATCTAGGTGTTCATATGAGTGTTCTTTGATAAAACAACTGCATAGCATTACATCTAGGACACACTGTGGCATATTTCAAACATCACCTCGGACGACTTGTAAAAATCATACATTTTAGGATTCACGCTAGCTACATACAAACATTGGCTAGTAATGCCTAAAATCACAAAGATGGCAACCAAATCAAATGAACATGACTTAGGAGAAAACCCTTTCGAAACCTTCCCATTTAGTGGAAACAACTTAGCGCCTCTCTTTTCTCAAGTCAAGGATGCGGAGCCATTAATTGACCACAGTGGAGAAGAGTCAGACTCTTCCAGAGAGCAACAAAGATTAGACCTAGGTAGATTTGATGAACTCCTATATTATAACAGAGATCAGGTACTCGCAAGAGTCCTAGAATTAGGAGCAAAACTTCCACACGAACGCGCAGTAGAAACCAAGGTTCTTAATCACAAACCAGAAGAATGAGCATCACTCTTAGATATAGATAACCCTTTCGACATAGGGTATGCTTCTACTTCCAAGAAACATCATGCCACTGTTGAAGGAGACCCATCACGACGGCCTTATTACAAAGCTTCACGTAAAGTGAAGGTTGAGCGTAAAGCCTCACCTCCTCCCAAATTCAATGAAGAGGAAGACCCTCTAGTTGAAGAAGAGATCCTTCAAAAATAGATCTTGAAATTGAGCCAGAAATTAGCAAACCTAGGCTCTTCAAGAAGAAACACGTACAAAGAAAAAGATAAAATGAAACTTAGCAAGTTTCACTTTGATCCATACACTGACACTACCTTTAAGGTGGCTAAGCCACAAGCACCGATGTCACCTACTAAAGAACAACTCATTCAAAAATGAGTTACAATCGATGAAAGACAAACTTACTACCCTACAAGAGGGAAATGTGGGCCATAGCAGGAAATACTTGTATGAGGAGTTGTGCCCTTACCCATTTGACAAGGACATGCTATGGAAACCCTTCCTAAAGCACTTCACCGTTCCAAATTTTGACAAATATAAAAGCAAGGGTGATCCTCGGGATCACATCAAATACTTTTATATGGCTTGCCAAGAGGTCACATATAGTGATAATTTCTTGATACGACTCTTTCCTCGTAGTCTAGGGGCATTGGCATTAGAATGGTTCTTTAGCATACCTAAAGGATCTATTACAACATGGCCCGCGCTAGCAGAGAAATTTGTTTGGCATTATTCATTCAACATGGAAAATGACATCACAATGAATGACCTCTGTAATGCCAAACAAAATCCCCATGAGACCTTTGCAAGTTTCTTACAACGATGGCATGGGTTGGCAAGCCGTTTCCCTTGTGCGTTGCCAGAAAAATAGCTAGTGAGCATCTTTGTTCCTAACTTAAACCCAGAAATAGCCTTCTATTTACAAATGCACTGTGGCTCTAACTTCGAAGAAGTCATAGAGAAAGGCAGTCAAATTGAGAAGGCCCTCATTGCAAAGGGTACACTTAAACCATTTGTTAAAGACAAACATGAAGCTAAATCAATGGACAAACCAAAGTTCTTTAATAAGAACAAGCATGTCATTGGTGATGGCATTATAGACTCCAAAAGATTCCAAATCGTGTAGACATAGGCCTGCTTTTAAAGCTCTCACAAGGACCTCATCCCAAGGCACCCACTAAACACACATTCACACCATTAACAGAATCCTTGTCAGCCATACTAAAGTAGTTAGATAATGTAAAAATGGTGGAATATCCAACTACGACAGTACCATACCCAGAGGATGCTCCAAAACCTAGTTGGTTCAAAGACCATGAGTATTGTGACTTTCATCGTGTTAAAGGGCACAAGACAGATAGGTGCTTAAGACTGCATCATTACATACAAGACCTCATTGAAGAGGGTAAAATCACCATAGATTCTCCCCTGGATTCAGGACAAGGTCCAAATGAGAAAATGGGTATCTACAAAGAGCCTTTTCCTAATCATGCAGATAAAAAAGAAAAGGAAGCCAGATCATGGGAAAACCTCCAATGACTATAGAACTGTCACTTATGTTTACCCTACTAATGATAGTTCCTTTGATTCTCTCATAGGATGTATTCGCTCCTCTGATGAACAAGTCAACGCTATCCGGATCTTAGAAAAGAGTTGTGCAATAGGGATGAGACGGGCTCGTTTAATCATACCAGATCCCATGCCTATCCCTCAGGAAGGTCAGTATAATTTGATAGATCAGTTAGAGAAAACACCTGCTAGGATATCCATTCTCGATCTCCTCAAAATATCTACTGCCCATAAGAACATACTGTATAAAACATTGCAAAAGTCAGGAGTCTCTACAGATGTAGACCCTACACACCTCCAAGCCATGATTGCACACCTAGACTCCAAAGATTATATTACTTTTGATCACACCATAATCCCGCATAAAAACCCAGAACACAACTTGCCCTTATACTTAGAAGTGGTGGTTACTCATTGTAAAATCAAGAGGGTACTTGTGGATGGTGGATCCGGTCTGAACATTTGCACTTTGAAGCTGGTCAAGTAGCTAGGCCATTCAGAAACGGATCTAGGGGGAAAGACTATTACAATCACAACATATGACAATGAAGAACGAGAATCAGCAGGTACCATAGTAGTTCCCATGGAAGTAGGCCCAACTTTTCATGACACGATGTTCCATGTCCTTGACTTGGACCTTCCATACAACATGCTCCTAGGGTGCCCATGGATCCATGCCATGCAAGCTATCAAATTTTCATCAGTGCATCAAGTTATGTTATGAAGGTCAAGTAGTTATCATTTTGGGTGACCCAGAACCATTCACACATTGTAGGGCTTTGCACAGCTTTCTCTCGTGTGGCTTATGAATGTCCTTTGTGTTGTTACCCCCCTACAAATGGAAAATATTAAGAAATGAATAGATTCAACATCAATCACACCTTATAATAAAGATTTTCCTTCATTAGTCAACCCATTCTCTTCATGGGAGGCAACATCAGAAAAATATGGCCCAGGTGAGCCATTCACTCTTGAACAAGCTTTGTTAATATCAGATTTATCAGTATCTCCCAGAACAAGGGGTAAGCCTTATTTTCAGTTCAAGAGCACTCGGGAGCAGTGTCCTAAACCATTGGAAAATTTTGTCCATAGCGGTCTCCTATCTGAGGAGAAAATGTTAGAAGATCCTACTAGCAGAGTGCCAGAAGGTACCATGGCTTCATGCCATCAAGCACCCCAGTACATCAAAGGTCACCGCATGATGTTTGTCATGGGCTATAGTGGGTTTGGATGTGGCATTAATGCACAAGGCTGGCTAGAGCCTATTCCCATCCCTCATTTTAAGTCAGATAAGCATGGCCTGGGGATAAGGCCTCATAATACTCTACCCTCTGAGATTGATGCCACCTCTTCTAAACGTGAGGATGTTTCATCTCATTCTGATAGCGATGCAGATTCCCAATGTAGCCTCTACGAGGATCTTGCTTCCACTAACCTATTCCCAGATTCAGTGGTCCTTACCTTATCCGAATCCATCCCCTTAAACAATTATCAAGTAGCCCTTGTATATCCTGAACTTATAGATTGGGATCAACAACTTCACGTGCCACTAGACTTCTTTGAAAATGATGAGGCATTTGCAGAGTTCATGGGACTCAGGGATTCTATTCCAGCTGGGGACCACAAGAAAGGATTTGCAATTCAACTAGACACCTGTGCATACTTCAGGGAAGAAGTAGAGATGTGTGGACATTTGAATAAGAAGATGGTAAGTAAGAGTACAACCACTTCCGAGAAACCTGGAAAAAAGGATAGACGGAAATCTCACAGTGACAAACTTTTTGAAACACTCATAGATAAACAAAATGAAGAGTCTGTGGATGAAGTAGTTTATCCATTTAAAGATGATAATGAGCTACCACAGGAGGTTGATCTTACTCTTCCCCCTGATCCTACATGGATGGAAGATGCTTCTAAGATGCTTGTTGAGGAAACAATCAGCGTCAACATTGGCTTAGAAGAGTAGCCTAGAATGATAAAGTTGGGGGCTTCACTCTCAGCTCAGGAACAAAAGATCTTTGTAGAGCTCTTAAGGGAGTATGTAATTTGGGAATATGTAGATATGCCTGGGCTGGACCCATTAGTTGTGCACAACCTTTCATGCACCCAGATGCCAAACCCATCAAGCAAAAGTTGAGAAAGATGCATCCTAAGGTGGACCCTTGTCAAAGAAGAATTAGTTGTGCACAACCTCGTCATGCACCCGGATGCCAAACCCATCAAGGAAAAGTTGAGAAAGATGCATCCTAAGGTGGAACTCCTTGTCAAAGAAGAATTGGAAAAACTTCTAGCTACTGACTTTATTAAACCTATCAACTACTCAAAGTGGATCTCTAATATAGTCCCGGTACAGAAGAATCTTGTCATAAGAATTTGCACTTGATTTCCGTGACATTAATAAGGCATGTCCTAAGGATGACTTTCCCCTGCCTAACATTGACATGATAGTTCATTCCACTGCTGGTTATGAAATGTTGTCCTTAATGGATGGATTTTCAGGTTATAACCAGATACGGATTGCAGAAGAAGATCAACATAAAACAACCTTCATCACCCCTTGGGGGACATTTTTCTATAAAGTCATGCCTTTCAGACTTAAGAATGTTGGGGCCACTTATCAACAAGCAATGACTGTCATCTTCCATGATATGATGAATGACATCATGGAAGATTATGTTGATGACATTTTAGCCAAATCCAAGAGCAGAGAAGAGCACCTGGAGGTGCTTAGGCATATTTTTCATCAGTGCCTCAGAGATTATAAGGTACGCTTGAATCCCAAGAAATGTGTCTTTGGTGTTTTATCAGGAAAACTCTTGGGTTTCATAGTTTCACAGAGAGGGATAGAAGTGGACCCTGCTAAGGTCACAACTATTACAGAAATGCCTCTGCCTACAACTCTCAAGCAACTGAGGAGTTTACAAGGAAATATTCAGGAAATCCATCACTTCATTTCACAGCTTGCAGATAAGTGTCACCCATTTACTCATTTACTAAAGAAAGACGTTGCATTCAACTGGGGACCTGAATGTCAGAAGGCCTTTGCACTACTAAAACAGTACTTGGTCAGCCTGCCTGTACTCATGCCGCCTACCCCAAGAGAACCTATCCTCTTGTATATTTTCGCTACCCAGTTTGTTATTGGTGCACTGCTTGCCCAATATGATCTAGACCATAAAGAGAGAGTAGTTTACTATCTCAGTCGCACCTTGATTGCTTATGAATTGAATTATCCCCAAATTGAAAAGGCCTACTTGGCAGTTGTCTTTACCTTCAAAAAGATTCATCATTATCTCCTAAATAATAAAACCAAACTCATATCCAAATTTGACCCTCTCAAATACCTTTTATCCAAACCTTCCCTCACAGGCCGAATGGCTAATTGGATCATTCTCCTGAGTGAATTTGATATTGAGTTTGTAAATCAGAAATCCTTGAAAGGACAGGTATTGGCTGATCAGTTGGCAGAAGTGCCTCTACTAGGTATGGAACCTTTGTGTCTGGATCTGCCAGATGCATCTATGATGTACATTGAAGAATCCATAGAGTGGCAGGTCCATTTTGATGGATCATTCACCTTCCATGGATCAGGAGCAGGAGTGGTGCTTATCACTCCCACAGGTGATGTCATACCAAGAGCATTCTGGTTGGGATTTCCATGCACTAATAACATTGCAGAGTACGAGGCACTCATCGCTGGCCTCAAGCTAGCTATTACTTGGAACATCAGACAACTACGAGTCATTGGAGACTCTCAACTTATCATTAAACAAGTTAATGATGAGTACAAGGTTAAAGATGAGAAACTCATTCCATATAAGAAAATGGTCAAAACTCTGAAGGAGTACTTTACACAGATCATATTTGAGAAAAATCCAAGGTCACATAATAGATCCGTAGATGTTATGGCTACTATTGGGTCTCTCTTACGCATCCCACCTGAGGAGAGTAAAATGCCTTTCTTCGTAGAGCATTTACAAATGCCCGTATATGATATGCTAGAGTCATGTTTGGCATGTGAAGTTGTTGGTCCATTATACCCCTGGTATGATCCAATCTTTCGATACCTACAAGATGGCACTTTTACCAGACATTACTCATTCTGAAAAAGAAATCCCTTATCCACCGCATAGCCCGTTATACCCTCCTAGGAGGCACCCTTTATCATCGTGGCTATAACGGGAATCTGCTTTGTTGTTTGGATGTTACTGACTCGATCCACACCATTAAGGAAGTACATGGTGGTATTTGTGGAGCACACACCAGCGGCATGGTCTTAGCTAAGAAGCTATTGAGAGTAGGCTATTATTGGCCTACCATGGAATCAGATTGCTGCAACTTTGTAAAGAAGTGTGAACTATGCCAGAAATATGGAAACTTAATACATGCGCCAGCACAGGCTTTGCAGCCTATTGCAACACCTTGGCCATTCTCTAAATGGGGCCTGGATCTCATAGGGAAGCTCCATCCTTCTTCTTCAGATGGCCACACTCACATTATCACTGCCACTGAGTATTTTACAAAATGGGTAGAGGTTGTCCCTCTTACTTATGTCACCAGTGCACAAATTTCAAAATTCATCATGAACCATCTCATCTTCCGTTACGGTATCCCTTCAGCCATTGTCACTGATAATGGTAAATCCTTCAAGAACAAAATGGTTAAAACCTTGTGTCAACACTTCCATATTCAGCTTAAATGGTCTACCCCCTATTACCCCCAAGGTAATGGACAAGCAGAGGCTACTAATAAAACCCTTGTAAGAATCATGGAGAAAATGGTAAGTAAGACTGGCCGTAATTGGCACTTACAGATACATCCTGCCCTCTGGGCCTATCGAACCTCCATCCACACTCCTACTGGTGCAACCCCATATTCACTTGTCTATGGAACTGAAGCCATCATACCTTTGGAAGTGGAGCTTCCCTCCCTGAGAATATCTCTCAGAGACTATCTTGACAAAGACGAGGACTACAGAGTTGCTCGACTGGCAGAGTTGGAACTATTAGATGAAAAGCGTATCAGAGTGCTCAATCACCTGAAGGTCTATCAAAACAGAGTATCCAGAGGATATAACAAATGCATCATTCATCAGGAATTTGATGTAGGTGATCTAGTCCTAAAGGAAAATCAGAAGAACACCATCAAGGACAGAGAAAAGAAAGGTAAGTTTGAAGCTAACTGGCTAGGCCCTTATGTGGTGGTTGCTAAGTATGGATCAGGAGCCTATAAACTTGCATACTCAGATGGTGAAGAGCTTCCAGAACCTATGAACACCATGCACCTCAAGTGGTTTTATGCTTAAGCATGATGAGAATATTAGATAAGAACTAAAAAATAGAAAAACAAAGAAAAAAATGGAAAATTGAGAAAATAGTAAAGAAAAAATAGGTCATCCACATGTGAAAACCACACAATTGTGGCACAGTGGGCAGGTCTTTGAGTGAAAACCAGTTTCCAGATCTCAAGGAGGATCCATCATTCACAAGTTACTCTTGCCTCGGGATGGGTAATTCTCATCACTTTCTAGGGTTAGTTTCCCTTGCTAGGTCTAGGAACCCTACCAAGTCTACCTTGCAAAGCCTGTGATCTGGCTTGTTTTACTCTTGTATCTGCGTGAAGGATGTTGCCTTTGTATATTCCCATCCAACGCTGGGGACACCTTCACATTCCACTATCTCGTACATACGCGCATGTGGCATTCTACCTTTTGTATATTCCCACATCACGCTGGGGGCATCCACGCTTCTTTGTTCTTGTACATTGCTTTCAGAACATGACCTTAGAAAATGCAAAAACATTCAGAAAATGGATATGCAAAAATCTAAACATTCAGAAAATCTCCCTTCTAGGGATGAAGCTTTTAGTTGTCTTTCAAGATAACCCAAAAACATCAGAAAATATATCAATATTGTCCTGCAAAAACAAAGTAGTGGTTAAATTGCTTTTAGTTGTCAGTTTGTATAGTTTTGGTTGTCTATTTAGTTTTGTTAACTTTTTCTTATGTGTTTCTTTACTGCACATTTGTTTGTTATCACATCTATCATCTATCATTCATCACATATAACATCATTTACTACATCATATATACAGAAATGCTAAGTATTACATCATGCATGTATGCTAAGCTAATCATCACATATCGTATCATCAATGGGGGCAAGAGGGGTTGCGCATGATCACAAATCTATCCCCCCCACACCAATATCATCTAGTATCATCCCAAGTGCTAGCATCTACCAGAATATCTCATGTACAAGACATTTGATATCATCTACACCATCCTGGGGCATTATTTTCCACCTAGCGCTTATCTCTTCACCACTGGGGCATGTTTAAATGTTTCCAGGCATTTCTTGTCTTCTATTTTCATCTATCATCATGATTATTTTTTTAATTGTTGTTGGCCCATTTGTCTTCTCACTAGAGCATTTTCTTGCCACCCGATGCCCGCTCTCTTTGCCTTGGGGAATTTGCACGTACTTTTAGGATATTTCCTATCTCTTAAATTCTTCTGACCGATCAAAAATTTAAAAATTATAAAACCATCCAAAAATCCAAAAAAAAATCATAAACACTTCGAAAATGGACTAAAATTGGTAATCAGCTCATTTGCAGCTGAAATCTGTGTCTCTTGCATGGCACTCATCTCATATCTTGCTAGGCATTTTCATGTGTTTTGAAACAATGACTTGCGGATCACCTTGATCTACAACCATTTACAAAAGCTACGCTGCTTACTTCGTCTGTACTTTGGGGCACTATCAGTTGCCTGGTACTGTTTTCATCATGCACATTGCTTTTCAATTGGACCCAAGTGTCCTCCATCCTTTCCCTTGCATGTACAATTTTCTTGGGGCATCATTCCTACCCTTGTCATTTATCAAAACATTTGGGATTGCAGCTTGATAACAAAATATTTGTGCAACTATCTTGAACATTGTTGGTTTGAGTGTGTGTAATTGTACTTATTTCCCTGTTAAATGAGTTTGTTTACTTCCTCGTATTGCATTGCATCATGTATGTTGCATGGAGTTAGGCATATTTCACTTTCTCATATTGCATTGCTTTCTGTATGTTGCATGGAGTTAGTGCTTTTAGTAATGGACATTTGTTCGTATATGGCTTTTCATGTCATACTACACCTTTGTTCATTCTTTGTAATAAAGACCGATGATGAAGATTTTAGCAATATGATGAAAAATAAAGTTGTTTAAAAGGCACTGGATGGATGTTAGCTCATTCCCTCTTCCTCATACTCCTTTTTCTTCTATATCCCCTTTCTTCTTCTTCACACTATTCTTTCTTCTGTTCTCTTTCTATCATCTTTTCAATCATCGATCGAGTTCTTCTATCACCCCATCGACAATCGAGGGGGCATCCTTCATTCTACTCATTTTTCTTCTATCCCTTCAAAATTTTCTACTTGTTTATGCTTGTCTACTTTCTTTGAAGTGACGTTACTTACGCCACCTCAAAGAGGGGAAAATGTAGACACCTAAAATATGCTTACACTTAGCATTTCCTCCCATTCAACCAATTAACGACACTTCGTTAATTCCCCATTCTTCACCCCACTCTCGGATGCCCATTTACGACACCTTCTCGGTCGTATTCTTCCCATATTCAACTTATTTGGCTAATATCTCTCTTATTAGCTAAACATTCCTCCTTTCGACCATTCAGAACCTCCCTAGTTCTCTCTAGACCACTTCTATTGGCTTCGTAGGCTATCTATCAGTCACAATTGGTTATCCAGACCCCTCCCAACTCTCAATGAGTCTCTAATCACTTGCTAATCAAGTTTAACTAGCCTAAATCCTAGTTAACTAGCCTAAACCAAGCTTATCTAAGCCTAAAGCATGTTTATCCTAATCTAATCTAAAAGTGCTTTTTGAGCTTTAGTCCCACATGCACCCAAATTCCAAACTCTCCCAAGTGAAAAACTATAAATAGAAGGGTCACCCCTCCCTCTCAACCTTACACCTTGTTTTCATAACAAAAATCTCTCATATTTGGAGATCTTGGCATTAGAAATCATTTGTGATAGCTTTAAGCTATAAAACATTTGGATCTTGGCCATACTCCATTGTTAAGAGCTCCCCCATCTTGCATCCATCCATTCCAAATATAGTTAGTAAGGGAAGATCTAAAGCTTGGCCATGTAGCCAACTTGGAGAGATCTCTTCACTATGTTTGAGAGTAAACAATACATAATTTGATTGCTTAGAATCTAACTAGGTTCACTTTCATTAAGCTTTCATGGAGTAGAGAGTAGTATATATGCTAGGGTTTGAATGTTAGTTTCAAATTTATATATGCATAGATAGTTTCTTGTTTAGCTCTAATCTTATGGTGCATGGTTGAGTTTAGTCAAGCTTGAGGTTCTTTAACCTCATCCCATAAATCTTGGGTTGTTTATATGTTACAATTTATACCAAACTAGTTAAATCTTAACACATTTGCTTGTCAACTGTAAGGTCTTGTTGTAAGGTGAAGGTGAAGGTGGGAAGTACTCTTCCATTCTACAAAAGTATCAATCCAAGGTGGATTTCTTCCTTTGTGCTTGCCTCAATTAAAAACCACTTGGTTCTAACTTTTTTATTACTCTCGTAAATGTCATATAAGACATACTACCTTTGCTTATGTGGACAACACCTAAATAAGATGGTTGAAAATTCATTTGAGTTGACATTTTATTGTTATTAATAACTGGTAGTTACTTCCATGCAGGGGGGTTTGTTATTTATAACGGAATGGAACAATATTCAGTACGTTTCTTTTGCATCATTCATGTTCACAGTGTATTCAGATTACCTAACTTCAGCAGAAAAAGAAGCTCATATGTCTAGATTACCTAACATTAAATATATCATAATTATTTTGAACCAATTTAATGTCATTTACTTTACAAGAATAAATAGTTCCCAGTACTGCATCTTTCCTGTTGACACTGTGTTCAGATCACCTATCTTCAGCCGAAAATAAGCTCATGTGTTCGGATTACCTAGCATTAAATCTGACACAATTTCTTTGAATCAATTTAATGTCATTTACTTTAAAACAGTGAACAATTCATGGTAAAGGCAGGGACTAGTCGCATTGCAACTCTTGTTTTTTATTATAATAATATAAATTTTATAATAAATTAAAAATTACAAATGAAAGATTTTATATTTTGTTTATTCACCTTTTTCTAATGAGATGGTTTTGTTTTGTTTTGTTTATTTATTTATTTATTTGATTTCTTTTATAAGCTATAAAAGAATAAAAATAATATTTTTAATTTATTTTAAGTCCTACTAAAACATAAAAATTCTATTTTTATTATTTATTAAAAAGTATATATTAAATAGATCAATTTTATTTTATTTATTTATTATTATTTTATTTTTATTCTATACAATAAAATAAAATTCTATTTAATCGTTTATTAAAGAAAACAAACAAAATAATAAAGAAATATATGAATCATTGTTTAAGAAATAAATTAAACAAAATAAAATCATAAAATAATAATAAAGGAATAAATATTTTATTTTTTATTAAACATAAAATAATTTATACAATAAAATTTACATTTAAAGCAGAACTTATGGAGCTCCTATATTAAAAAAAGTATAATCTATGCTTTATTAAATTAAAAGAAAGAAACCAATATATATATATAATTCTTAGTCTTTACTAAAACTAGCAATCACATGTGTTTCATGAGATGTGAACGCCAAACGGTATATGTATTTATTTGATCTAGAGGTATAGTTATTACTTTTGTACTTGATGTTGATAAGGGGTTCGATTGAGGTCCTCTACCATCTTTTCCATGTATCAATGCCTTCACCTTCTTTGCAATCTCTTTTCTCTGAAGTAATGTTCCATTAATACCACCATGTTCTACCTTTAAGGCTTCAAAGATATATCCATCTCATCTGATATAACCTTCCAGTTTGTGTATTGATCTGCATACAATGGAAATCCTAAGAATGGAACACCCATACACAAGATCTGTGAAACTGAAATCCAATCATATAGGGTGAAGAAACCACCAATAACATTAAGTGATAACAATGTGTAATGTAGATGCTTAGACCAGTTTGGGACAACAAGACCAATACCATCATCTTCAAGCTGCTCTAGAAATCCACGGGGTAAGTTCTTTGTGAAGGTAGCATTGTTGCATGATTTACACGAGCAGAAGAAAAAAATGATACATAGATTAAACCAAATTCTTCATTTGGTGGATGGTTATCAAAATATGCAGATGTTAAGAGGGGTCCTCCCAAGCAAAGTGGTGTAGCAGAATGGAAGAAAACTTTTCAGGTGTTAGAATGCATTACTATTAGAAAGTTATAAATTCAAAACAACAAATAATAAGCACACCCTACTACGATTGCATTCCACGAGATAACATTCTTCTTGGGAATTTTGTATAACACCTTGAATGCACAATCCAAGCTTCCACTTTTGGCATACATTGTAATGAGAGCATTCACCACTGCTATATCCCATACAACCTCAATTTTAATTATATGTGCATAACTAACTTGCCCTGATTAATGGCTTCTAAGTTTGCACACACACTAAGAATACATGAAAATGAAAATGGGTCAGCCTCTAAACTTGTTTTCGGAACTTGAAAACACATTTCCAAGGATTCAATATCATATCCATTAAGTTTGTACCCTACGATCATAGCATTAAATACTACGAAATCTCCTTGAGGATTTTTGTCAAACACTTTCTGCACATCCTCTATATCATGACATTTTGAATACATATCAACAAGTCCACATGTTACAAATTCCTCACCGTCAAATCTTGTTTTGATATTTTAAGGATATTCATAATAGTTCACCCTAGTCAGTGAGAGCAGATATATATATCTGCATTGACCGCCCATTAAACAAGATGTCCAACTATCAGCCAGACCCTCTGTTTTCATTTGAAAAACAAATGTTCAATTGTTAGCTAGACCCTATTAAAAAAGGACGAAAATGATTTCTTAATCTTTTAACTCATAGGAGATTTAACTCTGCACAACAATTGAGCATGTTTAATACCTGTACAGGACTTGGCCCAACTACCTTCTCCAAATAGCAAGGATTCAACATCAAGTGTCTCACTGAACCATGGCATAGAATGAATGATTGTCATAGTCTTAAATTATGTTCTCAAGCCCTACAAAAAATCAAGAATCATTTCCCCATAGCCCTTGGATATCAGACGTTTGTATGTCCATCTCATCTTTTCTCAGATTGTGTCTTATTGTTTTACCATCGAAATATTTTTACTTGCTTTTATCAAATGTGTTGTAGAAATGCATCTTCCAAAGGCTTTTCTAGGGAGGTATTAGTGTCAATAGGAAAATCTCTTTGTAAATTATTCTTTACTTCTTATTGTCCTTTTCTTTCATGCATATGTAAATGTATATAAGTTTTTTGTTTATTAACTCAAATCACTAATTTATTGATTTGATTTGGCTATCCAATTTGTGTATATCAATAGCACTTTTTCACCCTATCCTGATGAGGCTGTTATTGATTTATATGATGTGAGATTTCTCTTCTCTCTCTTTTTCCCTAGACTTGGACAGGACCGACAATGTATGGAAATTTAAAAACATACCAGGAAAAGGAACAATTGTCAAAAAATTTGTCATTGTTCTGCAATTTAGATCAGTTACACGTCAATGCCAACAAATCCTCTGTATTTGTTCTTTTAATTTAAAATTGAGACCTAAATCAAACCACTCATGCAAACGGTCATCAAATCATTCACAATTATGTGGAATGTGGAGGGGGGCACAATATCCTTCTTATATTCACAAAGAGACTAATTCCTCGAATACATAAATCTCAGCCAAATGGAGATCCAATTTTTTGCCATTCAAAAAAAAGATTAAAGCCTCCTTTGGAGTAGATGTGGATTAGATTGAAGGTTCTATATCAATAAGCATGAGTCAGATTGCACATTGTACATGGATTATTTTTCAAGTTTTCAACTTGAACTTGCCATAACTCTAAATATATTGGGATCTGTAATATTCACATATTATTATATTTGATTTGTAGGCTAAAATTACGAAGTTATATCTAGCTTAAAAGTCATTGGCAGCATTGATGTGTTTTTTTGCTTCACTACAATAAACTATGATAGGCTTCATTTGTTAACAAAATCCTTTTGTTTGGGCTTTGGGATGGAACTTTCAATTTTTCATTGTTATCTATGTTGTATGAATTTTATAGTTGATGTTTATAATCTTTTGTGTAGTTAAAAATGAGCAATTAATTTTTAAGTTTATTGATTTGTCTATTTAGGTTTTTTTATCATTTAAGCATGGAATAATGGTTTCAAGAGTTGTATATGGCTTGTAAATGAGGTCCATTAACAAAACAGGGCCAATTTTTGCAATTATATTCTCTTATGTAACATTGATGATAGTTGTCATTTTGTCACTCATTCTTCTAGATGAATGAAATCATTTGGGAAGAAGAAAAACATATGAAGCCATTTTATTGATGTCAATAATTTAACAAATTGATAGTTAATTTACAAAAATTTCCAGAGTTAATGGTTCATTTGCCACATATGTTTGTTTAGAATAAATATGTGGAAGAGACATTAACTATTTGACAAATAAGCAACAACAGACTCTATAAGCAACAATTTTCAATCTCTAGATTCTATATTTACATGATTATAATAGTGTGCAATGAACAATAATATAAGTCACCAATTTTGTTGAAAACTTTTGTCATACATTTTATTGATAAAAAACCACGCTCAGCATGCAAAAACGAAGCCACGGCAGGAATAAGGGCAGCCAAGGAAAAGAAGCCAAAACAGCTTAACCAAGGCACAAAAACCATCCACCATGTAGGGAAAAACAACACCCAGATTGGACACAAAAAACTCCTAAGACACCACGCCTAACAAGAAGGGAAAAAGGTGCCCAAAAAAAGATGCAAAAACCCTGAGAATCACCGCGCCTAGAATGCAAAACAGAAGCCCGAATGCACAGGTCTGTAGGACTGTAGAAGAATAAGCCTAGGCACATTTGAATGTGGCCACAAAAAGTAGACCAAGGCATGAAAAGACATACCAATAAATACAGTCCTAGGCACAAGAAAGCAGCCCCAAAATTTCAGACCATGGCCCGTAAAAAAAACCGTTAAAAATAGTAGGAAAATGTAAAAACGTCCAGACGGCCGGCAAACCGTCAAATTTAACATTGCTGTAGAAACATCCGGAGGTCTTTTACCATAGGGGGAACACCTTCGGTGTAAAAATATCTAAAAAATTGTATTTTATAATTATGTCGAAAGACATTTACTATTTTTATGTAGACTTGCCCTCTCTGATAGGTGTCAGAGAACAAATGAACATTACATGAAATGCGTTGATGTATGGCTTGTTTAGGATCGTTGATCTGAATTTCTACATATACGAATATTTTCCATGTTTCTCGATGTCACATTCCTAGGTACATTACCATCTCATCTACTATGTAGTCATCATACCAACAGCATATTTTAGCACAATCTTTGTTCATAGCTAGTGGAGAAATTCCATTGTCATCCTTGGATTGCTTAAAAATTTCAATTGCAATACAAAAGCCTTTGTTGCTCTAAATGCACAGCGCAAATCTGACCTCACAGAGCACAGAGGAATTTGGATGTGATGCCCATTTGATTTTTCCTCCGTTACTTCTTTTCTCCGAAAGGTTCTTTCCACGATTGAATCTCCTCTCCCATTGAATGGGTTTTCCTTTCCATTTAGAATAATTATATTTAATTCAAGATAATTAGAGTTCCCAATTTTACATGTTTCTTAGTTATCCATGACTCACACACAAACGAAAGCATGAAATAACATGTACAATATAGTATGATTAATACCAAAATTACAGTTTTTGTATGTTAACATTTTTTAGTCTTTTTTATAGACCCTTCCTCATGGATAATTAGATGTATTATGTGTGGATTTTCATTAATTTATGTAAACGGTAAATGTATATGGATTTTCCTTGATTTATATATATGATGTATACTTTTTATTCTGATGTTTGGGTGGATTTATATACCATTTAATTGCATGCTAAGTTATTTTACTACGAAAATTTTAAAATTATTAAAATTTTAATTTTTTTTTTTACTAATACTAACAATCGTACATGAACAATATAGTGGCAACATCAAAGAGGATGTGTCAATCAAGGTAAAATTGAAGGAAAAAAAATATAATAGAAGGAAGAGGGGTGATGAAGAAGGGGTTTGAGGAGGGACAACCCTCATGGTGTAGATATTGTTGGGGGAACCTATGTGAAACTCTTCTTTCTTATGACTAGGCACAAATGAGTTATATTGCACTGCATGTTTAAGTTTACCTCATATTTATACATGTAAATAATGGAGCACAAAAATATTTTATTTTTCAGATTTTAAATTTTCGCAATAAATGCAGAATGGAAAAGGATGGCAATCGATATAATCGTAGGTTAAACAAGGGGTTGAGCCGCACAAAGATCCTTTTTGGAATTCCCTCCCATGTAATGAATGAAATGTAACATCCCGCTAATTATTCATTTTTATCCGACATTTAATTATTCAAATAAAAATGAATAATGGGAAAATGTATATTCATTCAAGTAATTAAATACCACCTTTTATTATTATTAAATGTAGTTTGATTTTATTGCATGGTGCTTTGTTGTCTGGTTCTGATTTTTTGGTTGGCGTTAAGTTGGTTAGGATGACACCTTCCTTAATTGATATGGTCTCCGCACAATGTCATGTTGCATTGGTTCCCATATGAGCTAAGGGCGATGTCACTCCTAAGTCGACTTGTGCATTACATTTGTTATTGAGGCATGGAAGGAATTGTGTCACTATGGTAGGTATTTTGCAATTGTATAAATCGTCTTTGAGTTGGCATAAAATGGTAAAATTATTAAGGCTTATAAGTTTGGTTGAATGGCTATGTAACATTAATATTGTGGTTTTATTTTAATATTTTAATTTTTATTAAAGGGTTGGGGGCATATCACCACACCCATCAATTTATAAGCAATGTTTGAATTGAATATTATTTGACTTCAAAAATAATAATGTGGTGATTAAACACCATCATGGCATGAAAATTCAAAGGGTATTATTTTTGTTTTGGATTCGATTTTAAAAGGTAAGGAATGCCATAATGTGGCAATGATAAAGTTCAATAATTATTAAATCCACAAAGGTGGACATTCACGTATATGGGGAGATTGAAATTATTTGTTTGCATATTCTATTTTGATTTTGGATCCCCTCCCATGTTGGCTTAAGGCTTCTCCAAACCGTCCACTTGGTAGAAGGAAGAGGTTAAGCGATAGGTTTGTTGGGATATGTGGAGAGAAAGGGGGGGAATGAAGTGAAGTAATTTTGTTTGCATTCATTCACTCCAGTTAGCTCCACTCATGGAGAAACTCTGGAAAAAAAATCTGCATGTGGGTGAAGTTGAATTTTTTGAGAACCCTCTATTTAATATGGGGAATACAATGTGATGGAAGTTTTTTGTGGAAAATCTGGAATTTTGGCACTCTTAGAAATTGATTTCAGTCTAGGGTTTGATAGAAAGTAGTTGGAAGAAAAAACATGGACCCAAGACGTTTTCAGGAAAGGGGTTTTTCACCTTGTTTCTCTGGTTTTTGACTTTTAAAGAAGATTGTCTTATTTATTTTTTCTGGCTTTGTTTGCTGAATGAGATATGGGAAAAATACTTTGAATCTATTTCTTTAGCATGAGAACTTGCAATAAAAAATCATTTTTGTTGATATGGGTTTGATTTATTAGATGTGCAAATCGATTTTGAGGGTTTTTAACTGGTATTTTTTTGGCATGAAATCGTTGGAACAATCATGGGTTTTGGAAAATTCTCTTTGAATCTATGATTGAAATGGTCTTCTTTTAGAAAAATAGTATGGAATTCCTTAGGTTTATTTTCTAGCAGATTTAATCTGGTTGATTATAAAAAAATAAAAGGGTATTCTGGATTTTCCCTTGATCTGCCTTGCCTATTACTCCAAATGAATCAATTTTTCTCCCTGATTTTTAGGAATATTTGTGAAAACATACGGTATAGGGTTTGAGAAATTTAATTGATGAAGTTTGTGGTTTTTCAAATTTGTGTACATGCTTGCAAGTGGTATGTTTGTTGGGTTGGAATGTAACCTGGAAAATATTTGGGGGTTTTCTTATTTAAGTTCATATCTTAAAAATGCATGGTTGTACCTGAGTTCATTTTGAATAGAAACATATATCAGTGATGCAGGTAAGAAATTTGCATGGTATTTTATTCTTGCTTAATAATATATATCAAGTTGATAGAAATAAAACTTGGTGAATGTTAGCATTGATTGTTTTTAACCCATATCTGCAAAAGCTAACTTGAGGATAGATCCTTGTATCTTCATTTGTGGGCTCAATAGTTTGTTTGATAGTAAAGATAGAACCTCTAGACTATGAAACTCAAAAAAGACCTGAAACATGTTTCTTTTCAAATAAATGATTTTGACTTATGCTTGATTTGTGTTACAAAGAATACTATGTTGTTGGTATTATTTCTTGGAAAGGAAATTTGGTTGAAATGTTTGCTTTCCTGTGTAGTAAGAATGGACTAGTGAACTAACCTTGGCATGAAAAGGAAGATATGGATAATGTAGTTCTTGTTTCATCTTTTGATGCTTGAAACCCTCTTGTGGGGGCATTTGATAATGTTTAAAAATATATATAAAGGTAAAAGAACACTGATGGTTCAGCTGGGTAAGGTTATTTCTTGTCATTAGTTCATTTCATTTTATATTTTTCCTGAGATCCTCGTGACTTGGAGGGTTGGATCACTTGATCCATAACTTTTCCTTTGAAGCATTTACTTCTTAATTTGTTATATATGTAGGTAAATCAACATTCTGGAAAATTTTAAAAGTGGAAAATACAAGGGGAAACTCTGGAAAAAAAATTCCAGAATTCTATACTTAGTCATTTTTATGGTTTAAAATTATGTGAATTACTCTTATGGCATGTAAATTACTCTGTGATAATGAATGATGCAAGATAGATGTATTTTTCCTGGATTGTAAGTTCTCTTATATTCATTGATTGGATTGATTCTTGTGTGCAATGATAATGGATCTGACGCAGTTCAAGATCCTGAATCCTCTTTCAATCACATGACTTGTGATTGATAGAAGTGGGAGGAATATATGTGGAGTGGTCCTTCAAGGAATGCTTCACATATATCCCCATGCTTCTTCCATCATCAGCTATGGGATTGTTGGAAGATTCCAGCTCCCTAACTATTGCGGAAGCATTACCATTGTAAGGTAGATGAGCTAGGTTATGATGAATAATCTACTTTATTTGTCCAAAACTTAGTTAAGAAAGTAGATTAACTTCTTTCCAGTTCTATGAACTGACACCCCCAAACAAAACAATGTCGCAGGTTTAGTAAGGATAAGTGGACATTCTTTCTCTGGCTTGGGAAGATCGGCATTAGAATGGATGTTTTATTTATGGATCTTGAATCCTATTGTACTTGTACTTATGATTAATAAACTTGCCTTGGGAAAGTTGTACTTTGTAAAAGTCCTTTAATGGATGAGGCTTGTTGTATATAAATATGATGGCTGAATTGTATAAGTATAAATACTTTTTCGTATTATGGGTTTGGGCATCAAATGATGTATTTGGTAAAGTTAGGGAATCATATATTTAATTATCTTATGCTTAAAAAGTTACAGTTCAATGGATGAAGTTAGTGTTCCTCATACTTAATAATATTATGATTAGATTATGTATGGGCTAAGTTTAAAATTTATACCCGAAGTTATATGACTATCTACTTCATGATAGAGTAGGTTAAGGGAAATAAATAAGAATTAATAAATGAGTTTTAAATCTAATTGAATGGGTAAACATGCATGGTCATAGTATCTTCTGTAAAAATATTTAAATCAGATTTTGGGTATGGTTGATCCAATCTATGGTGTTGATCAATAGGTAAATATTTGATAGCAATCGAACCTAAGGTTAAAAAAACTAGTGCAGTCATAAGCATCAATTTTAAAAGGGAATAAAATCAAACTTTAAGGGCAGATTGGTTCAAAAAAGTAAAGGGTATATATGTGATATGTAAAGAAATGATTTTAATCTATTTAAAGACTCGGGGAACTAAGTTCATTATTAGTATCAACTTTAATGATTTAAAAATATGCCTTGGTGACAGTCTGGAATGATCTAGATGGTATTATGCAACTAGTCCATAATAGATAGTAAACTAATCCACCTTGGACAGGAATAATTATAAAATAAGAGTGAGTCTAGTAATATTAGAAATGAAGTAAAATTTGGGGAAAGAGGAAATTAACTCATCTTAATAATTGATTTGAGACCTATAAATAATTAAAGTTCATTTAAAGATATTAACTTCCTTCGTAAAGAAAAAGCATTGTCTTATAGGATGAGATGATTTGTAGCTCAAATTAAGATAAGAGTACAGTCCTAAATAACATGGATGTCGATTTGAATAAGGGATTTAGAATCAATTCAAACTATGGTAGGAATAAAAATACTATTAAGACCTATTAGAACCTTGACTAAGGGATTAACACCCTCCTTCAATTAAAATGTTTAGTACGCATGAACAAGGTAGTGAGGTGATAATCACTTTGTGAACTTATCATTAATTCTCTAACAACATTTATAAACCTCATGAACATTATATTCCGACAGTATCTTAACAATTGTGTACACGTGTTCCTAGATGATATACTCATCTACTCTAAAAATGAACAAGAGCACAATGCACATTTGGAAATCGTGTTCGAGATTTTGAGACTGAACAAGATTTATGGAAATTTGGCTAAGTGTTCTTTCTATCAAAAAGAGATAAAATATATAGATCATATAATTAATAGGAACGAAATCTCCTTGGACCCTACAAATATAAGATCTCGTGTAGACTGGCCAACATTTAAGGATGTGCATTAGGTAAGAAGCTTCATGGGTTTAGCGGGGTATTACTGAAAATTCATGAAAAACTTTTCAAGATTGGATGGTCCAATAACGTCACTTTAGAAGAAGGACATAATTTTTTTTGGACAGATAAATGTGAGCAAGAATTTAATCTATTGAAGGAATGTTTCAGAACTGCTCCAATGCTAACCGTTCCTGATCCAAATAGAAATTTTACAGTTGTTACTGATGCATTTGGGGTAGGATTGGGAGGGATTTTTCTCCAAAATGAACATGTTGTGGCATATGAGGGAAGAAAACTGAAATTTAATAAGTATAAGTATGCCCCCAATGATTTGGAATTGGCTGCAATAATTCATTCATTACAGGTTAATGAATGAAGATTTCTCTATTACTATTCTAAAATATTTTTTAATTTTCATTTTGTTTAATTATACAAATAGGGATTTATTTATTTTTATTTTTTTATGATATGTGATTATATATTTAACATCATGAAGGATGTGGATACCATATTTTAGAGTTTTTCTTAAACTTGTTATTTTTTGTTAAATTAATTATACTTTATTTTGATTTAATTTAATTTGAATTTCAAATCTAATTACAGAGTCACTACTTAAATGAATGATTTATAAATATTGAAATATAGAAAATGGCACAAGCAAACTAAGATGTAGAATACAAAACTGTAAGAAAGATAGGGAGATAGAAGAACTTAGCTGATTTCTACGCAATCTAGAGCTATTCTAGGTAGGTAAATGTGATTAACATGATGCAAGCAACATCATTATTGATATCTGTAAATTATGTACCTCACAAAAAATAACGGATAGGAGAACCTATGGTAGGAAAGGGGCACCTGGGAAATGATGACTCAATGTAGGTGCTTGTGACCACGTAGAAGTTATTATTCTATTTTGATCATGTAATAATCACACAATGATTCTCAAGTGTACATGTAACCTACAAAATAAATGTTTACCTGCACAATCCCATAAACCACATGAAACCATAAAGGAAAAATTAGAATGGGGATTCAAACTGACCCTGGTGGTCACCCTAAAAATGAACTTATAATAAATCATTGCACTACATCTTTGACTCCACATGGTTTTTATGAGTGTGTAGAAATTGTGCCCTAGGATGCCTTTGTGCAAGATGCACTTGATAACATGTTGTAGCTAGAATGTAGCAATGTAGTAGAATGTATTAATAGAATAGAATAAACTTCCCCTTCATATTATTTGTATATAGAGTATGCAATCCCTTTTCCATTAAATGGATGTTAGATGAATTCCTTGGAGTGTGTTAAGTGCCTTTTGAATGCAATATTAAATGGTGATGGTAATGCTTAGTGTTTGGTCCTTTATTTTGATCACATAAATATGTATGTATATGAATCCCTTATTTGAATTTTGTAATTGAAAACTGAAAGGATGACCCATAAGTGAAAAAATATATGAAGAGATAAAAGATGATGAGGCCAAAATATGTCTCGTTAATATATAATAAATGATCTTATTTTACTCTCCTTTTTATCAAGATTGATTACATTTTGTGACTTTTATTTGATCTAGTATAAGTTAGAATGTAATTGTCCATCTTTTGTTGATTGTAGTTCTAACGTGTCTAAGAACTCTGTAATTCCTAACTAAGTGCTTTGGAAATTTAGTTTTGTAATAAAACAGGTCATAATTAGTCGAAAGAACAAAGTATGAAGTGGTCAGCATGTTTTTGGAAGCATTGGTTTCAATGCGGCTCAGTTTTGGAACTTCCAGACTTAGTTCTGGAACTCCATTATGCATAGTTACAAGCTCTACCACTTAGTTCCGGAAATTTCAGGACTTAGATCTGGAACTTTATCACTTAGTTCTGTAACTTTCAGGACTTAGTTCTGGAACTCCTACATGTAGCTTCAGAATCCTCACAGTTAGATCTGGAACGATTTCCTTTAGTTTTGAAACTTCTCTAAAGTTCTAGAACCAATGAGAATTTATTTATTCCAACAACATCTCGGTGATTTAGCAATCAATGATCATTTCAATCAGGAGCAGATTGGAAGATTTCTGATTCTTCATACTCGTAGATCCAGGGATAACTATCATACATAAGTACATCCAGCCATGATCCAATTCAGCATCTATTTTGGGCATGATTCGATTCTATCTGAATCGGTAGGAAAGCTATGGTTGTAAATACACCTGTGGAAGAAGTATATATATGCATACTTTTAGATAGATAGTAAGATATATATAGATAGAAATACATATGTATACATTGAAAAAGGTGCAAATAAGATAGAAAGAGAGTACATTTTTGTAATGCAGAACATTTTATCAATAAAATAGTCATTCCTATTTTGAGAGTATATTAAGTTGTAAAATCCTATTTCAAAGTGGAGCAAGGGTCTACTCTTCCAAGAACCAAGATCTTCATTTTATTGGTATTTATATTTCCAGAGAAAATAGTATAGATCTATTAATTTTGTAAATGCTTTTGATTACTCAAGTTCGAAATCATATCGTATACTTGTTCCTGTAGTTGTTCTAGATTAGATTCTTCTTTCTTTGCAATCAAGTTTACAGCATTCTCAAATTGTGTGTTTATTTCCAAAGCAAGTGTGTTTATTTATGTAATGAGTGTTTACTTACATCAATCTATTCCATTCTACAAATGTGTTTTTATTTCCAGCAATCTATTTCTACAAAGAGTGTTTACTTTCAGCAAGTTTTCATAGTTTGATTTCAATAAGGTTTTAGCCAAGGAATCCTCAAGACATTGATAAAATCCCCCCAGAAAATATAAAAAGAACATAACTATCTACCGTTAATTACTAGATCACTAAGATTTCTTGTTGCATATAGCTTCAGACACCACCCTCTGGTTTGAATATGACATCAACAAAGATTTGATTAAATGAAGGGAATAATGAAACCCATCATTTTTGGTGCCGTTGCGTTGCAAACCCAATAGTTAGAATTGTCTAATTAGGTGTCAAAAAGAGAAGCAATCATACATCTAGTAATTACAGGATCTTCCCTGTGTCATCATAAAATTTATGAGTAGACCAGAGAGAATCTAAGGGTTGATTCCTCCCAAAAATATTTGAACAAGAATCATCATCAAATAAGTAAGTTGATCGAGAATTAGAAGCACCATTGTCCCCTATTAGGCATAAAACATAGAATGTGTCAACCTTTGGAATTCTTAGATGAATCACCAGAAGGAACATAAGACCTTTAGAAAAAAAATGCATGTTCCAAGACTTCTTTAGAGAAAGTTTTGATTAAAAAGTCAGTATTAAACAAAAGCTACTCCTGACTTTTCACCTTCCCCGAAACAAATCAGAAACCATATTGATTGGGAAAAAATTATAGAAGGTCCAATAGACAATGGCACTAGCCAAGCAGAAAGAGATCCTCATAGGACCTTCAGTTATCTAATTCAATCTGGATGATGATCATGGGGTAGCTCATGAAAAAATATTTCACCTACACATTGGGGATAGCCACCTTTATAGGGATGTCATCTCAAGACCCTAACAAATTTTTGTTTGAATCCTCAAGTATTGGGTCAATCTTATGTATTCCCAAATAGACAATCAGACACCCAAGGTCTGTTTCAAGGAAACCTGAATGCTTGGTCAGTAACCTGAGGTGGTTTATGCCCTTACCATCTAATTATGTTACCACTTGGGCACAAATGGACAGTATCCTCCCTAGATCAGAATCAACATTAGCCATAGATGGAGGATTCCCCATCAAGACTTTTTAAAATTCAAGCAGGAGCAGGATGAGAATATGTGAAGATCCATTTAGACCCAAATACCTCTTTGTGAGCACAAGCCATGTAGCATTTTTATTACCCAAGAAACAGTTAAGCAAAACAACTTTTTTGAAAGGCCTACGGAACATGAACCAAAAAAATTATTTGATCTGATATGAGGTGGAAATATTGATCAAATAAGAATGATTCAAATTAAAGATCAGTAGTAAAAGATATCAGCAATCCACCTGTTATAATCATTAAGATGATAGAAGAAATTGAAACCCCTAGTACAGTTGTTCCCAAGAAGGATGAAAAATAAAAAGATAAGGATCCAGATAACAACACTACTAAGACTCCATTTCAAGAGAGATTTAAGGAAGCCATAGAAACTAACGAATCTGAGTTAGTATAGGAACTAAGGAGATTGAATATTGAAATACCATTATTACAAGAAATTAAAGATATTCCAGAATTGAACAAGTTAATCAAAATGCTATGTTTAAAAAGACCTAGAAGGAAGAAGCAGTACCCCATGACTATTAAGGTAGATGGGAAACTTGTTTGATTTATTAGCGGGGGAAAACTTTTTCTTCCCAAATACGGAGATCCTGGAAGTCCTGTTATTTCTGTCTCTATAGGGAATAAATATATACATGATGTTTTGGTTGATTTGGGAGTGGCTATAAATGTGATGACAGTGGACACTTTGAAAACATTACCATTAATAGGTATACAACCTACTAACACCATATTACAGATGGCAGATTGGTTTGTAGCAAAACCGGAAGGAGTTATTGAAGATGTAGCAGTTATGGTGGATTCATGGGAATATCCAATCTGATTTCCTTATATTGCAACCAAAAGGTAAAACACTTTGTTATCCCATTATTTCTGGGCAGACCATGGTTAGCTACAGTTTCTTATTTAATTGATTACAGATCAGGTGATATGACTATCTCAAATGGTAATAATTCTAAGAAAATCTCCTTATATCCTTCTACATGACCTTCTATTGATAATCAAGAACAATTGTGGGTTGATGCTTTTTATCCTAATAAGAAAAACCTGTCTTCATTGGCCATGATCATGTTGTAGGATCACATACACAAGGTAGAAGATATGATTATTTAACCATTGAATGAACACCAATTGTCATTGGAGAAATCAGGAATAGTTCCAGAACCTATGAACCTTAGTTCTATGGAACTTGCAGACTCTATCCCAGAATCATCAAATTTCAGTTCCGGAACCATCACATTTAGTTCTGGAACCACATCAATAGCAATTTCCTGTGACTGTACATAATTTCACTTCAGAGGAACAAGATTTCTCTTGGGGGGAGGAAGAATCGGTAGCCTCAGTTTCTAAGATATCAGGAAATGATGAAGAATCTAAATTGTTTGATGTTCTGAATAATCATACTAGAGATTTTGCTTGGGACTAAAAATATATGAAAGGAATCCATCTAATTATTTGCACACATCATATCTATACTAAAAAAATTAGACCAGTTAGGTAACCTCATAGAAATATTAATCCAACCTTAAGAGATATAGTCAAACAAGAAATTGATAAACTATTACAAGTAGGTTTTATCTAACATATCTCAGATAGTCAGTGGGTGTATCCGCTCGTAATTGTTCCTAAAAAGAATAGAAAATGGAGAATTTTTTTTTACTATAGGGAAGTAAACAAAGCCACACTAAGAGATTATTTTCCCCTACCATTCATAGATCAAGTCCTAGACAACCTTGCAGGTAAGTAGTACATTTCATTCCTGGATAGATTTAGTGGATATAATCAAATTAGAGTTGCTGCTGGGGATCATGAAAAAAATAACTTTACGTGTCCATGGGGTACCTTTGCCTACAGGGTATTACCATTTGGATTATGTAATGCTCCAGCAACTTTCCAAAGAGTGGTATTAGTAATTTTTCCAGACCTAACAAATGACTATGTAGAGGTATACATGGATGATTTCACTATACATGGAGACACATTTTATGATGCTTTGAGGAATTTAGATAGAGTATTAACAAGATGTGAGAAACACCATCTATCTCTTAGTCATGAGAAGTGTTTAATGATGGTTAACGAGGGGATTGTATTGGGACACCACATTTCAAAAAGAAGAATTCAGGTTGACCAAAAAAAAATCAAAATTATTTCAAACTTACCTATTCCTCAAACCCCCACAGATATCAAATCATTTTTGGGGCATGCTGGATACTATAGGCGCTTTATCAAGGATTTTTGTAAAATTGTTGTCCCCATGATTAATTTTCTTACCAAGGACTGTGAATTTATTTGGGATGAGATTTTTCAGCATGCTTTTGAAGAAATCAAAGAAAAATTAATCACTACCTCAATATTGAGAGGACTTAATTGGGAAAAACCTTTTCACATTCAAACAGATGCCTCAAATAACTCCATTGGTGCAGTTTTCGGATAGAAAGATGAAGAAGGAAATATGTATGCTATTTATTACCTTAGTAAAAATCTTACTCCCACCGAAATAACTTACACTATCACTGAAAAAGAATTTCTTGTTGTGATCTATGCAATTAATAAATTCAGACATTATATCACAGGGTATAAATTATTTTTACATAAAAATCACTCAACAATTAGGTACTTAATGAACAAACCAGTGGTTGGAGGTAGGTTAATTAGATGGTTATTACTTTTACAAGAGTTTGATATTACCATAGTAGATACTCTAGGGAAATCTAATGTGGTAGCTGATTTCTTGTCAAGACTAACCACTACAAGGGAGAAAGATCTAATTAAGGACAACTTTGCAGATGAACAATTGTTTCGTATTTCAGCTGATACAACATGGTTTGCTGATATGGAAAATTATCTTGCAACATGGAATTTTCCTCCTTATTTCACTAAGAAACAAATAAAAAATTGATCAAAATCAGTGCACAATATAAATAGTTAAATGCAATGTTGTTTAAATGTGGTCTTGATTTGATTTTATGCATGTGTGTGAGAGAAGATGAAATCTTTGACATACTGAGGGAGTGTCATGATGAACCAAGTGGAGGACACTTTTTAGTGAAAATATCAGCTCACAAGATACTAGGCACTGGCTATTATTGGCCATCTCTGTATAAGGATGTGAAGAGATATATCAAGTAGTGTGTTCCCTGTCAAAGGATGGGACATCCAAATTTTACCAATGAAATGCCTTTGTAACCTCAAATGGTGATTGACCCATTTGAAATATGGGGGTTGGATTTCATTGGTCCCTATAGTCCTCCTTCAAAAGGAAAGGAGTACATTCTTGTGTGTACTGATTATGTGACAAAGTGGGTAGAAGTGTAGGATTTAACAAATGCCACTGAAGAAGTAGTTGTTGATTTCCTTTGGCACAAAATTATGGTAAAATTTGGTGCACCAAGAAGTATATTTTCAGATTAGGGACCAAAATTCATGTCTAATATGATCTGAAGTCTTCACATTGGATTATCAGATGCAATCATACGAAGTCATCTCCCATATCACCCACTAGAAAATGGTCCACCATTAAGTAAGCATTGAGATAATTGGATTCCATCCTTATCGAAAAAAGTTTAGTCAAGCAATAAGAGATTGATTTGCAATGAGACTACCATTGAGATACCCCCTCCAGGAGCCCATTTTACAACTAGTCTAAGCCCTAATAAATATTTTCACCATATGAGTTAGTCTGATGTCAACAAATACCTTGTTACCCAAAGAGATTTGAATCCCAAAAACATTGTACTAACAACATTTAAAATCAGGTCCTCAGTTGGATGCAGCATAAGAGAGATGGTTCATCCTATTGCCTAGTTAGATTCAGAGGAGTTGGAGGAGTTAGGGATGAAAGCACTTCATGCTTACAACAACTGCCTCCTCAGATCAAAGAAAGCATTGTCATGCCCCTCGATCTGTCTAAGCCCGCCTCCTAGAACCTCCAAGGTAGAATATTTGAAATTACAGTGTTCCTGATTCTAAGTACCAACAATTCCCATTGGATAAATTGCCATCCAGATGGACAAGGATTCTTACTGAAAATGAATCCTCTTTTTTGAAAATGGCTTTATTCAATGTACTTGATATTGATGGCCGTACAAAGGAAACTTTTGATGTCAAGTTTTAGTGGACTAAAATTATATATTAAAGGTAAACCATATTTCTTGTGCTACATTGGTTGAAAATATTTCCTTAAAAATGTATCTAGAGAGTGATTCAAATTATAAGGTTTATGTTTTCCAAATGGAAGAACTTATCTTTTTCTATAATAGGTAAAATAATTGGGTTTTTTGAGGGACCCAATCCTATTAATAAAGGGACCTATAGTATGCAAACGAGTACATGGCGAATTCAAACCCCCCCCCCAAGAACAAGAGACTAAACAATCCAAAGAAAACAACATAGAAGCAACCCAATAATAAAAGGGATATGCAATCTAAAAGAATTCAATACCACATCTCTAACCCAAAACAAGTGAACAACAAATCATTTAAAAGTGCCAAAAATGGCAATTGATCTCCTCAAATAGGATGGGAAATCTAAAATAGTAACAGATTTCCTCATCATGACATATGTCCAAGATATCTTCCTCCTCTAGACAACACCAACCAGATCAATGGATTTGTATGTCACTTTCTAGGAATGATGACTCACTGATGATGAACCAGAACCCATCCTCAGAAGATGGTAATTATGTCTTTAGTCCCTCGAGATTACAAGGTTAGATGGAATTTCACATGTGATAATTGGGTTTGGTATTAAAAGCCAAATGATGAGTCTAATATTTAAATAAATTTTTATAACTCCCTACAAGAGAGTCCATTCATGATTTTCCATGTCGGCTTTGTCATAAGTGGTGGCATGTCAATTTTCCACTAACAAATCATTTTTGCAAAGTGAATCTATTGATTAGTATCCAATTGCATCCGAACCATAATTTTCAACATATGTGCATTGGATGAAGCAGAAGGTTACCTCCCATGACAATTTGTAGTGCCCACATTTTTATGAGCCCCAGTTATCTATTGACTTCCTTTATTCATAGACATGATTTGACAGGGATTCTGATATATTTTGGACATTATGATATGATATTTGATCTTGTTCCACATGCATGGTGATTTTGGGTGCACGTAGCGCCAATTTAACTTCATTAGTATGTTGACACATTTCATTATGATGTTGATGAACACTAACATATTTGTTACATGATATTTGGACCCATTGGTCATATATGTTGGATTTCTTAGTTTAGTTACGATTTGATCAATGATTTTATAGAGTACTTGATTTATTGATGCGTAATCACAAGATATTATATAGTGTATGTTGTTGTATATTTATCTCTATGGCTAACTCATGATGAATTTTGTGTAAAATTACGCATGCATTTCACTATTTAAGATGTCCATAATGATAATTATGATATCATATATTTTGATTGATCGCTTATGTGATAGGTAGTTGATGTTACACTCTATTGGATAGGTGCATGGTTAATGTGTGCATTGAGTGTGCAGGTGACAGATCACAGGAGAACATGGGTTTCAGGGTGGCTACGCAATTGTGCACAAGCGGCCCACGGGCTGAGTCCTAACCATGCTAAAAGTTTGAGGCCTTAGAATAGGTGTATTAATTGGGCACCATGGGTGAACCCTCAATTGTAATGTATTTATGTCTTGTAAAATTAATTATGTTTAGAGTGTGTTTTATTAAGTAAACTAGTTTAGGGGTTTAATGATCTCATCTTAATTTTAGTGATGGTTTTGGGTAAGTGTGTGTGTGTTGGTAGAAGGGATTAGGGACACATGTGAACCTTAGGTGGACCCCACACACTCTACCCTTGTGCCCAAGTGTGCCAAACCCGAAATTGGGTTATTTTAGGCATTTTTAGGGACCCCTTTTGAGTTTGGGAGTTCCCTTGGCATGAAAATAGCCCTTGGACCCTACCTAATAGGTAGGTGGGCTTATTTCCAAGGTTTGGATGGGAGTTCGCTCCCATTTTCCCTCCTTAGTCACCATCCATATAAGATGGTTGGTTTTTGTGTAATTCTTAAAAGTTGCTCCACTTTGTTTTATTTTCATTTTTAGTATTTTGGGAGATAAGGGCTAAAATGTGAGTTTACTTTTACTTACATGGTTTTGGAATCATTGAATCATGGGAGGAGAGGGGGGGTGACACTTGTCACCTTCCCATTGGTGAAGAAAATTTTGGGTTCCTCTTCATATTCTTCCTCATGTGGAAGGAAGGGGTCTTCTTTTGCTCTTTTTTTTTGGAGAACTTGGAGAATTTTGGGAGCTTGGAAGCTTTCTTGGAAAAAGAGGAAAAGCTTAGACTCTTGGAAAGAATTGTAGAGGTAGGATTCTTAATCCTTTTCTTTCCTAGTTGTTCTTATCTTGGTAACTATGCAATGGTCAGTAAAATGATGTTTGTGAAATGATGTTTTGTTAAGTTATATGGAGAATGTGGTTTGTTTGTTTTGTTGCCTTTTTTTTTTTTTGTTTTCTCTCCACAATCATTTCGATTAATGGTTTTTGGAGAATGTAGGGGAAGAGAGAGGGATTTCCCTCTCAGACCTTATGGTTGTTGGTCAAGCCATGATGGTCCTTCTCATCCCCTCATATGGTTAGAGGTGGGAGAAAGGTTCATATGGCTTGAACCTTTCCCCATTCCTGGTGAGGAAACCCTTTTGGGTTTGAAAATCCTCCCAAGAAGGATTTCTTGACATAAAGGAGGAATAAGGAGTTTTGTAAACATACTTTTGTTGGTGATTCCTATGGTTGGACACCTTTTCTTTGGGCATCCTATTTCTTCTCTTCCCCCTTTGTGAGGTTGACCTTTTCCTCCTCATATTGTTGTTTTACCATGTGTAGTTCGTCTAAGTGTTTAAATGGTCCTATTTATTTCTTGTTGTGTTTTATTCCCATTATACTTGTGCACATTATGGAAGTTAGTTCCTCTCTCCCATGGGCTTGGGGAGGCTAGCATGACTTCTAACCATGGAAAGGCATGTAATGATGCCTATTGGTTGGGTGGTAAACAAGCCTTGTCTCTTGATTTAGCTTTATTGGAAGAACACTCAAGGTTGGAGATAGTTGGAGCCTCCTTGTGATCTTGGTCCTCTTGGTCCTCTTCATCCTTTTGAGGATATTACTTTCATTTTATCTCTACAAATGTGTCTTGGTGAAGTTTTTTATCTTCTTGTAAAACACCTATTTTGTACTTGATGCTACTTGTAAACTTAAGTCTTTTTCTAAAGAAGTTTTCCCTTCATTGAATCTTGTACAAAAAGAAAGAAAGATTATCATATTGAAATCATGAGTTTTCTTTTAGTCTACATGTCATCTTTTGAAGGTCTTGTGCTAGCTTCAGATTCTTTCTACATGGAATGAAACGATCACGTAATGATGTGAGCATTATGTGAGCGTTGCCTTTCACGTAGAGATCTAAGATGGGACATACCAAGATGCCAATCAATTTAAACATCGGTCATGATCCCTGCAACTCCAAACACTGAAACTAAATCTTAAAAAACAAAAAGTTGATCTAGATAACTATTGTAGAGATGGGTGATGTGGTGAGGTGAAAGTTTCTTTGGCTTATGTGCAGTAAAAAAAATCAAGCATTAAATGCAACTCTAAAAAACTTTGTCGTAAGTAGTTGTAAAACTAAACTGATTACATTGTCAATTCATTGTGTTCCAACATGTTAGTAAGATTCAGAGGACATTTAGTTTATTTGATTTTGCAGGAAACTTGGAAAAAGCCATCTTAGTTCTCCAGAACTTGTTATGAATTTTTAAACAAATGTATACAAGCTTATAAACACTCGCTTAGAGTGAATGAAGGGGGTTGTAAGATTTAATAGACCCTTACAGTTGGACATGGTTATCATTATTACAGATGGTTGTACAACATAATTTATGTGGATTATAATGGTTGCACGATATATATTATTGACGGCATTAAGTGTGATAAGGGGTTTTGTTTTAAAAAAAATCCCCTTAGTTGGATAGTAAAAAAATAAACAGGGTATGTTACATTTGTATAGATTTTGAAAGGTGTACAACTCGGATTTAATGGGTCCTTACCTCCTACAAAATATATCATGTATAACAGGACACAATGGTAATAGAACAGGAGGACATAATGCCGAAGAACAAGGCTTGGTAGGGATGGAAGAAAACAATAGACCAAAAATGTGATGCGATAGTAGCTTTCATACAATATAATCATACTATATTAAATTGTTTTTCAACAATATGTAATTGCCTACCGGACCTTAGTAGTGATATTAACAGTAATGAACAATAATAAACGTAACGCTGGAATCCCACAATGTGTGGCTCTCAATGATGGAAATTGCAATGCAATAAATTCTAATGTTTACAAATGTGTGCAATCACATGGAGCCTGAACATCAACCTAGAAGGCTGATGTGCATACAGGGGTTTTGCTGTGATTTTGCTTCAACAGTTTGTTACACGCACGGGGGACCTTAGAGGTCTTTCACTTCATCTTTTGTAGGTTGATGTGTCCTGTGAAAGATTTCAGCCTTTGGAGAAATTGCAAACACATCTGGCGACGCAATCTGATCAGCAACCATTTCTCTGAGCTTGCAGACCGTTTCCATACATTTTTATCCATCTTCTTACAACTTCTTTCATTCTTTCTCATTCATGAAGTGTGCAAGCATGACTTCATTCACTCATGGATTTCACATCAACAACAGCAATATTTTCCAATTCCAACATGTTTACAAATCATCCAGATCAGATGCATACTAATGAACAGCAGAGTGCCAAAGTCCAGTTTGGGCTATGGAGCTTTCAAAGAGCAAGGGGGTGAATACAATGAAGACCATCAGATCCAAGATGCTGGTTGTTGGAGAAATCCAAAAGATGGAGGATGGATGGGCTGCAGTCAGGGGCTCAGCACAGATCGAGAGCATTTGGAATCGGTTGTGAAGCACCTGTCCATGGGTGGGACTTTTCCAAGTCATGACAGCCCTCAGGAGAGCTTGACTTCATGATTGACAATGTACCTTTGCTTGCAAATGGATGAGGGAAATAGAAGACGTGTATGAGAGAAGTATTCAGCAACCTTGCAACAGGTAAACACACCATCGTCATGCCTTTTCTTTTCCTCGTTTCCAATGGTTCAGTTCCGCAGTGTCAAGTTTCAAACTCTCATCTGCTTGATCCCAAATGTGAATCATTTCTCATCCCTAGTCTCCACCCCCCCATCTCGATTCTTCTTTCCTTTTCCCTTCCAAAAAGCATCCCCTCCCCAAGAGCTAACAGAAATACCCCCTTCCTCCAAAGAAACATAGAGTTCCTACCTCCTCACCACCACAAAAAAATGTAAAAGCAAGTCGCGTTTAAACCCATCTATCCTTTTGCATTCCAATGTCAGTGTGGGAAGAAGAAATTGGAAAAAATCAGTCATCAAGGAAAAAACAAGCGGAAGGAGCAAACAGAAAAAGCAATGACAGACAGCTTGAGGTTGGGCTGCCAAATTGTGGGATGAACAAAGATCCCCTTGAGCGTCAAGCTACAGAAGAAGACTAGGGTTGGAGAACATATGGTGGTCAGGAACTGATTTGGTTGCCGCAGCAAGAAGAAGATCTTGAAGGCAGAACAAATCGTCTAACTCCCAATTCCCTTTTCCTTCCATCTCCAAAATTTAGTCCCTTTCTCTCTCCACTTGGTTTTGGCAATCCCCTCACTACTTCTCCCTCCCCTAATCACCAACACTCAGTTATATGTTCTTTCGTGTCCTTAGAGCAGCGATGAAAGAGTTTGACTGACAAACTTCATGAATAGAGGAGGATTTCAATCAAGGAGCAAAGATGCCTTCAACATTGGAGGAAGGAGACGCTGCTCCAAATCCAAAAGAAGGGAGAACAATCTAGCTGTGGAGGAGAAAAACGCCGATCTCAAGGGAGTTTGAGCCACAAAGCAGGCTACAGAAGGAACCCTTCAGTTCTGTCTTTCCACTCATAGCTCTCAAGTGTCTAGCACTAAAAGGCGTTTGATATCTTCCCTAAACTCAATATTGGAGAGTGAAGGGAAACCATGGTGGCAAGCTTGTAGATCAGAGGACACCTGGAGGAAAGTTTTTGAACACGAGCAGTAGGACAGCAATGGAGGCAGTTTACTGTCGATTTGGGGATATTTTGTGAGAGAGCCGGTTGAAGTTGTCACCATTCTCTCTTTCATCATCCACATCAAACACAAGAGTTGTGCCATGAGGAGAGCTTCATTTGAAGCAGCATGCATCTTTACAACAGCCCCTTTGGAATCAAGATTGGAAGATTCAATCTTCCCCTGTTTTCATTGGAGGAAGAGAAAGGACAGAGGATTCCACCATTTCTTCCACACCATCCAATTTCAAAGGTTACAAGAAGACTCATTCTTGGAGTTAAAAATACAGCAATGGGCCAACTCAAACGGATCAGACTTGCCAAATCAGGTATTGGCTTCATTGGAACCAAAGGAGAAGGCCACAAAGTCCTGCTGCTTCTGAGCATGAGGATGAGCACAATAGTACCAAGGATCACTGCCATCCCTCTCCAATCCAATGCCAGAAGCAAATTAAAGAGGTATTGGATTTATTTTTCAGTTTGATACCTTGATGATTTGGATAGAACCAGTTCTGTTGATTTTTTCCATCCATCAAACAGCCATGATCAGTGCAAATCGTTGAATGGCTGCCAATTTTGAAGAAAGGGAGCTATTGTGCACAACCAGTTGCAGGGTTTGTTTAGCTTCCTTTGCTTCCAGCTAGAGTAGAGTCGGTTAGATTTGCTTTCAGGGTCAGAAGACAGGGCCTTGTGCAACACTCTGCATGTTCCATTTGGGCATGTATGATTTTCAGTTTTGTTAAATAGTTTGGTGTTCTGTCTGTTGCTGAGTTTTGCTCTTGCGCAGTTCTTTTCAGTGGTTTTTGGTTTTGGTGAGGAGAACAAACTCCATGTACGATGGGTTGCCAAGTGGCTCGAGGGGAGGTTTCAAAGTTCAGATATTGACAGTTGCCACTAGACGTCAGTTTTTGCCTGATGGATTGCTTCAGGCAAACTAGTTATTTCATCATAGGGGCAGCAGATGACCCTGCTGAGTCGCCAAATTGTTATCCCAAAACTTCACCCCTTAGGGTAAATTTTGATACATGAATCAAGAAGATTCAAATCCCAAGGAAAATTGAATTGATTCGGAGCAAAATTAGGTTTATAGGTGGTCCCCTCAGGTATTTTCTAACTCCCCTGGCCGAGAAACAGGGTAGCAAGCTCTGGAGAAAAATGCCAAAAAAAGTTGCAGAAAGGAAAATAGGTGACCCAGGAAAAGTGTGAAAATTGGCTAAGTCCTTGACTCAAGGGAGCCAATTGGGACATTTGGGAGTTCAAGGCGCGGATCGGACGAAAACGCATCCAGGCGGGCCCAAATTGCATTTGGGACAATCGCGGAAGAAGAGAAAGCTACGCGGAGGACGAGGAAAAGCCGATCCTGGGCCGAAGGAGGAAAGAAAAAATTGCTAGTGGTTTGCTCGGGACGTTTGGGACAAAAGACCCGAACCGGCCGGATCGGCCGACCGTCAATGAGCACAGGCAGTCCAAAGCGATTGGGAAATCTGGACGCAAAGGCTTCGAACGGCCGAACAGTCGAAAAGAGTCAAGTCAATCCCAAAGCAAAGCGAGACAAGCGGGCCAAAAATGCCCGAACCGGACCGAATCGGCCGAAATGAGCACGAAGGGCCCAAAATCAATTGGGGAATCTGGGACAAAGGACGCGAAATGCCCGAACCGGCCGAACCGAAACCCGAAATGAGCACAATAGGCCAAAATCAAAGGGGAAATCTGGGACAAATGGAGGCGAAAGTACGAGAAGGCAAGCCGAAGGAGCCGAGGCCAATCAGAAACTGCACCGTGTTCTCAAGGAGGAAAAGTCAAACGGTCAAGGGGCGAGTTACGAGCGGTGATGAACGAACCCATAAAATGGCGCCACATGTCCAAGGTTTAAGGGGCCCACAAGCACTTTCAGGAAAGCCGCGAAAGAAGGGCAGGAAAGGAGAAATTGCTCGTCACATCAGCACGTGCCACAGTGTCGTCCAGAAGGTTGAAGAGCGGGAAACATTTTTAAAATCTGTATTGGTTTTTTTTTTTTTTTTTTTTTTTTTTTCTGTGGGGCTCGTGCCCCTAATCTTCAGGATAGCCATATCTTTGATACAGAGTCAGATTTCCACGTTCTTTATATCAAACGGAAAGCTCATGGAAATTCTCTACTGATTCTGGGGTTAAAATCGAGTTTTTGGTGCAGTTTGGAGAGAGGAAATCAAGAAACGGCTCTGAGCGTGATACAAAGAAGTGACGCTTCAACACCCAGCTTTAATGCAGCAGACAGCCCGCGTGTTGTCACCAGGATCCCGCAGCTATACCATAATGAGATGATTTAAAATCCGACCTGGGGGTGGTTGGAGTAGATCTGACTCTTTCCTCTTTCTTCCTTCTCTCATCTTTCCTATATATTGTATAAGGGGACAGTGGCCAAATAAAAAAAGGTTGTTCATTCTTCTGCTTGCCCTCCCTTCTGTTCTTTCTAGGTGGAAAATGGAGTTCGAACCTCATGACCTCCCTACTCTGTTAATGGCATTTTTTTTTCCTTTACTATGGAAGGATGTTCTGTGCAAACTTATGAAGCCAACAAAACGTTGTTTTGTGATGCATCTGCTCACTCCTTTCTCTTTTTTGATTCGTTTTTTTCTTGCCTATCTTATTGCAGGTATCTGTGCATGTTGAACGTTCACTGCAGATCTGGAGCTGTGTTCATGGAGTTTTGGGACACTTTCGGGTGTTGAAATCTTATCCTTGGGCCGTATGCATCGGTACCACCTTCCATTGCTTCACTCTCGTCTGGTCCATGGCAGTTTTGATAAGATGTTTCACATTCTCCTTCTCTGGTGTAAGAGGAGTGCCCTCATAGCCAGCAAGCCTGATATACGAGAATTTTCTGAATTGGATAAAGTAAGCATCGTAGTGCGATATCAGATTCATGGCTTCATCAGAAAATCTCCTGGCAGTGTCACCTTCGAGCAGCCTGACCACGTACATGGTGAAAGCGTCATTGACCCTTCTGAAATTACGATTGCTGGTCTCCAGGGTGAACTGCGGGTAGTAGGCATATACTGGGTCATCTTTGCGAGCATCTATGTAAGAGAAACCAAACCATTTCCTTGATGCCGCCAGAGTGTACATCAGGTATGAAGTCATATAGAATTTCTTCGTTTGCTGCACATTGGAAAGCTGGTCTGCCAAATTCATACTGATGATCTCTGCCCAGTTGATGTTCTGCATTCCCTCGCACACCATACTGATGAGCGGGCACATCCAGAAGTGAAATTCGTTGGTAGTGGGAAAACCCATAACCCGAGCCAGCAGAATTATGAATTCAAACAATTCTTCATTGAAATCTGCCCGTAAAAGGGTTTTGGTCAGACGAGAAGCTCCCTTCTTAGGGTTCTTCAGCCAGGAATTTGCCACCCGCGCTTTGTATTTGTCACTGTCTTGATCGAACAGGGCCTGTGCTTGATCCCGGGAAACGACTATGGCATTATCCATCTCTAGGATCCTTAGAGCAGCACTAACGGCGGCAGCATCTAGCTTAGCGATGAGTTCCCCGTGCACATTTGTTAATTTGCTCGAAACGGGGTCGAAGTGAGCTCCGCACGAAAGCACGGTATCAGCACACTGCACCGAGATTGGGAAACCCCCAGCAAAAGCCAAACCGCTATCATGAATCATCTATGCCATTGGTGTAGGGTTTGCATCTGCCACCCTCACCCAAAAATCGCCGAAGTCAAGATGTCGGGCTTCACTGTCCCCAATATTGGGAACGACAGATTCTAGTGGCGAAATTTGTTCCTGTCCCTGGAAGTTGATCTTCATATTGATAGTAACAGAGCTGTAAACTAGACTCGGGAAGGGATTACAGCGAAAAGGGATACACGCGCAGGGAATCAGATAATGAGGGTTCGAGCAAGGATAGCGTGGAAACAATGTGAAGAATTGCAAAGGTGGCTTGCTCGTTATATAGCCGTTTAGGAGAGAGAAAGGCCATGAATATGCATTTAATGCATACCCACCAATTTGAATAAGCAGGATATTCGGGTAGAGCACGGAAAAAACTAGCACGAATGACACTTGGTTCATTAGGGACATGTGAGACGCGAATGCGCGAAACACGCAGCTCGGCCGATTCGGGTGAAAAGGATACACATGGGTACGGAACAGTTTTGGGACATTTGGGACATGAAAATGCTGCGAAGTACGCGGTTCGGGCGAATCGGTCGAAAATGAAACAACTTGCACAATTTGACTTGGGACATTTGGAACAGAAAGTGCGAAGTTTCGGGACATTTGGGACAACTTGCACAATGAAAGTGCGAAGTACGCAGTTCGGGTGTTTCGGCCGAAAATTGAACAACTCGCACGATTAATTTTGGGACACTTGGGACAAAAAGTTCCGACGGGCCCGAAAGTGGGACAACTTTGGGGAAATCGGCCGATCGGGGAACAGGACGCACTTTTGAACTTGGGACATGCGGGACAAAAATGTCTGACAAGCCCGAAAAACATACAAAATGACTCGAAACTGTGGATTTCCTTTAATTTCACGACTTTTTAACATTTGCAAAACAACAGAGAAAACACTCAAACTCAAAATTTTTGAAAATTCACTTTCTTAAGAGCAGGGAAATTTTGAGTGGACAACAGCTGGCTCCTTCTGGGGATGACTTGGCATAAATTCAAGGAATGAGACAAGGCAAGAACTTAGACAAACTCAGGGAAGTAGACTAGTGCCTTATCCATTGGGCAATGGAGTCAAAAAGTAGACCAATACAGGGGACAACACACCAAAACCAAAAGGAGAGGAAAACAAAACGCTGTACAGAATATACAAGGGACTCCCTAGTCACCTATGACTTGAACAACTTGAGGTACTGCCCACTATAAGGAAGTGGGAGCGGAGAACCATCCATGTAGTCAAGGTAGAAAGAATTCTTACCAGCAAAGTGTCTGATCTTGAAAGGTCCGAGCCAAAGGGAATCAAACTTTCCATGGCTGCCACGAGGTTCATGCCTTTTATCCCATAACAATACAGTGTCTCCAACTTGGAAATCTCTGAACCTGGCTTTCTTATCAAACAAGACCTTTACCTTCTGCTGGTGAACAGATATCCTATCAGCAACTACCAATCTGTCTTCATTCAGTTTGTGAAGGTACATAATTCTCTTATCTATAGCACTGCTGAAACTAGTATCTTCAATGGACTTCATCAGGTGCAAGGCTGGCAGTTCAACTGTTATTGGCAGTTGAGCTTCTACTCCATATACTACTTGGAAAGGTGACATTCCAATAGCTCTCTTTGGTGTAATCCTATCTGCCCAAAGAGCATCATAGAGCTTCTTGTGCCAGTTTCGTTGAGACTCATTGACTAACTTCCTTATAATAGTCACCAGATTTTTGTTAGTGGATTCTGCTTGCCCATTTCCCTGAGGGTAATAATCTGAAGAATGAGCCAGGGAGATGCCATACCCGTAGCAGAAATCCATTATCTCAGTTGAAGAGAAATTCAAAGCATTATCTGTCACAATCTTGTTAGGTACACCATACCTTACCAAGATGTTCTCTTTTATGAAGCTGCACACCACTTCAGAAGTGGTGCTCTTAACTGGAATAGCTTCTACCCATTTGGTGAAATAATCCGTGGCAATTAGTACATGAGTGTGACCAGCACTTGAAGCAGGATTAAGTGTGCCAATGAAATCCAAACCCCACTGTTGAAACGGTTCCACAATCACAACTGGTTTGAGAGGCAAAGAAGCCAATTTAGGTCTTCCCACAAAAGTTTGACAAGCCTCACATTTATCAACCCATGTGGATGCATCCCTAAATAAGGTAGGCCAATAATATCCTCCACAGAGTATTTTATGGGCTGTGACCGTTGATGAATAGTTCCCTCCACAAGCTTGATCATGAAAAGCTGAGAGTAGTCTTTTCTACTGTTCCTTATCCACACATTTCAATAATCTTCCATCTATTCCTCACTTGAACAAGGCGTTTTCCCACAACACATACTGTACTGACCTTAGTTTAACAGCCCTCTTTTCTTTGGCAGTCAAATAAGAATGGCATTCTCCATAGGTGAGAAAATAGGTGATGTCAGCATACCATTCATCGACGGAGCTGAGAAACAGAACGGTAGGAAGCTCAGCCTTATCCTCTAGCAACTCATGTCTAGCTCCTTCTGCAATGAGCTCACAAAGGCCTTTACCGTGAACAAGCTTGGTCGGTTTGATGTCAATGTCATATTCTTGGACCTTGGCAACCCAGTTCCCTCTTTTGGATCCAAACTCCTGTTGTGTGAGAATTGACTTAACAGTTGTATCCGGAACCAACACCATGGAGTGAGAGTTGAGGATGTAAAAACGGAATTGCTTAACAGCTTTGACCACTGCAAAAGCATGTTTTTCCATCATGGTGTATTTTAACTCATGATCTTTCAGGATATAGCTCATGAAAGCAATTGGAAGTTCGTGCTCATCAGAATCTTCTTGGGTCAAAACAACAGCCAAGGTATTATCTGTGGCGTAGCAATAGATAATAAAATCTTTGCTAAAATCAGGACAGGCTAAAACAGGAGTTTTAGCAATATCCCTTTTAATACCTTCAAAGGATTCATTTCCTTCAGAAGACCAACTAAAAGTCTATTTTCCTTTCATCATCTGGGAAATATTCAAAGTTAACTTTGCAAAATCAGGGATGAACCTTCTTAAAAAAATGATCTTACCGAAGAAAGAATGTACACCCTTTTTGCTGGTCAGGAGAGGAATTTGCTGGATAGCTTGAACTCGTTCAGGATCAATCTTAATACCATCTTTGGAGACAATGTGTCCTAATAATTTCCCTTCTGTGACACAAAAGACCGATTTTTTAGGGTTCAGAGAGATCCCATGCTCTCTGCATCTCAGCAGAACTTTTTCCAGGTGGTCAAAATGATCTGCCCTTGTTTTAGAAAACACAGTCAAGTCATCAAGGTATATGACAATACACTTCCCTTTCAAACTCCCAAAAGCCAGATCCATAGCTCTCTGAAAAGTGGCACCAGCATTAATAAGCCCAAAAGGCATCCTCTTATAAGAAAAGGTACCCCAAGGAGTAGTGAAAGATGTCTTGTGTTGATCTGCAGTATCAACCTCTATCTGATTATATCCCGAGAATCCATCAAGCATGGATAACATCTCAGATCCTGTTACTGCTTGCAAGATCTGATCCATCATAGGCAAAGGATAATTATCCTTCAAGGAAGCCTGATTCAAATTTCTGAAATCAACACAGATGCGGATCTCACCATTCTTCTTCCTAACAGGCACAATATTTGCAATCCATGTTGAATGGTGGATGGGAAAAATGATTTTAGCCTTCAACAACTTCTGAATCTCCTGAAAGATGGTGTCAACTATTTTGGGATTGTACTGCCTCTGTTTCTGCTTAAAAGGTTTAATTCCTTGTTTGAGAGGAATAAAATTTTGCATATCCTTTGGCTTGAAGGATTTTAAATCCTCATAAGAATAGGAAAGAACGTCCTTATACTTCTTTAAAAGACCAATTGCTTTTCTTCTTTCATCTGTTGTGCAACATTTTCCAATGTTCACTAGCCTAGGATCAGCAGAACTCCCAATATTGATTTTGTCATGCTCAGCTGATTGTTGAGGTCCAGTAGAAGTTCTAGACTTCACATACCTGTCATGTTTATCAAATAGTTCCTCTAAACTCACCAATCCTTTAGGAATCTTATTCCCCTTGAGTTTAATGCACCCATCCTGATCTGTTTCTTCTCCTTGGATGACTGCTTTGTTCGAAGACACATTTTCACGAGGTAGGTTGTCGCTTCCTTTGAAATACAGTTGTTCGAAGTTACCCTTGAGTTCGAGGAAAGAGAGCAAATGCTGATCATCATTGAAAACTTGCCAGTTATTGGTATTATCAGGTACACTAGGTCGATGGATCATCTCAATGGTGAACTTTCTTGAGAGAAATCAGGGTGAGGAATCAGTAGTGACCCTGAGACAGCTAGTGAATCAGCCCTGCTGTTCTTTTCCCTAGGTACTGCTTCGATAGAGAAAGCATCAAGGAATTCAATGGAATCCCAAACCTGATTCCGGTAATGTTTCAGCCTTCCATTTTTTACTTGAAAGAGGTTTCTGACCTGCTTTACAATCAACTCTGCATCACCACGAGCCAGAAGATTCTTTACACCTTGTTCTTTGGCCACTTGCAATCCGAGAATGAGAGCCTCATACTCTGCTGTATTATTAGTATTCTCGAACTATAATTTGAATGAAAAGGGGTGTAGGCTTCCTTCAGGTGACACCAGCAGGACGCCGGCTCCAGATTCAGCTGAGGAACAACTTCCATCAAACTCTAAAATCCAAACCCGGTTAGGATCCTTAGGAGACACTTTGGGGAGTCGGATTTCACCAGGGGACATAATCATGTAGTTACCATGTCCCATATCCTCATAGAGTATTTGTGCTTTAGGATCATCCGTTTTCTGCACAATATACTCAGACTGCTTCTCAGGCAGCAACTTCTTCATGTGTCCATTGACAGGTATGAGTGCATGTGACCAGTCCATTTGGATTTCTCCACCTACGTCCTTACAAAAGTTCCTACTTAACAACATCCCGTATGAAGGGGGAATATCTGCCACTAAGATGGTAGCCAACACTTTCTTCTCGGGTAAAGCAGCAAAAGCTACTTGTGCATCTTTAATCCTTCCGACCAGGGGCACTTCCTTACTCTCCATAGAGTAACAAGATCCGTAAGTGCGGGTGAGAGTCAGGCCTAAAGCATGAGCTACTTTAGCAGGCATCACATTATCTGAGGCTCCGGAATCTATGACACAATTACTGAGCCTATGGCCAGCTATAAGAAGTGTTACATAAAAAGGCTTGATTTTGTCATTAGGCGAGGTGACAGCGGCTACCAGACTAGGCTGTGGTGCAGAAGGAGGAGTGGGAAAAAGGCCTTTAGAGGTGGTCTTAGAATGGGAATTGACAAAGTGAATCATTTTAGCAAAAGCTTTGGGATGGGTTTGATAATACTCAGCCTCTGAGATTTGGACCTTGGTCTTTTTTAAGTGATCAACAATATCAAAGGATCCAGAAGTGGATGGGCCAACATCATTTGGTACCCTAGGTTTATCAACTTTAGGAGAGAAAGAAGAAGAAAATTTAGTAGCAGGATTGATAGGACTTACCTTTGGTGTAGATGAAGTAGGGATAGGAGATCCTCTTTTTGCAATTACGGAAATAGTCGTGCCGACTGGCTCCTTAGATTTCTTGAGGGGCTGTGTCACTTTCTCCCTCTGATTTGTCTGCTCTCGAGTCATGACAGCGAATGATTCGCTATTCATGTCTGCTACTACTTCATCATAGTCATCTCCATCATCAATGCCCTCAGTGGTGAAGAAATTTACTCGAGATCCCTCAAGTTCGTCTGCTTCATCATCAACTTCTTCCGCAAACTCCTCGCAAGCTTCATTATCCTCATCATCATCTGGTTCTTCCACTTCGCAGGTCGCATTGACAGGGACTTTAACAGGAGGTCCTTCAAGTGCTAATCTTGTTTGAGAAGTAGGCAAATGATTTCTGGGCTGAAAATTTCTCCTTGGAACGTCTGCATAAGGAGCGTGCTGAGCCAATTGTTTCTTTATAGCAATGAGGTCATTCACAAGTTTCTGAACTAATGGATCAGTGTTAGGTCCAAGGGTGGAGGAGGAAGAAGCAGCAGACTTAGATTTGGAAGGGTCTCTTCTCAACTTCCCTGACATGATCAAATCATCCTCGACACTAACAGCGAGGGCTTGATCCTCAACCAATGTTGCGAGATTAGCCCTTCTTAGTGCATAAATAACCTCGGGCAATTGAGCATTTAGGAAGAAACATTTTCGAATTTGATCAACAGGTCGGGTAAGCGGCAGAATTTTATTGATCAATTTGTTGAATCGGGCCACAAATTCTCTCATGGGCTCTTGTGAATCTTTCTTTATCTGAGAGATTTGGGCTAGCAAGGCATGCACATCTTCTGCCGGCTTGAAACGGCTTTCAAACTGAGTCCTCATTATGTCCCAGTTGGTGATAGTGCCAGCCAGAAGGTGATAGAACCAATCAACAACATTATCTTGTAACATCTCAATGAACAGTCTTACGGAGACGTCTTCATGTTCGACTCCCAGAACTCCACATGCAACAATGAAGGCTGTGATGTGTTCATCAGGATGCACTTTGCCATCGCCTTTGAATTTAGGGAAGTTCTTCCGGTTACCTCTGGGTAACTCATGTAAAGGCTGAGTAAGGGATAGGGGCCCGACACGATGACCCCATGGCAATGGTGCCGCCATTCTTGGAAAAACGGCTTGGAGAGGGACTGCAACACCAGCAAGAATCAAAGCTTGAAGATTAGGGCTAGCTGGCTCTGAAGGAAAACCACCCGTAGGAATTCTGTCTTGAACAGGTGGAGTGCTTGTCGAACGAGTCCTTCTATTTGTTGTTGAAGGGAAAGGAAAACCCTGCTGCTCCAAAAGCTGAAACTGAGAATCTTCAACACCGAGGGCCCTCCTCCCTCGAGTAAAACGCGGAGTCGCCAGATCAAAGGATGATCAAAAATTGCAGAACTGGAATGTGATTTTCCCCAGCGGAGTCGCCAAAAACTGTTGGTCGTCAAATAGGACTTTTAAGAAGAGCAACAGTCAGGGGACAAGAAGTCCCTCCTCTTTAATGGGAGAGGTTCCCTTATTCAGAAACGAACCTATTTACAAATATACAAGATATGATTTTGTGATTGAACTTGGATATTACTAAAGTGTTTTCTATAAAGATCATCAGTTACGAAAGGGCTGAGGAAAGGGAGTATGAGGATGAGTAGAAAAGCAACATGCAGAATTATAGATAACAGAATAATTCTTTATGTATACGGAAGTTACAGTGAATTGAAACAAGATCATTTGCATCGTATGAATAAGATGAAACTTAAAGACACAAAGTTCTGTAAATAACATCCTTCAGATTCATTAATCAAGGACACAAAGTTCCTTCTTGGTTATACAAGATCGCCATGTGCTTGCAAAATTTGGAAAGTATGCAATCAGAGAGACTAACAAACTAGAGACAAAATGATCTTCATAAAGATTTAAAAGAAATCTTAGGGATAACAGAGATCGGATAGACAAAGAATAGAAATCCCTTTTGTATTGATTTCTTTTGATCTATTTACACTTTCAGAAAATATGCCAAGTTCTTCCTCTTCTTAGAATGGCGTAAAGAAGGCCATTATATAGCTTACAAATCAGTTACTCTTCGTAACCGTTTCTTTTAACTAAAGAATAGTTAAGGACCGCCAATCGCAGTACCTCAACTTATTACAAAGAAAACAGAAAAGGAAATGGGAAGAAGAGAAAAGAAAGGGAAGAAGACAGGTGGCCAGTTACTGGGAGGGACCCACTGACTTCAGAATCCGCTGCCTGAATTTCTTTAACGCCTCAGCTATGTCTCTGCCACGAGGAACTAACGTGTTGACTGTAGACTGAGTCCAAAATCTGAGACACTTCTCCATCTCTTTATCAAACTCGACATGAGTATGATAATCTTTATTTGCTTCTTCAATGGCAGATTGAAGAGAGCAGATCTCCTTCATTTTTTCTTTAGAGATGGAGCTTTCCTTGAATAAATTATCTTTGACAAAAGCTCTGAATTGAGCTTTGATTTCTTGCAAGGAAATGGAAACACCAGAAGTTTCATCCTGAAGATGACAGTGTATATCTTTGAAAGTAGAGATAACCAGTGTCTTGAAAGCTTCGCCCTTCTGCCAACAGTTCTTTAGTTTCCCAAAGCCTCCTCTAGGACTTTGATCTTCCACTCCACACTGTAACCCAGGATTTTGATAGATTATCCTTTGCATCATCAAAAACCTTACTCGCCAGTAAGATGTTCTCATCTGCCTGTCCCATAAGGCGGAGGTCTACTATGCAACTGCTCCAGAGTTTGAGCTCTTTATCCATGATATCCCAATAGTAGAGGAGAGCTTCAGTTGCAAATTGTTCACCTTTTCCATGGAGTTTGAAAGCTTCATCGATGAAGTTCAACCCTGCAACAAGCATATCATCCACCATGGCTTCCATAGCTCTGCCATAGACAGGAATACTTGTGCATGTCTTTGATACTCTGCACTTCATCTTGGCTCAGGATTACAGGTGGTAGAAGAGTAGTCAACGGGGTAGGGTCCAAAACTTTATCCTTAGACAAAAGAGACTTGATGAAACCTGTGAGAACTTGGGCCTGTTCTTCCAACTGTTCAATAGTTTTCTGCCCTTTCTCTACCCTCCCAATGACTCTTGTGACTGTTTCCTGGAGGTTGTGAATTTCACCTTCAGGGGTAGACTCTCCCATTGGAATTCTCGAGAGCTCTAAGTCAGATACCTGCAAGTCCTACTCTGATTTATCCGTTGTAGGCTTGGCAATCTCCAGGAATTGCTGACCTTGAGCATCAGACACTATTTTGGAGGTGACTTTGGCTTTCTTGGCACGAGAAGGAGTGGTGCCCAACAAGGCTGCGACAGCATCAAAATCTGACGTTGAGCTCCGAGAGGAAGATTTCCTTTTCCTATTGTCAACCAAAGGTTGCACCCACGCAAAAGAGGAAGAGGAATCAGCAGGAGGGGCAAGGGGACCAAGAGACAGAGAGCTCATGACACTCAAGGTCTGCGCAGCTGTTGACTCAAGTTGAGATGTGAGTGGGGTGCTGGAGGCAATTGCGGTAGAAGAATCAATAGCACCTGGAAGCTCAGTGCTCTGGACCTCTTTGTCCTTATCCGCTGGATCTTCAGGAGCATTTGTAGGAGTTGGCACTTCACTTTCTTCACTTTCACTGAGAACAATGATGTTCTCTGGTCCCATAGGCAATTCTACTTGCTTTCTTTGAGGATCATTTTCCTGCAGGATCCTTCTTAACCTCCTTGAGTTTCTTCTGATACACTTGAGTGGATGAGGAAGGGGTGGAAGCTGCAGGCCCCTGTGTTGATGAGGCAGGAGGGGTTTACACCGGTGTTTCTGACCTTGGAACCGATGCTTCTCTTCTTGGCGTCGACTCATCCTTGGAGGAGGATTCTCCTGAGTGCCTCCTGAACTCTCGGACTTTCTTATCGAACCAGATCTTAGTCCTGACTAAGACTGGGGCTAGTATTTCAGCCAGATCATCTTTCTCTTTTCTGTTCCAATCCAAGTCCTCCAAGGGAGTGTGCTTAACCACATTATCATACTCATATGAGTATAGGTCAGAGTTGTCATCCTGGAGCCCTTTGGGGACTTGATACAAACCGAGTTCTTGGATCAATGGCAGAGAGAACCTGCCATAATGCCTTCTCCTTGCCTCAAAATCGTCTGTAAAGTCAGCCCAGTAGTCTTCTGTATCAGCCCTATGATGGTAGATTATCTTGATGTTCTGTTCAATGAACTTCTTCAAGTCGAAGCAGGTCCTTGGCTTGAAGAAATGAACGGTGATAGGGACCAAGGCTCTCTCTATGTTCTGAGCATCCAGGGCTGTTTTGCAAGTGTATTTTCCTAGAGAGATGGGAAAATTTAAGCCAGAAATATTCTTGTCCCTGCAGGTTCTGTGTAATTTGTCTAATTCCCTGCATATTTCTATTAAGGCCATTTTATCACTACAGAACATGGGCAGTCTCAGAGGGGTGCCTTCATAGCCGGCAATCCTGATATAAGAGAATTTTCTAAACTGGATAAAGTAAGCACCATAGTGCGATATCAGATTCATGGCTTCATCAGAAAATCTCCTAGTAGTGTCACCATTGAGCAACCTGACCACATACATGGTGAAAGCGTCATTGACCCTTTTGAAATTACAATTGCTGGTCTCCAGGGTGAACTGTGGGCAGTAGGCATATACTGGATCATCTTTGTGAGCATCAATGTAGGAAAAACCAAACCATTGCCGTGACGCTGCCAGGGTATACATCAGGTAAGAATTCATGTAGAACTTATTTGTTTACTGCACATTGGACAGCTACTCTGCCAAATTCATGCTGATGATCTCTGCCCAGTTGATATTCTGCATTCCTTCGCACACCATGCTGATGAGCGGGCACATCTAGAAGTGAAATTCGTTGGTAGAAGGCAAACCCATAACCCGAGCCAACAAAATTATGAAGTCAGACAATTCTTCATTGAAATCTACCTGTAAAAGGGTTTTGGACAGACGAGAAGCTCCCTTCTTAGGGTTCTTTATCTAGGACTTCGCCACTCGTGCCTTATATTTGTCACTGTCTTGATCGAACAGGGCCTGTGCTTGATCTCAGGAAACAAATATGGCATTATCCATCTCTGGGATCCTCAGAGCAACGCTAATGGTGGCAGCATCTAGCTTGGAGATGAGTTCTCTGTGCACATTGGTCAATTCGCTCGAAACGGAGTCAAAGTGAGCTCCGCTTGAAAGCACGGTATCAGCACACTGTACCAAGATCGGGAAACCACCAAAAAAATCCAAACCGCTATCGTGAATCACCTATGCCATGGGTGTAGGGTTTGCATCTGCCACCCTCGCCCAAAAATCACCGAATTCAAGATGTCGAGCTTCACTGTCCCTAATATTGGGAACAGCAGATTCTAGTGGCAAAATTTGTTCTTGTCCCTGGAACTTGATCTTCATATTGACGGTAATTCAGAGGACAGAGGTGCAAAATAAACTCGTGAAGGAATTACAGGGAAAAGGGATACGCGCACAGGGAATTGGATCGCAAGGGTTCGAGCAAAAGATAGCATGGAAACAATGTGAAAGATGCAAAAAGGTGGTTTGCTTGTTATATAGCCATTTAGGAGAGAGAAAGGCCATGAATGCACATTTAATACATACCCACCAATTTGAATAAGCAGACATATTCGGGTAGAGCGGAAAAAACTAAGCACGAATGGAACTTGGTTCATTAGGGACATGTGAGATGCGAATGCGTGAAACACGTGGCTCAGCCGATTCGGGCGAAAGGGAGGTGCACAAATGCCTCTTTGGGACAATGGGAAAAAATGTGTGAACGTGGCGACATTTGGGAAAAATGTGAACGAAAGGGCTGGAAGTGTTTGCGGGACAAAAAGTCCGCGGTTCGGGAAAATCAGCCGAAAATGGAACAACTTGCACAATTTTACTTGGGACATTTGGGACATGAAAGCGCGAAGTACACGGTTCAGGTGTTTTGGCCAAAAATGAAACAACTTGCCCAATTTGACTTGGGACATTTGGGACATGAAAGTTAAAGTAACGCGGTTCGGGTGTTTCGGCCGAAAATTGAACAACTTTTGGGACACTTGGGACGAAAAGTTCTGACGGGCTCGAAAATGGGACAACTTCACAAAAATCGGAGGACCGGGGAACAGAACACACTTTTGAACTTGGGACATGCAGGACATAAAAGTCTGACAGGCCCGAAAAACATACAAAAAGACCCAAAACTGCAGACTTTTTCAATTTCACGACTTTTAACATTTGCAAGACAACAGAGAAAACGTTCAAGCTCAAAATTTTGAAAATTTACTTTCATAAGAACAGGGTAATTTTGAGTGGACAACACACCATACTTCTAACATTCTCTAATAAGACTGGTCAGCTCCAAAACTCATACCTCCAACTCATTATGCATGATCCAGGGCTCTTGGGAGGACTCATACTATGACCATGCAAGCTAAACAATGCATAGGACATCATGACAACTTGACAAATATTGATACTACCAATCAACCTTCAAGTTATAAACAATGAAAGAAACCTCATTGGTGACTCATAAGACCTCATGAAACCCTTTTTCATCACATTTAATATACATTAATGACAACAACTAAACACAAAATGACCAAAAATCTCCCCCTTTCTCATTGATGGAAACCACTTTCATAAACATTGATGAAAACCTCAAGATAAAACACACCTACTAGACTCTTTTCCATGTTTATGATGTTTCTCTCCCCCTTTTACATCTATGAAAAGGATAAAAATACATTTTAAATGATAAACATGATTGAAACAAATAATGGAAAAAATACAAAAACATAACTTACTTGACTCAGTGACTCCCCCTTGGACTGTACTTTCTTTCTTTTACCTTAGAGCAGCATCATGAAGATCCATGGACCTAATATGATCCTCAAAAGCTCCCCACTAAACTGATATTCTCTCCATTTTGTATCTCATCCTCAATCATGTTTGAAATCTCTTTCTAGGACTATATTATGCAAGAAAACACAAAACTCTACCTCCAATCAAGCATACCATCATTTAGGACCATTGTCCCTAAAACACATCTTTAGTGAAAAAATGAACCAATTTCTCCATGCATCTAAAAGCATCCAAGCACAACATGACATGAATCCTTGTAGCTTCCCCTTAGGAAATATATCTATATTTTAACTATAAACACAAAAATTTAGAACACTTACCTTGATACAAGCCATGAAAATGATCAAAGACTCAACATCATAATCCTAAAGAACTTCTTCAATTTTTTCAACCTTATTTGAATGACATGATACATATACTTATTTTATGTCAAAATTGGAACCCTCCTTTGAATCTTCTCTTCTACTCCTAGGCTCTTAGGAAATTACTTGCTTTAAAATTTCTGCACCCTTTTTCCACTATATATTTTGAATCATGCCTGAAAGTTCTTCTCAACAAAGTAAGACCCATTTAGAGTACCCATTTGAAGTACTCATTATCCTCTATACAAATGTCCATTATTACCTTTATTAAGAAAATTCCACTCAAGTATATTTCATAGTTGCTTAGGTCTTGAATCCCTTCTAGATGACTATAATTACATTTCATGACAAGTACAAGAATCTAGAACCTAATTAGGGGTTAAAACTTATTGTGTTATCTCTCTAAAACTCCTTTAGGTAATTACTCTCCAACCCAATGCTCCACTTTCACTAATACTTACACAGTCATAAAAGTTCCTTTGATCTCCTTTACTAACCTTTACTTGCACATAATTCTTCAAGCATATTGTGATCTTATGTTTTTAATACAAGGGTCCACAAAATATACAACCCTAAATCAACATGAGTTTTTCCTAACATTGTCTACACGTACTACCTAGATACCTCATCTACCTTGCAATTTATTTCATCAATTAGTTCATATTCTATGTACACCTTTTTTCATCCTCACTTGACATTTCAATAACTAGGCTTCTTTAGGATGATGACAACTCACCTTAACATTTCATTTCTAGATCAAAACAAAAATAACCTATGAATTTGTCTAGAACACTCCATTTAGTCCCTTAAACTAAGATTTCAAAACAGTTCAGTTTTAACCCTTACATTCTTGTAAAATATGTTTCAATGACTTACCAATCCTTGTCAAAGACCACACATTTCATTCATTCAGTTTGGTACAACACAACCATTTTAATCAAACAACTTCTTCTGATCTTTTCATACAAGCTTCATTAAGTATTATATACTCTAATGACAACTTGAGTATGTTTCAAAATTAATAAAATGATCCTTAACTTGTAACATATCTTAATATTTATCTCTTTTTGAACTTAGTGCCTTCAAAATCTTTATAATCTATTCTATTAATTTTCAATCTCTATAAGAAGTAAATCATTTCTATATTCTTGTCCATACCATTTTAGAAGAAATCTATAGGATTTTATACATCGATTTCAATGATGAACCATATCATGCTTCTAGTCTTATCACAGACTCTCATGCCTTATACTATCTCTCACCTTGAGTTCAAATCACTCACAAGGATTTTTGAAGTTCATGATTTATTAAATCATACCTTAGTTTCTTGATATCTTCATGTAATTGTTTGATCATCCACTCATTAATTTTGACCTTCTTGATAACTTCAATATAACTTGCTTATAATCACTCAAACCTATCTTAGTCATCAAGACATATTTTTCTTTGTACTCACCTATTATAGCTCTTCAAACCTTCATCACATGATTGATAATGCATTAGTATTAGAGATCATATCAATTTCTTCATTTTCATACACTTCTAAGAAATTTTTTCACATGGTTTAAATCTACCATGTGTTTTCCTGTAGACCTTTACACCTAGTTTAGATTGCATATATTTTGATCAAAAACACACTATGTATCTAAGACTCATTCTTTACTTGCACTCTTTGAAACTAAGATCAATCTACCTTATTCTATGTCATGTAGGAGATCTAGTATTTCTTATTTCTTGATCCTTCAAGTATTAATTATTCCTTATTACTTCTCATAATCACTTGATGAATGTCAATATTAGTCATTCACTGGTTAACACCATGAGCTATGACCTGTAAACTTGCTTATCCATGGGAAACCTTCATCATGACCTTAATTGGCAATATGAATAAAACATAGTTCAAATCTAAAATATAGCTCTTAAAAATCACCTTCATCTTAAGAGCAAGAACACTCTTGATATACTTGATGCATGATTAACACAGATATCATTGATACACTTGAAACCCTTGATCTAATACATACCAATAACTTATCCAGATTTTTCTAGATATGATCTTTGTTGAGATCCTTTATACCTTGATGTCATACCTTAAATACTCTATACTCAAAAACTTTTATTTCTTGACAATGTCATACCATAGTCATCTACTAGTCCATTCTTAAGACCAAGTATAAGAAATAAAGACTCATTCTTCAATATTTGGATTAACATATCAATCTTATGACTTTGAGTATCATGATACCATACCTTTGCATATTTTGGATTCATACTTTTAATACTTCAAAAAACATCATCTCTTCATGACTTAAATCTCACACTTTTGGATGAATATGACACAATCATTCATAGCACCAGCGTGAAATATGATACTTAGACACAAATCTAACAAGACACCCTAAAAGGTATAACCTTGATCCCTGACACTGGTAGATTATAACTTCATGTGCCATCATGATTGTACTATCATACATACCTTATATATAGACCCAATATATCAAAAATCATCCATGACATTTCCAAAAGAACAAGACCTAGGCATTTTAGATAGTGACTAGTAACACAATTTTTTGATGAAGGAGAACAAGACTTCTCCTTCATTAGACTAATACACATATTCAATAGGATTCATAAATTAGGTCATAGAAACATCCACCTAAACCAATTCATGATGACTTATTATAGACTCACAATTTTAATGATGATATTTAAACCACAATGACATTTCATGAAAAGAATCATACACAACTTTTAAAGATACTTGGAAAACCTTATGACAGTTGAATCATACTAAACAAAATGAAATTAGACCTTTTACACATTAACTACCTCATACATATGATGACTAATGATCAATAACAACACATACTCATAATTTATGGATAATCAACTTAAATCTTACTTGACAAATTACCGATAACAAAAACTTCTTTACCTTGAGGAGCAACACTCAAACCTATGACTTTTTTCAACAAAAAATTGGATGGAAACTAAAGACACATACCTTCATTAGGTTATAAAAACATCTAGGAGCACCCATTATGTAACATTAAATTATTCCTTTGTCAAATGAATGCCTTCTAGAATCTTAGAGAAGACACACAAAGTTCATTAGGTCACTAAAACACTATATAAGCATCAATGACCTCAAATATTCCATTTTTTCCCTTTCTGAATTTGAGATCTTAGATGATCCTCTTGGAATAGAAATTTTATCTACAAATCCTTCATATTCTTACTAGAGATCAATTGGATACTCATTAATCTCTACATTCACTTTATCTTTCTCAATTAGGGCTAATAGTCCTTCATGGCTTGAACTAGGCTTGAAAACCTAATGATTGCTTTCCTTCTTGATCATGTTAACATAACTTGGTAACTTGAAAGTTCTTGACTCTTCCTTAGTTATCATTATCTTTTTCTCCTTCACATCCTAAAAAATCCTTTTCATCCTTAGAGAGCACTTTACCTTGACTGATAGATGAACACTTGTCATTTACTTTATTCTTAGAATCATCCTTCTTGGTCTTAGAATTTGTCATGTCAGTCTTGGACTCATTCATAGGACTTTATTTTCTTCTCAAGACACCTCCATTTTACCTATTACGAACTTGGAACCTGCTATTGAACTTTTTGGACTTAATTTGATGAAAAAATATAGAAATATAGCCAAAATTATTTCATTTATAGCATACCACCTCATACTTACCTTCATTTATTGGTCTCAAAGACTCTTGATAAAAAAATTTAGCAATGTGACCCATTTTATGACAGTTGAAGCATGTGATGTCCTTCTTTCCATTCGATTTATATGAGTGGAGATCATAACTACATTCAGGTGCCTTATGACCATGTTCACAACAAGCATAAAATTTCCCCATTGAAGGTACTTCCCTGTCCCCATGAGAAATCATTCCTTGAGATTCTTCTTGTAATCTCTAGCTCTGTGACAAAACCATTACAAACATAGAAATAACATTAAATGAAGAACCATACCTCATAGAATTAGGTTTTCTAACAGATTTATACCTTCTTGGATTATCCTTCTTGATCACCTTCATGTTTTCTTGAGAACTTGGACCAACTTTATCATCTTTCTTCACATGCTCACCAATGAATCCTAGGACTATTTTGTCACTAGCATCTCTTTTCACATCGAAAATCCCATCAAGGACTTCAGAACTCTTCTCTAACCTCATACATCTTCAACCTATTAGAAGCATATTCCAAATCATATTCCAAAGCCTTCAACCTTATCTACCATACCTGAGACAAGTATTTTCTTTATCCTTTAGTGCTTTGGACATATTTCAACTTGAGATTCTAATATTTTGATGGCTTGTCCATGATTCATTCTCCATGCAATATTAATTTTATATTTGTAAATTATGAATTAGGGACTCATTAATCTCATACTTCTTCCTTAAGGTTGCTTCAACATCTATGAAGACCTACCCATTCATTGTGCTTCAAGAGGATCTCCTTCAAGAGACTAAACTTTCTTCTCAAGGACCTACTCTGATATCAATTGTTAAGAATCAAATGGATTGAGAGGGGGTTGAATCAGTTCCTACAAAATTTTTACAATTCATTTACATACATTAACATTACATTCATCATATTTATTAATCCATATACATTCAACATATGAAATATTAGGTGTGTATTACCATTCACAATAATGAAACAAAGAGAGAGACACATGAACACCATATATAAGTGGGAAACCCTCAAGGGGAAGAAAACCCACTAAAAATATACTTATATTACACAAATAAAAGAGATTTAGTGAAGCACCAACTTCACAAGGAGCACCAACCCCTAGTTTAGTAGAGCACCAACCCTACAAGGAGCACCAACCCCTAATTTAGTGAAGCACCCACTCCATAAGGAGGATACAACCCCCTAAGATGATAAATAAACCAACTCAACCATCTGAAATGAATATATTTGATTTTTTTCTTCCACAACTAATGGAGATCACAAATTCATCTCGCACACTTTCTTCAAACCCTCATTCCTTTAACTCTCTCTTTCTTCTTATTTCATGGACTTGTCTTTGCTTCAAACCATTGCACACATATGATCTATATGATTCTTCATACATTTCACACTTCCTCATCTCTTAATATGACCTTGATACATTTTTACACTTCTACTTGGGTCACACTTTTCCCTCTTTTCTAACTAGTTCAAATTTGAACTCAAACTTCACTTTTATATGCTTCTCATCTCATAAAACAAAAAAGGTATGGTCCTTATAATTTATGACCAATAAAACTTAAAAATTAAAAAAATTCATAAAAACATTCATAATGGACCCATGTAGGTTGGCCATGTCCAAATGCACTAAACATGCTCAAAATCAACTCAAAACCCCATCACCTGGATGAGCTAAAACCACAAACACCATAACCATGATTATTCAAGCTCCCAAATTCATCACACATGTAAAATATGACATAAAAACACCATACATGGTCATTAATTATATTTCACCAATCAAATTTATCATAACTCACTCAAGAAGGCTCATATCCTTCACAAAACAGTTGTTTCCAAAACCTTGTCTTCACCTTTGGGCCTCAAGACCACCCAAGAACATATCAATATGGAATTTAACCACTCATTGGAATAATCCCCTTAAATTGTATATCACATCCATGCATTTCTATATCTCATGAAACATCCATATGTGCAAACCACACCAAACTTTCCTCTTCACCAAATTGAGCTGCCCAAGAAATCAGTTTTACAAAATCAACTAGTTTAAACCCTTTATTTCACTTTAAGACCTAAAAATGCATTAAATAGGAACAAAATTCATCCCTCTTCACTTTCCAATTGATATCAAGCATCAAAAAATTCATCTCATGCCTCATCTACCTCAATATTTTAGCCTGAGAATTCTTGTCCTAAAAATCAAGAAACCTTCTTCTTCACAAATTGAGTTAGATGACCTATCAAATATCATCATCATGAAAAAAACCATATACCATTATAAATACCTCTAAATCCTATTTTTATAACATCTTACATTTCCTTCCAAATCTAAGTGGAAGGCCTTCAACCAAGTCCATCTCTGAAACTACTCCTTTAAGCTTCTAGGACTCAAGAACTAAGCTTGAGCTCAACTTTCTCCATCACCTCAAAACTCACTTCCACACTTGACCAAATCATGTAACAACCTTATACATTATTTATAAGTAGTCAACAACCTTCAACCATCATGAAGAACTCAAATTCACCTTACCTCATGAAGATACTCAAGACCCTTGTTAACCAAGCATCCTCCAGATTTGACCATCAAAGAACATGTCATAACTTCTTCATCCATTATCAAAAACACAAGTTTTATATATCATTGGAAATATCTCTGAACCAGTATCACAAAACAACTTGAATCAAGTCCTAACTCCACATTTAGCTCCTGCAATTTCACTTTTACCACAAGTTGTTCCAAACTGCCCCAAAAACCAGTCTTCATAAATAGGGCACACTTTGCCATTTATCACCTCAACCATGATCTAAAACTATCATGGAAACATCTATAAAAACTCTAGGATAAAAAAATATCAATTTATTCATCACCTTATTTGGATAAATTTTCCATAAACTAGACTTCTTCATAAACAAGAATTTTCAGGTGGGTTCCACATACAGTCACATGCTAAAATACACCTTTATAAAATGGAGGAGTCCTCTATAACTCCAATCATCACGTTTGAAAAAGGAATCAAAACATGGTTTTATACTTATTTTCTCCAAGTCACTTTTAGCTAAGGTTTAGATAGGGTTTCAAAGCAACTTATCTTCTTAATGATCATTCATAAAAATGTGATGATCAAACCACCTCATTATTTTTTGAAAACCTTCATAATTGACCTAAAAATTTATCCAAAATAGATCAGGTCCCCATGAAAATCACACAACTCATAGCGAGCATAAGAAGGTCAACTTTTAGAACAAAAACACATCTAGAATACCAGTTTTACCAAAATGGCATATCTTGCAATTCCTTCTTTAGAATGACCTAAAACTTATCATGAAGCATCATGAAAACATCTTATAACTATACATAGTTAGCACCTAGCTCAAATAGGTCTTAAAATCTCTAGCCACTAATATTTACCTATGTTAATCTTGTTTGTTCTTCACCTTCTTGCTTCCCAAGGACCATGAAACACCACCAAACCTCTATGAGAAATGACCTGACATGCAATCTGAATCATAGACACCCATAAGTCACATCTATAGCCAACCATTTTTGATTTCATGACAACATTCCAACTCAAACTTGGGAGGACTCACACCATGACTGTGCAACTCACTAGACCATGCTCTAGGACAACATAGAACTTCACCAAATCCTGGTCACTACCAATCAACCTTCATACATGACCACTAACTAGACACCTCATGGAGACTCGCATGACCTCATGACTCCCTTTTCCATCAATTGAATTGACATCAATAATAATAAAAACAAACAATGGCCACCATAGAAATATTACTAGATACATTGCATTGGTAAAAATTATGTAGTTTGTCATAAAGTGTAACTTATCAAGGATGGTTTTTGAGACTCGAGGAGGAAGTGGACCCTAGAGTTGGGTTCCAAAGGCCTATCCCTATTATCTTGATATAAAGGATAGTTCTTTTTCCATAGTGGGTCTATGGTTTACCTTCATTGGTTTCCCTAGGTCTAAATCTGATTGATAAGGAGTGGATATTACTTTTTACTCAGGTGTACTTCATAGTGAAGTATAAAGGTTCATTGGTAATGTCTACTTGCACACTTAATAGCTATGGTATCCTTAGATAATGGTCATTTAGTATGAGTACGATAATTATTTATTACATTATTATTTATCCCATTTTTTTAAAAATGGTCAGAGTGACGAGCAAGAGATGATTATGTGAGTGTGCAATATGTCATTAATGGTCATCCAAATTTATAAGGAATTAATATTTCTTAAGTGCAATTCATTTTAGGCCTAATCCTAGACCTAGTGCATGGATTTGGATATGGTAAGCATCTTTTATGGAGCTAGGTAAGTATTTGGTAAAATCATGATTGGAATGTTTTGTGACATTGTATATGAAGTCCCGTGGGAGTCGTATCCTTGTCATTTTCATTTGTTTCTATTCATGTTTTAGGTTCATTGAAGTAATGTTTAAAAGAACAAGGTCTAGAATACACATGTAAGTATTCAGTGGCTAAGAGAGTTTCAATCTATTTGAGCATGACTAATTGAAATAAGACTTTGGAAAGGCTATGAAGGAGTTCGCCTGATATGATGATTCATGCCACAGTTTTAGGTCAAGGTTGTGAATATTTGGTCAAGATATGATGTTTTTGGCAAAACAAAGTTTCTAAGAGTGCAATATCCATCTCAATAAGTAACTTTAGATGCTCACCTACTCACAAAAAATTTTCATGGGACCTTATAGAAATTTCAAGGATGGTTTTTTAATCGAGCTAATATAATTTTATAAAATAATGGATTGATTTGGTCATCCACACATTAATGAACAATCGTTAACAAGATAAGATGGTCGGTTAAACCCTAGTTAAACCTTCCTCCTAGAGTGATATGAGAAAATTTCATGTATGGTCTCCAAATGAGTCTGAGAAATTATAATGTTTATGCATCAAGGTTGAAGAGGATTCTACTGGTCATCATTGTGGTGGTGGTTTCATGACCCAATCTGTTTCAACATGAAGGCATAAAAACCCTATTTTGTGGAAATTATAAGTTTCTGAGTTGGGATAGAAGCTTCATGATGAAAATTGAATTGTTCCAGGAAGATCCTTGGGAGATTGTGATATATGTAAATGAAAAAATTTAGGTATCTTAATTGAATAAAATTATATATAAAGGTCTCTTCAAAGTTACCGTACCAATTTTGGCCTTATGGGCTAAAACCTAGTCATGAAGGTTTGAGTTGAGATAAGTTATTTTGCATGATGTAGTGTTGGTTTTTTATCATGAAAAATTATTGAAACATGATATGATGTGATTGAATCATTGGTTTTACATATAAAATAGGTTTCTTTCTTAATACTCTAATGACCTAATTTTTCCTCTTAGGTTTCTCAAGAAGGTCTAATGAAACAAGTGTGCTAGTGTCTATTCTTGCATGTGACCTATGCATAAAAGTTGTTGAAGGAGTATTTTATATAAATGATGATGTGCTCGAAGTTTTTGATTGATCTGGGAAGTAATGATGGATATGTTTTAAGATTTTTCTTTCAAGGTTGGTTCTTAAGTCCATATTGGCAGTTTTGACATGTTTTAGAGATTGTGTTATTGGAGGGCTTGTGCTATGCTTTAATGAATGAAATGAGTTGTATCCAAAAACAATACTCATAGATAGATTTCCATTGATATGATACTTTATCATTGATGAATATTTTTTCTATGTGAATTAGGTCACTTTTCAAAACTGAAATCTGGGTGCTTGAAGACGTAATTGGGATAACTTGCTTCTTGGAGTGTTCATGATGATGGTGAATGATACAGAGCTTCTTGTTCATGTTATTGATTTTTAGATGTTTTCCCTGTATTTTTTGGAGCTAACGGAGCCTTGAAATTTCTAGAGATTACCCTTAAAGGTCCTAGTTCATTCATTTAAGATGGAGAGCTTATTTTAGGCCTATTTGGGATGCCTTGTTCTTGTTAGAGTGACCATTTTCGACCTATATGGTTCTCTTGGATATGTTTCTATGATTTTTTTGATATATTTTTGTGGTGGGATGACCAACCTATATGGTCATGATTGACCTAGAAATATTATGAGCTAGTGTTGTGTATAAAAGTGAGTTGTAATGACTCATTTGTAGTTGTTGTGATTATGGGGATATGAGCTAGCTATAGAAGAAATAATAAGAAGTGATAAGGTTCAAGGATATATATGAGGAGAGGTATGAATTACTAAGGAATATTGAGGATTAAATATGCAAGTTAAATAGACCTAATTAGCAAGAGAAGGACCATATTTGAGTGAGTTAAGAGATATATTTTTTTGAGAGGGTTTGAAGAGTGTGGAGCTTAATTTTAGATCACAATCAATTGTGGGAGAAAAATATATTTTTTGATCATCCATTTTAGGTGGTTGAGTTGGTTCTTGATCACCTTAGGGGGTTATAGCCTCATTATAGGATTCGTGTCCTACTAAACTAGGGGTTGGTGCTCCTTATGGGGTTGGTACCTCACTAAAACAATATTTCTTGATGTGTAATATTCTTTCAATCCCTTTGTTATGAGTAATATTAGTAGGGGCTTTAATGGGTTTTAATCACCCTGAGGGTTTCCCACTTAATATCCAGTGTTCATGTTTATTGTCTCTTGTTTCATTTTCTTTTGAATGGATGGTTTTGAATGATAAATGTATGTAATGGAAATTGAAATAAAGGTTATTTTGTGATTTATTCACCTCCCTCAGTCACTTTCATTCTAACATTGGTATCAAAGTAAGGTCATTGTGAAGTAATTTTAATAGATTGGAGGAGATCCTTGAAGCACAATGGGAAAATTTATTTGATCTTTTAAGAAGAAACTATGAAATTGTAGAAAGTTTTGTTTTTGGAATGCAATAAAAAATCAATGATATTGAAGCAGAGCATGATCAAGCCATCAAATAATTGAAATCCCAAATCAAGAGTATTAAAAAAATCTCTAAAGGGAAAATAAGAAGAATATTTCAAGATTAAAAATGAAGTAGAAACCGTAAGAGTTTGAGAATAAGATTGTATCAAATATGAAGGTGAACTAAAGTCCTTGAAACTAGAATTAGAGCTGACATTCAGTATGTTAAAAACATACGAAATGATGGAGAAGAGTTACGTTGACAATATGATAGGTCCTAGTGGATGTGAAGACATAAAAGAGACCAAGAAGATAGAATCCAAGATTTATAACTCTGTTAGACAACTAAAAGAAACAAGGTATGGTTCTTTTAATGGTTATTATTATGTTTTTCATGATTTTGGTCATAGAGCTAGAGATTGAAAAAGAGGGTTCTCTAAGAATGGTGAAATCATCTTCAAAGGTGAATGTTACTCATGTTGTGAGTATGGTCATAAAGTTGAGGATTATGGTTGGAACCTGAGTGCATATCAATCTATATGAAGGAATTGTGTTATGTGCTACATATATCATAGACCAGGCCACATAAAAATATTTTTTTAAAGCAAAAAGTTTTATACATCTGAACAAGGGTAAAAAATTTCAAGGAACAAAATGTTTATCAAGAGGTCTGTCAAAGAGAAACCAAACTCAGCGAAGGAAATAATAAGGTCTAATCCAATGAAGTTTTTCAAAGAGGGGTATAATTCAATCAAGAGGATATACATTACTGAGAAGAAGGAATATAATATAATCAAGATCTAATCAGATAAAGAAGGTATGTTTGCTATGATTGAAGAACTAAAATGTGAGTAAAATTATATGTGTTTGAATGTAGTCCATTCACCTATACTTGAGAAGTTGGGAAGTTTATATATACTTTGATATACATAAAAAGTTATAAGGTACTAACTATAACTATTCATAAAGTCCGAGCTTAGGAATATTTATAGTTAGTAAGATGTTTGGGTTAGTGTCAAGAAGGTGATTTGTGACCATCCATGAAGATTCTGATTTCCTAGAGTATTGTTGTAGGTAATCAAGGTCTGTTTTGTGAAATCCTAGATATTTTTTGAAGCTCTGGTGGTTCAGTCATGTCAAGGTATGTGTTGTTTTCTTTTGATCAATTTTTAAAGTCTTGTTTGATTATCAAAGCAATGAAAATTTTGTATTATGTCAAAAGGCATTTGAATATGTGTTGTCATGATTTTGGAATTGAGACTCAAGTTCTTGTTACTTATAGTAAAATTGTTCTGGGTTTCCTGAAGTACGTACTTTTGGATGAATAAAAAAGAGGGAAAAACAATATTTTAACATAGCCTATGAAAGTGTCATGATGTTCTTATAGTATTCATGGAAAATTCCTAACTTGTGTTCATAAAACGGTCAAAAATTAATATTTTTATGTCTCATTAGTATGTGTAGAGTTTATGTTACTTAGTCTAGGGATGTGATTCTTCAAAAGAGTTACAAGGTTTTGAAAGGTGTCTTGAGCTCATGTGCATCATAATTATTTTTATATTATGTTAGGTATCAGTTCCTCTAGTTCTGTTTGAATGTGTCACAAAGGTATGTGAAAGATAACACAAAGGGAGATTTAGTTTGTCCGTGTTCATGGCTTGAAATTTGGTCTCAACAAGATAAGATAAGCTAAAGGTTTGGATATGCTAATGATGGATGTGGAAGAAGGTATTGATTTAGGAGATTAAAGATGAAATTAAGGGCAGAGTCATGAAGCTACCTCAAGAAGACAATATTTTGTATTGAAGATAAACAAGTATATATGATTCTGAATTGAACCAAGAAGAATCATGGTAATAAAGGATTTAGAAGATGATTAAAAATCACTCCAAATTAATTTATTACTTCAAGAGTAGGACTACACGAAAGAGGAATTTATATGATCATTAAATACATGAAGTTTTAGACCTAAGAAGGCAGGATTATAATATAGTTATGTGATGTATCATAATATCAGGTATGTGCTCTATATTATATGAGTTATTTGGTATTTAATGGAGTATGATGAAAATATTCATCCCAAGGGGAGCTTAAATTGATTGAAGAGTTGGTTCAGTTATTGTCATAGAGAAAATATGTTTGATTTATGAAGAAGAAATTCATTCTTCATGCACGATGACTTGATCTGATCATCAAAAGTAGGGTAATTGTGCATTATAGGTATGCTTGAAATTTGTATAATTCTATTTACTGTATCTTATTACTTGGTTCATAATCTGAGGTGTATCAAGTGTGACTTTGCATCATGGAAGTAGTATGGAGAAGTGCAAAGAAAATCAGGTCTGTAAGAGTTCAAGAAGGTAACGCCCAACTTTTTTCCCCTTTCCACTGATGACAGGTCATGTTGAACTAGTGTTATCCTAGAAAAATAAGGGGCGATGAATGAAGAAATAAAGAAAAAAATTAGCTAAGTAAAGTAATTTAAAAATTCAAATTAAATAAAATAAGACTAATGTGTGTGTGTGTGTGTGTGTGTGTGTGTGTGTGTGTGTGTGTGTGTGTGTGTGTGTGTGTGTGTGTGTGTGTGTGTGTGTGTGTGTGTGTGTGTGTGTGTGTGTGTGTGAACAAACAAATGAGATTTGATATAAATATAAAATAATAATAATAATATTTATGTATATAATATTTGGTGCTACTAAATGCATTTGGTGAGGGCAGTGGAAGAATTTAATGGGGTATGGAAGGCCCGTCAGTTGAGTAGGGTATGGGCATCCAAAAAATGTGTTCAAACCTGTCATTTACCTTGCATAATAATCGAAGCACATCATTCAAGATCCTAAGGTGTTGACCACGAAGAAACCCAAGTTCACGTTGTAAAAATTAGTATAAATTGGATAGTTACATTGAATGAAATACACTCATAGTTAAATAAATAGAATAGTGCATGGGTAGTACCAAATGAACCTCTATCTAATGGCCTCCCAAAATAAGACCATTCTAACAGAAAGGAAGAAAATTAAATAAATATACATAGCCTACCATCTCTTATATTGTTACATTCAAATTGATTTGTCTAGATTTGTATTTGTATTGAAACAAGTTGAAATATCTCTAAAGGGAAGGGGTCTATTGTCATCTTCTATTTTGGTTGTTGTATGAAGAAGAAGAGGATTGAAGATAAGGAGGAACTTCATGTGGGATTAATATTTGTCTATCACCATTTTGTTTGTTGTATACAGAAGAAGACGAAAATATTGTGGATGAGGAGGGGATTTATTCAGAATGTCTTTTTAGATTGATTTGTTTGTTCTACTCCTAAGCATATGTGATTTGTTCCTATAACCTTGCCGCACCATTCTCATGGTAAATATCGGCTACCATCTCTCCTTTCCTTCTCTTTATCTCTGATTCGAGTAGTTGTGGTATTGTGTAAGGCATAGAAAGTTCCCTTTTGTTGTTATTTTTCTTATGTCTCTACAAGATTTTTCTCTTTTACTCTTCCTTTATGTGAAACCCTTTGTCAGTCCAATCAAATAAGTCACCCTTTCCAATATAATCAAACATGTTCCAAAATAGGTGCATAGAACAGGGAAAAAATATCCATTAAAGCATACTGATGGGAGATTGATATTGAGATTCATGGGGGATGGAATTGGAATTGTGTGATTATTATTGAGGAATTATAAATGTGCATTTTTATTTAAATTGTCTCTACTATGTCCTCATGGGATAGAAATCTATAGAAATGCATAAAACATGAGATCTTAAAATAGGGCATGGATATATGTCCTAACATATTGAAAAGGGGGTATTGTTAGATGTTGTATTTGTAAGTTCTCTAGTTAACATGGATGAAAAATTTGGGAGCATACGCATGACATGTGAACTGTTTGATAAAGTACCTCAAAGAAATGCATTGATTGTAGGTTATGCAAAAAATGGGTTCTTTTTCTAGTTTGTGTGGTATGTATGAAATTGTGGGTGAGTTGGTGAATCTTTAGACGCTTGGTAGGAACCTAGGCCATTGGTGACTTAACCATGTAGAAGGAACTCCATGAAATTTGAAATGGGAGAATTTAATCTATTGCGTTAGCATTTTTAAAATAAGGGTGAGGTTGTGGTAAATATAATCTTAAACTCCTTTACCTATGAAGAAAGTTGTAACATATCTAGACACTTATTATATTATGGAGGATTACAAAAGGTACACAAGATGAGCTTGTTGAAAAAGGCTTTAAAACCCCTCTAGCAACTGTAACCGGATCATGAAATTCCAAAACCGCTTAACTTCTATTGCCAATCAAATATAGGAATGGTCTCCCTTACCTTAATCTTTTATAAAACAATTATAATTTGGTTATTTATTTTCGATAAAATAAAAATACTAAACCATTTGATACAATACAATTGGATATTGTAATCAAGCTATTAGCATGAAACAATAAAAATCCTCATGATTTACTTTATTGACTTGCAATTTGACTGGCATCCGTATTGCTGCCACAACATTATAAGTTTCTATCTAGGGTACCAAAATTATTTTCTCATTTCCACTGGTGTTGGCGAGTGTTAGATGATTCGTGAATAAAATAACCATTTTTTCTACCTTGCAAAGTTTAAAAAATAAAACACAATATTCAATGACTCACAAAAAGACCTTCTGGACCCCGGAAAAGAGATGTGAAGTTTTGTATTTGTTCCTTGTTACGTGGGTAGTGGCATCAAACCTTATATCGATCCCGATCAAATCTTGGTGCTCTCTTCTCTACCCTTCTAGGAGCCAGGTTACCTCATTTTACACTTTTAGGAAGTTAAAAACTATAAAAGTGGGTTTTCAAATCAGCTCGCCGTTTGGACCCTGAGTAACAAAATGCTTGTTCGCCTTCATAAACCTCTAGTATTTTTACTAGAAATTTCCTGGAAACTTTAGTTTAGGGAAAAAAACATTCCTGACTAGTTTGGAAAGGGATTTTTGTAACCCTCAGGTCACTATTTGACTAGGTCAAATTGGATTGACTATGACCGATGGCTCTGAAAACCCATTTCCTTTTGTAACCCCTTCTCCAGTTCTTAGTTCCGTCAACTTCGATGAATTCTACATATATAGGCGGGCATGTAGGAATCTTCTCATGGGGATTCCATCCATCAAGAGTTAGTTTTTGGATGAGGTTTCTTAGCCCTCGAGCTAAAATTGGTTGTTGCAACTAGCCCAATTATGATCAATGGCCTCAGAAAACTAGCTACCAATTGTAAATTGTTCTCCAATTCTGAATTTTCCAGTCCCTGTGAATTCTTGGTATATAGGAGGACACAATAAATTTACCCATTGTGTATTTGGTCATCGGAAGATAGTTTTCTGAACGTGGTTTCTTAGCCTCCAAGCCAAAATGAAACATTTTTTGCAACTAGTATACAAATGTAAAATAAGGTCACATTACCCTAGCCAAGACGATAAACCATCGTGAAAACTATTTGAAAAGTATAAGTAACTGTATGAAACTCTCTTGTGTGGCTTGTGGTGTGAAATGTGACTTTTGGAAAAATATAGTGTTCTCTCTCTTCCCTATCTCTTTCTCTCTCCTTAGTTAAGAAATGAAAATGAAATAAATATATGTCTCTAACCCTTTCTTTTCAAGAGAAATTTATTATTACTATGTAAATGGAAAACAAAAAACGTTAATTATGCTAGATTTAGGTGGAAGCAATGCCAATGATTTATCATTGATTTCACGTTCAAATGGTTTTGCAGGAAGCAAGTAAGATGGCAAAACAACATGGTTGTAATTCATTGTGTATTATTGTAAATTTATGTATGTTAATGGAAAAAAGTATATATGTGTATTTCTATGTTACAACAAATTTTATTATTGAAATTTTGTAATGTGTATGAGTTGCTAGTGTTTAGGGTTATTTGGTAAATGTGCACCTAATCATGAGTGTCATATTGATTAAAATTTAAATATTGTAACAAAATTTGGATATATGTGTTAAATGAAATTGAATTTAATATCTTATAGGTCAATTCTAGTGTGAAAGTGATGATTAAATAATTGGTGTGTTGATTTTCTTACCTTGAAAATGTAATAAAAAGATCTAAATGAAAAAATTCAACCCTAGTACAAAATTTGTGTATAACTACCCTTCATGTGTGATAATTTTTAGCATAGAAAACTAAAACCTTAGGATAACCTTAAAATTGATACACTTTATGACACTTTCTAGTTAAGTAAATAAGAGCCCAAGTTTGAGTTTATCACCATATCTTGTATGCTTAGCGACATTGGTGTGAACCCGACAGTTAGGAACGACATGGTAAAACTTTGTCTTGGGTATGTGGTCCCCTCCTAAGATTGGTAATCGTGTGTGTAGTAAGGATAATGTGTTCTCTTAAGGTAGTACTCCTTGGGAAACCAACATTAAAAATAGTGTAAAACCCTCTTGGACTGACACACGTGTTGAGTGGAGAAGATCATCAACTAACATTGAAAGTCACCTTTAAGAGTTGGGATCATAAATGAACTCAATACCCAATCTCATTTATCATTTGGGTTTAATGGTGCAATACTAAGGGTTAATTGTGAAAATGTAATAGTAAACATGTGATTGAAATTTATGATTCTTTAACATGTTTAAAATCTTATTGTGAAAAAGGGATGCATGTTGTACTAATGAGAGCCTTAAAAGGATGAAAGATGATGTTTGGGAGAAAGGTGAAATTTATCATTCTTATAACATGTTTAAACCATCTTATGGTGAGGGAAAGGGATCCATGTTGTGTAAACCTAATGAGATCCTTAACCCTTTAAATGATGGACTACTCCATCTTTCTCTCCCACTTGTCCTATTATGTAATGGATATATGATGTGAAATTGGGATCGTGTTCTTAGAGATAAATCCCCTAAGATAGGGACTACTGGTCTCATGAGGATTCAAATGCCCTTAATAGAAAATAGGTTACACAATTCATTACAAAAGGCATATGAACCTCGTTAAGGAAAACCCCCTTAAGTTGGATGTAAAACAATACTCAGGGAACCTATTCTAGAAACAAAAAAAATAATTATGTTGCCATATTAAGAGCCTTAAATCCTTAACTAATTGTCAGAACATAACTATAATCAAACAATAATTGACGCTTGGCCTTGGGAAGTGTAATTGTGAGATGTTATTCCATAGGTAAAATGAAACATGATCTTCCTTGTAATGTGATTAAATCCATTTGTTGTGGATAAAGAACCTATTTCGTATATAATCCTTATTGGGTACTAAATCAACTATCAATTTATAAATGAGTGAAAGAAACATGACCCTAAATCCTTAAACAAAAAAAAAGTGAACTTCACATCCTTTGGACTTACACTTGTTCCATTGTGTAATGGAGGTATGATATAAGATCAAGATGCATGCCCTTAGGAGTGAATCCTAGGGATAATACCTAGTAGCCTTGTGTGTATGTAAATAGCATTGTGTGTAACAAATACCCTAGAACAAACAATTAAACAAGTAATTGAAATAATGTAGATGATCCTTATTTAATGAGATACACTGTAAGTTAAATGGTAAATAATATAAAGGAAATCTAGCAAAAGGGAAAAGAAATGTATGATTCACATATTATGAGCCTTTTCTAGAACTTAAGTTAAATATTGAAACATGATTGTAATAAATGTGTAATCCTAAAAATATCATGTCATGGGAAGATCCTATCTATAAGTTTATATTATAGTTGAATCGTTATGTTGTGACTTGTTAATTGGGAACAAAAAGTGGCCTTGATGTGCATCACATGTTTTCATGTTGTCTATGTGGGTTAATGTTTGTGCAAACATATCATGTGTTGTGCATTTTCCTAAGTGATCTCTTGTAGTGTCATGTAAGCTACAATGTAATTCAAAAAACAAATTCTGGTATTTTTTACTATTTTTTTGTGTGTGTAAAATGTGGGCATTTCATTTGGTATCAGAGTGAAGGTTCATGCTCTCGAACCTTTGGGATTGATTGTATTTGTGATGATTTTTTCATGGCAGTAATGAAGATGGTAAGAGTAATGTGATATATGTTGTGATGTGACCAACATTGTAATTGTAATATTATGAACGTAAATGTTTTGCATGTTAGTTAGTGTGTGTTTTTTTATCATGTTTATGTGCTTGTGATGAGATTATTCACTCTCCTTTTTGTGGATTAAATGAGGATTTCACATGTGATGTACTATCTTATTGTGTCTGAAAAGAATTTTATTGTGGATTGAAAAGTGTCGGAGCATATTTTCATTTTTTTGATATGTAGGTGTGTTGATTTGTTGTATGACAATATTGGTGTGTATTGAATTGGATTTTATCGTGATGTCACCACCATATTGTGATGAATCGTGTGTGTCACCATGTTATATTGTAATTGATCGTATGTCGTAATGTTAGTCACTATGTTCATCTTACGTATAATTTGTGTAATATGTGATGGTTCATGTCGTGAATTAGAGGAATATGGTGATTGTATGACCTCTATTGTGTAGTACTTTCACTTTGAGTGCATTATGTGGAAACAAAATGTATTATAACCTTAAAAGTAATGACTGTGTTATATCACGTATATATACCATGCGAAAGACACTATGGTTAATGTGCATGAATGACCATTGTGTTAGTGATGTAGTTATGTGTTATGTTGTGAACCTTACACTAACTGACCCTAAGGGAAGTAATCATTAAGAGTGTATGTGTGGAGAGAGGAGGTGTGGACTAGGTTTTCATAATCTTGAGCAGAGTACAAGTTAGGAAGTGAAGTCTCATATAGATTAAAAAACCCACTTCTAACTATGTAGTATACTTCAAGCTTGCTCAGTATATTATGTATGCTCACCATCTTAGGCTTAACTTATGCAAACTTGTGTCCCCTACTCTTTCCTATGTTGGTTTTCCATCGAACAATCTTATCTTCTTATTATTTTGGCATGTTGGTTCTAATGTTGTTATGTATTGTGATAGGGAGATGGGTTCACCAAAGATTGGTGGTACCTATGGGCCCACTTTGTTGTATGGGGGTATGCCCTAAGTAGTTATAGATAACTAGCGGGCTGTTGAACCATGAGTTACTATGTCACTTGGGTTAGATGTGTTTAGACCTTATGTGCCCAGGGCAATAGGGTGACCAACATATTTGGTGGAGCTAAAAGGAAAATTTGTCTTTATTTTATTACTTAGGAGGTATATGGAGTTATTTTTTGATACTTTGGGAGGTATAAGAGTTGTTTTGTGATGGTTTGGGAGCTATATGGAGTTTTTTGTGATGCTTTGGGAGGTATATGAAGTTGTTTTGTGATGATTTGGGAGGTATATGGATTTTTTTGTGAATCTTTGGGATGTATATGGATTTTCTTGTGATTCTTTGTGAGGTATATGGAGTATTTTACGATGCTTTAAGAGGTATGTGGAGTTTTGTTTGTGATGTTTTGGTAGGTGTGTGGTGTTGGTATTATGATTTATGTGTAATCATGTGAGTGTGATTACATTTTGTGATGTTGAGGATTGATTCTCCTCATTGAGGGTACAATTTTGATCCCCTTTTGACACTATGTGACTACAGTTATGGTTTTGAGTATTGTGAAACCTTTTTATTTGTACTTTTGGGAATTCCATGTTTTATAGGATGGCTATGTTATGAGTACATTTTTTCTAGGGACATGTATATACAAGTAATATGTTGTGTGGATTGTGTATGTTCCTTCCATAGTTTGGTTGAGTTCTTGTTATGTGATACAATTACGGAAGTATGTAGAGATATGTCTTGTAGACCATTAGTGTTGTGGTCGGGCTTGGTATGGTATCCTAATGTCAATATCGAAATGGTAGCCATGAAAAATAGATAAACTAAAATAATAAGAATTGAAATATTAAGAACATGAGTTTTACAAACACTTTAAAGGAGAAAAAAGGGATTAAATAAGTAATAATGTAAACTAAAAACTACCAATCTTCACAGGACATTAAGAAATTGTCAAAACCTTCCTTCTTCCTTGTGGTCACGCTTTTGCAACAAGTATCTTTTTTTGCTGGTGACATGAGTCGTTGATGATTTCCTCTTTGCTCATGAGTACCATTTATAACCTTGGCACGGTGTCGCATCGAGGATGATGCTCTTGTAAGGGAAGGGATATGTAATACCCAACTTTCCCCCCTTCCATTAATGATGAGTAATGTTGAACTAGTGTTATTATAAAAAAATATGGGGGATGAATGAAGTAATAAATAAATAAATTAACAACATTAGCTAAAGTAAGAAATTTTAAAATTCAAATAAAATAAAATAAGATCCTTATATATATTAATATATATATATAAAGAGAGAGAGAGAGGTAAATGAACAAACAAATGAATGAAAACAAAATGAGGGTTGATATTAATATAAAAAAATTATAATAATATTTAATTATATAATATTTGGTGTTGTTAAATGCGTTTAGTGGGGGAGATGTGGAAGAATTTAAAGGGGGTATGGAAAACTCGTCCAATTGAGTAGGGTATGGGCATCTAAAAAAGGCATTCAGAAATGCCATTTACCTTGCATTATAATCCAAGCACTCCATTCAAGATCTTGAGGCACTGACCACAAAGAAACCTAAGTTTACGTTGTAAAAATTAGTAGAAAGTGGATAGTTGCAGCAAATGAAAGACTCTCATAGTTAAATAAACATGAACGGTACGTGGAGCTGTAGCAAATAGACCTCTCTCTCTAATAGCCACCCAAAATCATACCATTTTGGGATAAACTGATAGCACTCAGAAGAAGAAAAATAAAGAAATTTGTATCCTACCATCTCTCATATTGCTATATATAAATTGCTTTTTGTCTGGATATTTATTTGTATTGAAGTGGTTTGAAATGTCTTTGAGGGGACATAGGGGTATATTGCCTATTGTTGTTTTGGTATTGGTATGTAGAAAAATAGGACTGATGATAAGGAGGTGCTTCATGTGGGAGTAACATCTTCCTGTCACAGTTTTGTTTAAGTTGTATATAGAAGAAGAAGAAGATATTGTGGATGAGGAGGGGGTTTATTCAGAATGGCTTTTTATATTGATTTGTTTTTTTCTACTCCTAAACATCTCTATCTTTGTATCATGTAACCTTGCCACAATCATTCTCATGGTAAATAATAGCTAGCAACTTTCCTTTCCTACTATTTATCTCTTATCCGAGTAGTTTTTTTTCAAGTTATGTAAGGCATAGAAAGTGCCCTTTTACAGCTATTCCACTTATGTCTTTGCAATATTTTATTCTTTTACTCTTCCTCTATGTGAAACCACTCAGTTGGTCCAGTTAAATCAGTCACCCTTGCCAATACAATCTAGCATGTTCCAAAATAGGTGCATAGAATAGGGTATCTAATATCCATCAAAGCATAATGATAGGAGATTGAGATTGAGATTGATGGGGGATGGCATTGGCATTGTTTGATTATTATTTAATCTATCTTTAATATGTCCTCATGGGATAGAAATCTATAGGCATGCATAAAATGTGAGAGCTTGGAACAGGGCGTGGATATCCTTCCCAACATATTGAAAATGGGATTTTTGTTAGATGTTGTATTTTCAAGTACTTTGCTTAACATGAATACAAAATATAAGAGCATACACATGCATGTTAATAGTCTGAAAGAGTGCCTCAAAGAAATGTGATTCATAAAATGCATTGAATTTCATGATATGGACAAAATGGGTTCTTTGTTTAGTTTACGTCCCATGTATCGAATAGTGGGTGAGTTGGTGAATCTCAATACAATTATTGGTAGTAACCTCAACCATTGGTGGCCACTTCAACCATGTGGAGGGAACTCCATGAAATTCGAAAATGGGAGAATTTAATCAACTTAACTTTAGAATTTTTCAAAGAAGGGTGAGGCTATGGTAAAGATACTCTCAAAATCCTTGAATTTATGAAGCAAGTTGGTCAGAAAAATCTAGAGACTTATTACATTATGGGGGATTGGTACCTACATAAGATGAGCTTGGTAGAAAAAGGATTTGAAACCCCTCTTCAACTGCGACCAAATCATGAAATTCCAAAACTTCTTAACATCTATCACCGATAAAATCCAAGCATGGTCTCCTTTACCTTAATATTTTATAATTTTCATATAATTTGGTTATTAATTTTCAATAAAATAAAAATATTAAACCATTAGACAAGATACAATTGGATATTATAATCAGGTTATTAGCACAAAACAATAAAACTCCTCATGATTTACATTACCGACTTGTAATATGACTATCATCCATGTTTCAACCCACAACATTATACATTTCTATATAGAAAAGACTACCAAAATTAGATTCTCATTTCTGCAGGTGTTGGTGAGTGTTAGATGAGTTGTCGATAAAATAACCAATTTTTTCTACCTTGCAAAATTTTTTAAAAATTATTCAAGAAACTTGCAAAAACACCTTCTCAACCCTATGAGAAGAGAAGTGAAGTTTCATTTTTTTTCTTTGTTATGTGGGGAGTGGCATTAAACCATAGATCTACACCAATTGACTATCGGTGCTCTCTTCTTCACCCTTTTAGGATCCTGATTACCTCATTTTGCACTTTTAGGAAGATGTTAAAAAATAAAAAAGTTGGGTTTCGTATCGGATCACCATTTAGACGTTGAGCAATGAAATGTTTGTCTGCAAGCGAGGATCACGAGGGAGGACATGCACATCAATGGATGTGTGAATGGCAGCATGAAGAGATCTTGGGAGGAGCGAGCATCAACCGAATGTGCATGCAAAGATTCGACAAATAGGCAGAACCTGGTTAAGCCATAAAACTCTCCTCTATCTCATAGATCAAATGATGTGTACATATAGGAGGTGCTGAGTAACCCCCAGTGCTGCAATCATGACAACTCGAGTAGAGAGGGGGAGTTACATTCCCAGAATAGAAGTGTAACTCCCAATGATGCATATGACACATTGACACACTGAAGCGCTGACGCACTGACGCGTAAGAGAATCTCATAATGACCCCTAAATGACACATGGACCTACGATCTCACCTAAGTGAGATGACTCACCTAATGATGTGGAAAATAACACACACCAACACCCCCCCTTCATCATAACTTAGGATGAGGTGGCAAGTCTCAGAAATGAGAAATGGGTCCTAGCACAAAGCCTGATGAGGTACCCATGTACAAGAAAGAAGTCCCAAGTAGTGAAGGAAAACCCAGTGGGAAAAACATCCACCATAAGAGAACAACACACTCTCTAATCTAAGAAAGATGCCAAATATGGGTCCCGGCCATAGACGAGCCTGAAAGGGTACCCATGTACAAAGAGGCAATCTCTCAGAAAGAAGAAGAAGAGAGAAGAAGAGGGAGATGAGAGGAATGCAAAAGATGCCATGGACGGATCTGAACTCTGCAGCTCTAGGAAGTCTCCCAGAAGAATTTCGATGACGATATCCTCTACCTCTGGATTGAAGAAGAGCCACCCACAACGAAATATGTGTGTCTGCCCTTAGGAAGGACAGAAATGATGTGCTGGAAGTCCACCCACTCCACAAAGGAAACTGAAGGCAGCAACATGAAGAACTCTGAGTCTGGTGCATGGAAGTGTGACATAGGTCTAGCGAGTGAGCACCAAGGAACCGAAAGGTAATGCCACATGTGCATAGAACTGTCAGAGTGAAAAAGAGGAACACCCACAGAAAGGATGTCCAAGTGATGTGAAGGGAACAAAACATCCTCCACAACAGAAAAGGGATCCACAACTGAGGGTGGATCAATGAAGGTCTTTGGAAATGTGGAAGTGACATGATTCCCGGAAGGGGCACTCCCAACAACAGAGATGTTGAACTCCTCTGAAACACCTGTAGATAAATGAGGGACCTGTAGAGCATCACAAGTGGAATCTGTGAAAAGATGACTAAGGTCAGGTAGATACTCATCCCAATGAGGGGGCTCAACAAACATAAGAGTGATGTCAGATAGATATGAGTCATCCAATGAAGGTAGAGGAGTGAAATGGGCCTCACACACTAGAAGTGGAAAGGAGGCTATTGTAATGATGGTGTGAGACTGAGTATGAGACTTCTCGATATCTGATGAGATGTGGGGGGTGACAAACAATGTCTGGAATAGTGAGAGAAAGAGGAGAAGAGTCCTTTGTAGTACTCTCGACATCAGAACTGGGTGCACAATCCTCGTCATCAGAAGTAGAACCAAGCGAGTCATGTGTCAGTGGAACTGTCATCACACGAAGAAATGGAGGAGACAAACTGACTCAACAGCAGCATCAATGGTAGCAGTATGTGAAGGGTCTCCATAGAAGGACTGAAGAATGCTCCAGACACTGGTGAGGTGGATCTGAGTCTGCCACGTGAAACCAGAGAGAACGAGAGACATGCATCATCATGTGACCAAAGACATGGTCATAAGTGTCGAGGAAGTCCTCTAGATGATGATGATCAGCGGGTGTAGGAACTGGCCCAAGCAAGAAGGGTAAAAGACCCTCGTGTGGGTGAAGTAACGTTCCATGGAAGCACACCAAGCTGAATAGTTCCTTCTCCCGGTGAGAAGTGGTAGAGGCTGTAAGGTGATCCTATGGATGCTCAATGTCTGGAAAGAGCACTCTCCATGATGAAAAATGCAAGATGCACAAATCAAGAGGTCAGACTCGGTCGATAATGCGTCTGTGTGAATAGCCCAAGAGTACAGTCAACCCCCCCTAGAATGCGGCACTTTATAAAGTATGTGTTTTACAAAATTGGAAATTACCATCATGTAAAGTGCAAAAAATCATGCAACTTTGACTAAGGAAGCGCTCAGAAACAAGTAACGAGTCAAAAGTTATAGCATTAAAACGATTCCCACAACTGATGGAAAAATGCACTAGACACTGCAAACACATTTAAAAAGTGCATGAAATGGGTGCAACTGGCCAACAAAAATAAAGGGTGACTGTATGTACCCAAAATTGTAAGGTACTGTATTGCAGAACAAGCGTAATAAGTGCCCCGATGATGATATCAGGTCTCTTCACAAGGTGTTCAGGATCCAGAAAAGCTTCACGGACATGCGTTAACATCCTGCATGCCCCGCTTAGCCCCCACGTGCTTTGTTTCTCCCCTTTTTTCCCTCTTTTCTTGCCCCTTTTCTCTTTAGTAACAAAACCACCCCCGCCTTTTTGGCGGTCCTTAACCACCGCCCTGATTCAGAGCAAACGCATGCCCTGAGCTTAGGGCGGCGGTCCTTTACGCATTTTCCAGAACGTGCTCTTTTGACGTAACGCACGCAAAGATCAACGCTTTCACCATCTTTTCTTCCCGACTTAAGCTTGCATTTATGTTTTTGGTCCCCTGGAATAGTGTTTTTTTTCTTTTGTTTAATGTTTAGGAGTTCAGTTTGGATTTGATGTTTGCAGCTGGTTGAATTCCTATAAATGCATGGCTTGTGCACAGTGCAAACATGGTACTTATGGGCCCCTCATTCTTGTTTAGAATGCTCTCCAAAGTTTTCATTTGAATTTCTTGTTCAGTAGATTTAGTTTTCCTGCTTAGAATTCCATAGTTTTAATTCTGTTGCAGTGCTTTGTTAGCATTGTGTTGCTGTTGGTAAGCCACAGATCCAACTTGTGCAAACAGTATTATTGTTTTGGAGTAGAATAGTCTAGGCAGCCATTAAAGTTGCAGGTTTTTCTCTTCATACAGACTAGTTTCAGGTTCTGGACGCTTTTGTTGCATGATTCGCAGTAGACCCCGCTAGGAATTGCATAGGCCAAGCTCTGTACTCTTGCGCTATCCCTCTCCTATCCGCATTCTATTCTGTCTGCATTCTGAAGGGTGTCCATTGATCCAAATATCTATTCCTGTTGATGTAAGCATTCCATGATTTTCTGGATTCACGTGAGCACAAAGAACGAAGAGATCATACTGAGGGGACAAGAACACACACACCGTCGGATTTGCCACTGTTCTGTAGAAATCTAGGTTCCATCTTTCAAAGTTTTAGTTAGAATCATATCAAATAGAGTAGTTAATCATTTATTTCAGTTAAAATTCTATTCTCGATATTGTCAGGGAAGTTGTGGGGATTGATAGTTTCTGAGAAACTATGATTCATTCCTCACTTCTGAGGTAGGATCGAGAATCTTGCAGATAGATTAGGATCAGTTATTTCAGTTGTTTAGAATAGATATACAAATTACACAGACAAATAGCTACACTCGGCTATTTTGTTTGTTTTAATCGTTGTTAGTTTAGTTGTCAATTCTAAATATTTTAAATAGCTGCTTTCTTATAAATTGCCAGAAAATACAAAAATAAATTATATATGGTAGATATATACATATATATGTTGTAAATATCTTAGATTTTACTTTATTACAGTTTGTTTCATACTATTGCTTTTGTATGACAATTACGGGACCTAGGGAGCCCAGGGAATACATTTTCGAGCCAATTGTGCCCCAACCCAATACCGTAGTAGCAATAACTGACATTGACCAAAATCTTAGAATACAAGTCTTCCAAACAACAACAGACTTCCAACAGATCAGGTCACAGTTAAGAGGATTAAACATCGAAGACGACTAAGCACATCTGTTTTGGTCAAATCAGCCAAACTACAGATTACCCTAGATAAATACCCACATGACTGTAGAAGGACTAAAAGAGAACAAACATTCAGGTGTGATCCTTTAGTTCCACAGCCAGACGCTGGAGACACCCTCAGTAGATATAGATACCAGCTTAAGAATCCAAGTTGCGATAGAACACCTGTAAGGTATTCTGAGAAGATCGCACAACTGTTGGTTCTAAACATAGAAGCTGAAAAAGCTTACGACTACTGGATACTAGGAATCAGAACTTGATCTCCACATATGACCATAACAGGACCACAACAACCACGAGTCTATGGTTGTGATCCACAGATCCCACAGCCTAACGAATCCATAAGAGAATTAGACATAGACACTGGCCTACGTAAATTAGTATTTCAGTCTACTCCGACTTCCACCTATCATCATTCAACAGTTATCCCTACTAGACACAACAGCTAACGAAAGCTAGAGAATTTTGGACTAGGCCAGAGAATCGTCCATAGAGTTGACTATATTTATCCATCCACCATATGACCCTATCAGGAGAAATACACGAAACCATCCCGGGTCATTTTCCACGTATCCCACAACCCATAGATCGAATCACGCCAGAGCTCGATATTGATTGGAGCCTTCGAGCAGTCATCCTCGCTGATCGATCTATCACACCAGTCCAAGTTAGAAGGGCCTTCTTTGCCTTAGATTCACAAATACCATTAGTGCGTGTCGAAGACATTAGATTGCCTAACTAGTTTGTCCTGCAGCCCATGTATATTCTACCCACACCGGCTGTCTCGGCACGACCTCGGGAGGTTGGGTACGCAGAAGAGTTACTTGTTGATTCTCAAGCTCACCTGTCACTTTTCCGACGTACAAAATTGGTGAACCCGACGTGAAACAAACAATTCTTTCACCTTCTCTTTGAGAAGTTTCATCTTCTCCAAATCACCTTCGCTCCTTCCCATTATTCTGCGGGTATTCATATACCCCCCGAATATGTCGGGATTCGATGCATACGGCAGACCCCTCTTGGGTCTTGAGGCATACTACGCCCAACAGAATAGATCAGTCATCATAGCCTCACTCTCAATATGGGGTGACAACTATTCAACTAATCAGTTGTCAACACAAACGCCAAGGACTAGATATAACTCATCCTTCCAAACGGAGGGGTTGGAGCAACTTGCTCAAACACAAAAACAGAGCCTTCAGGCTCGAACAATATGACATTAACTGGAGAGTCTGCTTCATCTCCTCAGGTATTACTCAGACTAGCCTATTAGTAGACAATCAGACCCATACTTAGGTCTAGATGATGGACTCAATATGTTATCCTAGGAGTGAACAACGCTCTCAAGGCATGTATCCCACCTGTAGGAAGTTTACAAATACAACCCGAGGTCTCTTTTCAAGAGAAATTCCTCCTATACCATCATATAGGAAAATACTCTTGGAGAAACTTGGCATGATAGCAATCAGTTCATAGACAGGCTATCACATGCCTATACAACACCATGATATACAACAAACGCCACTCAAGGCAGGTCCATATCGTGACTTCACCAAATCGAAGTCATTTCAACTCTAATAGAAAAGGTTAGAGGAGTTATTTAACTTGCTCAAGCAAGTCAAAATCTCGCAGAATTCATACAAACAGGGAGTTCCAATCCTCCAGCACCATGTCTAGCCAAGTAGATCTCCTCACAGGAGTAGGCACGTTAGGTATGACTCCTCAGTATTCACAACAAGTGCCAACTAGACCCACTATCTACTAGCACTGTTCCTCCGGGTCCAGTACAGAACAATCCATTCCTGGATAGTACCCCTTCGTACTTAAACATGTACTCCAAATCACCACAAGGAGGATATGTACTCATCCCCGGACACCTATGTTTACTCAAACATGCAGGGATTCCTTATGCCCCTGCCAATGCATACGTTACGCCATATCAACAACCCGTTCCACCACCGCCTCCTCAACAGGCACCATCAATGGTTGAGACGTATGCAATAGGGACTTATTCAGAATATTTAAAGGAGCCCTTAGATTTCACCATACGAAGCGTTATGCTTCCAAGGCCTCTTCCCGATTTGCCCAAATACAAAGGAGAAGGAGATCCGAATGCGCATATCAAAGCTTACGCTACAGCCATTCGAGAATTACTCCCATGGGATGGGGTTGTTGCTAAAATATTCCCCAAAACTGTTGGAAGGCATCGCCCTCGATTGGTATTATCAGAATACCTAAGGCTTCCATACATTCATTCAAACAACTTGTGTCTGAGTTCATCAAAGCCTTCGACATGAACAAACTATATAAGGACAGGAATCAGGGAGTTCTTGCACATCAAGCAAGAACATAATTGAATCTGTCGCCCATTTCATCCAAAGATGGCGAACAGTCCTGAAGTGGACCCAGGGTTCATTTTAAGACACCTCTATAAAATTATAGGTGGAAAATACCTGGCGAATATCCCCAAAACTAGTTACAGCGAAAGGTGAATTTGACAGTATTCCAAAACAAAAATTTCACCTGGTTTTTCATGGCTCCATCATTAATGTGTGATAACAAGTCGTCAATAATCACTCCTAACGCGTTTCAATGGAACGTCAATGGTCTTGATCATCGCATGTCAATAGGAGCCAGTGTCGCGCATCAATAGGATCCAGTGACACGCATCACTGGATGCTATTGACATGTGACTCTGGCTCCTATTGACGTGTGTCACTAGATGCTATTGACGTGTGACACTGGTTCATATTGACGCACGACACGATCCTTCTATTGACGATTGACACTATCCTCTATTCACGCGAGACACTATCTCCTATTGAGCCTGGCACAATCTTCTATTGACGCGCGCACAATCCTCTATTGCGCGCGACACCATCTTCTATTGAACGCGACACTCTCTTTTTTGACGCGCGACATTGTGGTCAAATGACGCGCGTCCACTGTAAACCTGTTGACATGCATCAATCGGGGCAGTGAAAAAAGTAATATTTAGCGTATAAATACCCTTGTGCCGCTCATTTCTTCTCATCTTCGTTTTCCCGTTCTTGGAATTTTTGCAGGTCTAATCTTGACAAAGACCGCAATAACAGCTCAGAATGTTGACTTCACATGCTTCCCAACTCAGTTCATCAGAAATATCAAGAGAATCCAACTCAATCGATTTCCAAATCATCTACAGGAATCCCCGTATGCCCTCACAATCCATACGGCCTAAATATGTCTTCACAGATATCAAGTATAAATGGAAGGTGTGAGAATTTACAGGGCTCGTAATATTCCCCATTTCGAAACAGAGTTCCAGATATTTTAATTACCTCTGTCATGCTACAATTCAGAGGAACGGTATTTTTAAAATGTGACTCTGAACGATGGCCAAATGTTCCAGATTCACTATTGAAGCAAATGACATACATCTTTTTACTTACTGGCCTCCTAGCGAAATTTACCAATTGTTACAACCAAGGCACACTAGGGAAGAAACAAGGAAATTTTCCTTGAATCAAAACGTACGGTTTCCATGTTGATTGTAAGTATAATTCCTTTTAAATTCATATTTTTTTAATCTGTTTTTATTCTGATACAATTTTGCTGTTATAGATTTAAAGTAACTTACATTGTTTCGGGGCATTTGCAGCCCATGTCAATAATCCGGTGGGTGTAGATGACACAATCATGCAACACCCTTTCCTTGCTGCACTTATTTTCGTTTTTTCAAGCTAGAAATTGTTATGCAGGGTGCCAAACGGATATAACCAAATTGGCCATTGCATATATTTGTGCCACTAATCTCAAAACTAAATTCGAATGTGCACATACTCTATCCAAAAAAATAAGAACTGAAAGAACAAATCAAAACTCTCAGATAAACCTTTCATTTATTCACAAACTACTCCTCGGCTTCTCTATAGGCACTTTTAATGTTAAACAAAAGACATTCCTACTTTGCCTGATGAGGCTTTGAAGAATTCCTCATCCAATTTGATGAACCACAGGTATAAACTAATTTAGTTTGTAATTGTATTACATTTTCGTCATTACAATGCACAGTTATTAAAACGTTAACTTTTTAATGTTTTGCAGAAAATATCTTTGACTTGAATCCATTCCAAGAAAAAAAAAGATGTCGAGAGGAAGAGGAAAACAACACGCGGAGGCTTCAGGGGAATTTTAACCGATGAATTGACAACATTTAATATTGATGAATTGCAAGGAATATGGAACCTTCTTCCCCAACTCACTCCATACAGTCGCAGCATCATATCTCGAACAGCCACTGAGTTCCAACTCCTTCAAGGCCACCCTGGCACCGTAAAAAACAACCCCTCGTCAACAAGGTACAAAACTTTTCGATAGTACATTTAATTTCGTAGTTTTTCACTTTATGAATTGTTATATATTCTTCCATTTTTCTTGTACTTTTCAGCACAGGTCAGTCATGATCAAACCACGGCAGCCTACACCCACTCACCTTAATTTTTTAAATGCCAACCAGAGGAACAGTGAAAAGAACATTGGTAACGCAATGCCTTTGCTTTGCTCCGCCCCTAGTGGGAACACTAAACCTTGACACAAAAATCAATCGTTTCTACTTCCAACTCTCTCCTGTGGTGGGCTTGCCCATGCAACGGCATATCTGTTTTTTTGAACAATATCAATTTAGAATGAAGATTATTTGGGCATTGAAAGCATGACCCACTGGTTTTTTTTTCGATACCTCGAGATGATTTCAAGGCCGAAGGTACTTTCAAATTTCAATTTTAAATTGCTTTACATTTTGATTACATTTTGATTTAAATTTATTTATCTAAATCTGTTGATTTATAATTTTCAAAAACAGGATCAGCCTAACCAAAGGCAAAACAAATAGCAGTTGTCTTGTGAAAGCCCCCATTCTTCTCCAGCAAGAATCTTCCTGCATCCGATTCATATAGTGAAGAGTTCACCTTTCCTTGGGAACTTAATATGTATGATTGTCAATCCCATGTCAGTGAGTTTTTTATTATTCTCATATCCAACAGCTGATAGAATGGATAGAAGGGCTAAAGTTCTTATCAATTAGATCATTAGTCGTTATGAAAATTATGCACGGATAGTTTATACGCTGCACGTCCAGAATTCAACCTTGCGAAGATGGATTCCTTACTTACCCAGTAAAATGTGGGACTGTCCACATTAACAACAACAACTATAAAACGGCATTCTACTAGATAAGGCACTAAACAAATTGGAAATATTAGTGCCGAGGCCCAGGCATATTTTAAACAATGCCAAGGACAAGGATTTGGTATCAACGCAAAGCCGAAAGAGATGAGCGGTTGTAAGACTATTACATTCAAACAATCATTTTTGTTAATTTGAAAATTTTGAATTTACATTAATATTCTTGAATGACAATTACTCTTTTTGTGCAGTTTAAATATGAAAAATTTGAAGAGTCAGGAAGGCGAATGTTTTGCAAGTCCTGGCAACAGCAAAGACACCAAGCTTATCCGCAAAAAAATTATGAAAAGCAAAATATTGTTTTGGTTAACAACAAACATACACTAAGCGGATAATTAAAGAGCATGGTCCTCCGACCCTGACATATTGTTCAAAGCCAAAAAGCAGCTCTGCTGATTCCAAATTTGCTGTTGCATGGAGAGCAACAAATCAAGAAGAAATAATTTTAAAAATCTGGGACAGGGCGCTGAAGATCTTGTAAGTTCGGGGGTTATTCTGGTGTTGGGGGAAGAGGTACAGCCACATGGAAGAAGGCCTGTTGGTGAAGAGAGCAAGAATAGAATTGTCTAAGAAAAAGAGGGTTTTGAAAATTAGAAACTTTTATTATTGAGGAACTTTAAATATTGGATTTGAAAACTTCTACTATTGAGTATGTACTATGGGTATTTGAATTATAGTATGTTTCTTGTTTACTTGCTATGATCATGTTTGTATGTGGACGTAGTGATGAATGATGACAATTTGATAATCAATGATAGATGATAATGAAAGAACGATGATAAATTTAATGGTATAAATGTAAAATTTCGTGCCGAAATATCTTGTGGGACTTTATTTCTTGAAAATTGTCGTTGGGAAAAAATAGACACTAAGATTGAAACAGATCTTTACTATTTAGGATTCTCCTTAAGACTTTATGGTGTCGGAAAATTAGAAACGTTTATTATTGCGGAAACTTTAATATTGAATTTGAAAACTTCGTCTACTATTGATAGTACTTTTGGTAATTTGGAATTTAATTATATGGTGATTTAGAGGTGATTATCATAATTATATGTATGTTTCTTGTGTTTACTTGCATTGGTCCATGTATTGTTGTGGACGTAGATGGTAGATGATGAATGAAAACAATTGATAATCAATGAATAGATGATGATGAAAGACGATGATAATTTAATGTTGTAATAATGCAAATTTTAGTGCCTAAATATCTTGTGGGACTTAATATCTTGAAAAATTGTCTTTGGGGAAAAAATAAAACTAAGATTTGAACATATCTTTACTATTTAGGATTTTTTTTCTCCCTTAATTACTTATGGTGTAGGAAAATTCCTATTTTAAAGAGATTCACAACCTCTATCTAAGTGCATAATCTCTCATTAGAAGAGGTTGTTTGACATCCAAAATAGTCAAGACCATTTGTCAGAAATAACGTTTTGCTGGAAACAATCATTGATGTGAGGCTAGATTAGCCAATTAATGAAATGTTTAGAATTCCAGCCATAAGAATTAGAGGCTTGGGAAATAATCAAAGACCATGGTTTAAAAGATATGGTTTTTTAATCATGGATATTTTTTTGTGTAGGTAGATTATGGAGGCTATGGATGCTAGATTAACGAAAGTTGGGAATAACCTGTAGTAAAATATACGTCAAGCTCGATATAGAACTTTTGGGGGGAAGTTTTATGTAAAACATACAAGGTTTTTACATGAAGATTAGTCGTAAAGATCATTTTTTTTATATTTGAGTGTAAAGAAAATGTTGAATTTTGCAAACCATGATCAATGTAAAATATGTTGTATAGGATTCTACAATTGAGATTCTCTCTTGGGACTGATTCTTTGGAGTGGTTGAATAAAATTCCTACTACCACCTTGTTGTTTTCCTTTGCCTGAAGATACATTTCAGTGTAAATGTTTGAAGACATTTTTCTTGAAGCTCCAACCCACCATTTCCTTGCCTTGAATTGATTAATCATGATTCTTCTTGAAGTAACAATCTATAAAATCAAGTGTCCTAAAAAATATTGAAAAAAATTTACATTACAGCCTCAACATAAAGTTCTCTGTGCAGTTTGGATCTCTTAAAAAGGTAACATTGTGTAAATTTGTCAAGAGTGCAAGGTTTTGGGATCAATCCTAAAAGTAAAATTGTGGTAAAGAGTGCCCTTAACTGGTACCTCATCTCAAACTTAGTCTTAGACAACCAACTTGTTTGTTTCTTTGGTCTTGGGATAAATTTGAAGTCTTCATCTCAAGTGGCCTGCATTGCAAACATGAAGGGTTTCCTCTAGTGCAAAAGATTTGACGCGCGTCACTTGCATCCATTGACGCTCCGTCACTCTGGCATCTATTGACGTTCGTCACTGGCCCTATTGACGCGCGTCAGTGGCATCTATTGACCGTGCTCACAACTGGCATCTATTGACGTGCGTCATTGCACTTTGACGCGCGTCCACGGCACCTATTGACGCAGCGTCATCGTAGGCACCTATTGATGCACGCATTGGCATCTATTGACGTGCGTCACTGGAGTCTATTGACGCGCGTCACCCCCCGGCATCTATTGAAGCGGCGTCAACTGAAGCCATTGACAGCCGATTTAGCCTATAATACCTTCAACTGGTCATTTTCATTTTCCCTCGTTTTCATCTCCGGCTCTTGAATTTTGTTTGCAGTTCTCAATGCTTTCCAACTACGAATTTCAGTAACAAAATCAAGAGAATCCATTCAATCGATGTCCCTTAGCCCTCACAGCCATATCGTTAATTGCCCCATTTCGAAACATATCCAAATTTTTGAATTACCTTTGTCATCCTAACAATTCAGAGTACGGGCATTTTTAAAAGTTACTTTGAATGATTGCCAAATTTTTCAATTCAGTATCGAAGCAATGACATCCATCATTTTCGGGCCTTCCGTTCAAAAAGTTAAACCATTGTTCCACCAAGGCAACACTCGTGGAAGAAAAAATTTTCTCTCGATCAACGTTTGGTTTCCATCCATGTTGATTGTAAAGGATAACTCTTTTATTCATATGTTTACTCTGTTTCCATTTTTAGCCCATGTTCCATCCTATCCAGGTTGTTGTCTAATATGTAGCATTTCTGAGTACATGTAATTTTGCAATGCTAGTTGCCTAAATGAGCTTTGTAGTACCTGATGAGTGCAGGGAAAAGTTTAAAAACTAAACAAAAAATAGATCTTAAGGGGAAATTAATTGTGTTCCCAAACCTGATAAGCAATCAAGCATGGGGGAAGAATTCTGAGCAATGTACTTTAATATTAACGGAGGGGACTCCATGAACTCACCAAGGCTCTTGCAGTCGCTGTACGTGTTTGTGGCCTTTGATCAAGGAAGGTTAACTACTGAATTTGGTAGTGTTGTATTGTGACATGTTTTCGACATCACTTTTCCAATTTAATTTGAGGGGGATAAGCGGAGAGATAAGAAGGTGGATTGGTTTGTTATTTTAGTTTATATTTATCCTATCAGGTGGCATGAATATCTTTTTTTGGGACGCTTACCACTCTCAACCAACAATGGAGAATAAAGGATGTAAATAGAAAGAAAATCTTGGTCTAGCAGTAAGATATAATATAGACAGCATTAATCTTTAACATATGGCCATCGATGATAAGACAGACCAGGTTACACATGATCTTTGTAAGCACGTTTATTGCTGAATGTTCCCCCTGTATATTTGTTGTGTTTCGCGACTTTTTATATTTGTTTTCCTAAGCCACCAGATGTTATGTCTCCATGTCTACTGCCGGCACATGTTGATGTAGGCAACTCACAAAATGGAAATTTGTTTCTTTCACACATTCCTGAGTATGAGCTTTAGAGAATTCTTGAGTGTATCGATAACCGGCTGGACCATATAGTGCAAACAAAGTCTGCTAGTTTTGTTTTTCTCTCTTTATATGTTTTCAAAGTTCTCTGGTTTTGTTACTTGCTGATTAGGAACCTGTTCTTGGGACCATACAAAGGTTCCCGCCCCCCGGTTTTGGGCCAGTACTTCTAAAGAGGGCAAGGAGTATTCATAGATCTGGACAATCAACGAAAAAATATTTTGTGTGGGTTGATGATAAAGATGTAGATGCTTCCTCATATCAATCAGCTTATAGAATGGTACAACAGAAGGGCTAAGGTTCTTATCAATGAGATTTAGTCGTTATACGGAAAATTATGCAACGGGATTAGCTTTATAACGCTGCAGCTGACCCAAATTTGCTGTCGCATGGAGATTTTCTAGAGTGTTTGGGGAAAGAGGTACAGCCACACTGTAAGAAGCCCGTTGGAATAGTGGTCAGAGAGTAGAATTGGATAAAGACAAAGAGGTTTTGAAAACTAGAAAACTTTTATTTTGTGGAAACATTAAATAATGAATTTGAAAACTTCTACTATTGTCTATTGTGTAATGTACTATGGTATTTTGATTTATTATATGGATTTACATACAATCTTTATTTTAATTGCATTAGATGTTATTATCATGAATTTATGTTGTTTCTTGTTTCCACATAAAAAATAAATTAAATATATCCTAAGAAATCAGAAAGAAACATCACTGTAAGAATTAACTAATTGCAAATATGCTAGGGTTTAGCTTACCTCTTGCATATTGCATCAATCAAGGGTAACATGACATTGTAGATGCGGGGGTGAGTTGCCTGACATTGTTTAGTCCCTGAGAAGTGCCATCAACAGCTTTAAATATATAGACCAACAATATCTTTAAATAAATGTAAATATAAAGAATTAGACATGTAACGTCTTTAATGATAACAAGAGCTGAAAAAATGTAAGAACAACAATAAAGATTATGTTGAAGAAGATACCTATTTAAAATTGGCAATCATCACCGGTAATGTAAATATATCTTTGTCTTAAAACTTCAACAAAAAAATTGATTTAGTAGATAGATGGGTGATTTGCCTGACATTGTCAGTCCCCCGAACTTAACACTTCTTCCTCGTACGGATTTCAACCCACTTTTCAAAAATAAAAAGATTATATTAACTAAATGTAAATACATACACCTGTAACATCTTAATTATAACCATAGACGAAAAATAATCGGAACAAACAATAGATTAAGGGGAACAAGATCCCGGCTTTAAGGTTGAAAATCTCACTAACCATGGTAATGAGCTAGATCTTTGTTTTTAAAAAAGTCCACCACGAGAATGGATTTAGATAGATGGGTTATTTCTACATTTTTAGTAAAACCTGTAACATCTTAATAATAAGATAAAGATAGATAAAGAAGATACTACTTAAAGTTGAAACAATCCATTATCAATAGCTTCATCGAATCGATTTTGTCTTCTGTAGAATGTTACGAAGAGCCAATTACACACTTCAAGGTTGGGAATATTTGTACTTGTAGCTGATTAATTTACACCTCTTCTTTGCAAGGACTTCCAGTGAGCACTTGGCTCTGTCAAAAAATGGAATAGAAACAAACATAGATTAAAGGGGAAAAGATACCTGCTTAGTTTGAAATCATCACTAACACGGGTAATGAGCTAGATCTGTGTTTAAAAATTCCAACACGAGAACTGGATTAGTAGATAGATGGGTGAATTGCCTGATTTTGTATTAGACTTGTACATCTTTAATGATAAAAATAAAGATAGATAACGAGATACCTAACTTAAAGTTGAAACAGCCATTATCAATAGCTTCATCAAAGTCGATGTTGTCTGCTGTAGAATGTTGACAAAGAGTCCATTTAAACTCTCAAGGTTGGGAATATTTGTAACTGGTAGCTTGTATTTTTACACCTCTTCTTCGCAAAGGGATTCCAGTGCGCAATTGCTCTGTCAAACGGAAAGGTTTCGAGGGAGTATCGAGAAACGTAACACCTCATGCAACTTTCCAGATTTTTATCCAACCTGTTTCTCAGTTTTGATTTTATAAATGACAATGCACTGAAAACTCTTTCATCCTCCACAGAACCCCAAAATCATTGTTTGGCATAACTCATATAATCCTGAAATACTCACTGATATCTTCTTGTAAGATAGAACTTTGATAGATTCCTCACCACAGCCTTGTAATAGCACCACTTTCAGAAGGTTGATCTAAATTCTTATATTGGTTCCTCATTGTTGTTGCAAAATTGGTTGACTGAAACTTTAATAAATCGGCATTCAGTATACCTTTGATTTCCGTACCCTTGAGCTCTGACGTCTTTGTAAATTGTTCCATTATTGTACCCATTGATTTATGGAAATGCTTACTGACAAAGTCTGCACGGCCACCTTCTGTATTCCAAAAATTCGGATTCATCACACCCATGGCTTCCAGAATTTTATCTTTACAGAAACGTTCCCTAATTTCTGATGACAAGGTTTCTGAAATTTTTTTAAGCTTTATTCTTGTTTCAACTATCACAGACTCAAACAAATTACGTGTCACAGGAACATCTTCTCGTTCCGATCCTGTAATATCTTGACGTCTTTGCAAAATGTGCATTGGTATTTCCCTCCCATTAACAGAGATGCATAGGTGATCGTGGATATTAAATCTCAAAAAGGTGTTAGGATTTTTAAGATCTAATAAATCTCTCCAATTTTCAAAAACAGGTGCATCAAAACTATCCTGGGAACAGTACAATATATCAAGACTTTGACATACCATTTTCCTCATCCATATAAAATCCACAATATAGATCAATCTGCCCTGTGCATGCTTCATCAGTGTATTGATCTCCTTTAACATTGGAAGAATACCAACCAATGTAAGCAAAGTCCTCCAAATCAGTTAAGCGGAACAACAGGTCCCTTGCCCTATCAACTTCATGACGGTATTTGTGCATGAAACCAACCAATGAAGGATACTCCTCACGAACTCTGCATGCTGGTTCATACAAAGAGATCCATCTAGTCTCCACATCCTTCAGAAGTTTTTTGCCGTCTGTAATTCCAATTGCAAATTTTTGGAACTCGAGAAAACGCTTTGGGCTGCTTGACATATAGGCATGAAGTTCTCTTATGAGGTCTTCTAATTTAGCAACATTTTCGTGGTTGCTTACCATTTTATACGCTAAATTCATTCTGTGAGCCATACAGTGAATTAGTAGCATATATGGGGCCACTGTTGTTTGTAATCTAACACACAGCCCTGTTCAGTGACCCTGCATGACAGATGCACCATCTGCTCCAATGCATACCAACTTCGTAGCAATTTCATAATCAGTCATACCAGCAACATCTTTCAAATGAGAAACAACTATTTTATATAGGTTTTCAGCATTGCAGTTTTCAACCATTTTCATAACACCCAACAGATGAGGAGTCCTTATATGATTTTCTAAAGTATATATGTGGATACATACCCATGCGGTGTTGTCGACTGCTATCACTTCATCAATTGAAAGAGAGATAAAGTTTGCTTTTTTTACATTCTCTTTCAAATCTTCCTTCTCTATCATCGAGAGGCATTTTGCCATTTCCCATCCACTACTCTCAGACCAATGAGACTGAGGTACATTCAGCATTCCGTTAAATTGATACAAAACTTTGAAATCAAGGAAATCTGACATCGCCCTTCCTTTTTTAAGTATTTGAAAAAGAGTAGAGAATTGTATGAATTTTGCATGTAGATTTGTTTCTTTCATCTTACCAATATGCGATGTGATTGTTCCTCCCTTTTCCAACAGATGTCTGTGTTTTTTCTGCTCTGCCTCATATTCCGCTGCGTATCTGACATGCATGCACTCCTTTTCAGTTTTCCACCTATGTGTTTTGATTTTCTGGCCATCCGCCCCTGTTACAGTTAAATATTGTTTTCCACAATGTTTTTCTATAGTGTCCAGCTTCAGTTGCATTTTTTGTTGCTTTCCCCCAATTTCCACGTACATATTGTACATGTACATTCACATGGGATTTCTTCAGAATTAGATGATTGTACAGGTTCAATAAATGGAAATTTAGCTGCCCAATCAAACTTGTATGTCCTGCCAATGGTCCACATATTCTTGTTCGTTTTCAATGCTTTACTTTTTTGAGTAGAATTTTGAGCAATATCACAATCACCTGGTTTCCTCTTTCTTGGACCAGAGTTTGATATTGATTTCTGTCTTCCATTTTGCTGAGTGTTTGTATCTGTGATATCTAGCTGCACTTCTGGTTGCACCCCAACAGGAACAATATCTTCAAGATCTGGCATATTATCGTAGGTTTTATTTGTTTGACTGTGATACTGTGCAGAATGCATGTCCACCTCAATAATACCTTCCACACAGTCAGTATTCTGATTCTTTTTGGTGGCATCTATATGATTGGTATTTACATTATCTGTATCCGCAGAGTTTCCAAAATACTTGAAGAGTGATTTCTGAGATTTCTTACTTACTTTTAGGTTATTCGTATTCTTTGAGCTGGCACCTTCCATTATTCTGAAAAGAGTCCTGCGTCAGCAAAAGAACCAAGAAGCGACTCTGTCCAGTCTCTGAGGTCTTGTCGCGCGTGAACTGTCTGATGTCGCGCGTCAACACTACTGCCCAAGTCATGCGTCAACACTTCCCTCTGTCGCGCGTCAACCCCTTCCTCTGTCGTGCGTCACTTCTTAGCCCAAGTCGCGCGTCAGTAAAGCTCTTGTCACGCGTCAATACAGCTCTTGTCGCGCGTCAGTACAGCTCTTGTCGCGCGTCAGTACAGCTCTTTTCGCACGTCAATAATGCCCTTGTCGCGCGTCAACACTGCATTTGTCACGCGTCAACAATCACAGGCTAACAGTAATATGAATCTCTGGTGCTCAAGGGTATGCGAGTTCAAATTTCACAGTATTGGTAATTTGGTAAGCTACTTGAGGTATACTACCCGGCGAATCACATAGGTTTTTATAGGAGATGTTTTCAAATGAAGGCGAAGCCGACCCCCCAAAAAAAATATACTATTATATTTTAGGCGAACAGGACACCGACCCACTCCGAATAATTCACCTTTTCAAATTTTCCTAAAATGAAATTTTCGCCATATTACGAATATTCGCCGCTAAAATTATCCCTGACGCGTAAGGGTTAAATTTGACGGCCATTTATGCCTGTCAAACAATTTTAATGTGACGGTAAATTTTTTAATATTGTCAATAAGTAATACAAAATAAAGGTATTTATACACTATTTATAAAAAATTTAATGACTATTTCATATTTATTTACCTAACTATACTTTATATATATTAATAAAATTTACATATGAATATATATAAAAATTGACAGTCACATTTTAAATATGTAAGTTGCGCATGACGGTTCTATAAAATATTTGTAAGTATTTTACGTCTAAAATCACAACAAACATCTAAACGACCATCAATTTAACCACTGACAGGGGAGTCTCCATCGTGAGCATGTAGGGATAGCTTGAGGGCATTATGATGACAAAAAATGCATGCATTTTTGTTTCGATGTGCACGAGCTAAGAGAAGGACAAAAAAAATGCTGGTAAAAAAAATGCGCCAATGGGGTCTTGGCTGATTGGTAAAATTCGGGCATTTACTAAGAGGAGGTCTAAGGTTTAAAACCCCATTAGCATGTCCGTCCATAAGGAATAGTCTGACCGAAGTCCCTACATGCTGCCAAAGTAGTTTGGCCAACGTCCTTGAGTGACCCAAGTCTCTGCATGCTACTAAAGTAATTCGACCAACATCCCTGAGTGTGCGCAGTTTGTACATAGGTGGTATGAAACCTAGGCACCAGCTAAATGGAGGCAATATGAAACTTAAGCACTTGGTGGTCCCTTCCTCATGTCAGGGTGATATTTATTGAGGCTAGGAGACTATGCTTAATTGTAATATGTAATGATTCCTCAATATTAAAAAACAAACAAAATGCAAAATGTGTTTATCAATACGATTGTTAAGTAATATTTCATTAAAAATGCCAAAGGGAGGGCAACATTTAAAAATGCCTATGAAAGTAATAATATTAAGACATTGCAAGTCTCAAAGTATATCATTTCAATAATAATTTTAACCCTTGTTTCTATGGTCCTTGTGAGTGGTGAGTGACACATTGAAATTTAAAAATGAAATAAGTCTTATCCATAAATTATTGGAATGTGTTTCACCCTGCAAGTCTTATCATAAGTATTTATTCTACCTTCTACCATTCACTTAAATGTTTAAAATATAGCCTGCATTTTACAAATACATAAAAAGTTATCATTCAAGATAATCCAGAATGTTGACTAGTGTGATTGTGTCAAATGTTTGAAATAAAGTTTGGTATTATATTGGATTAACAAATCATCTTGTTTAACAACACAATTAATCCCAAGCATTGCAAAGAAGTATCTCTAATGTTAATGCAAGTTGAGGCAAGTTGAAAATGGTTTCAAAATTAAGTTCGCTGACAATAGAGGTGAGACATCAGGAATGGTTTGAGCACGAAGAAAAAATGCTAATGTCAATAGTTGTGGTACGTAAAAACTAGGTAGCTCCAAATTGATGTAAAGAGACTCATCAGGAAACAAGCTATAAGGACACAAGTTTGGCAGGAAGATTAGAGACAGATAGATCATGTAGTGTTTTATTTTGTAGCTAGGGATGGAATCTAATTGGCCCTTTGTCACTCAGATGTGGAGAAATGGGTAGCACCCTCAAGAGGATTTGATCTATCCTCACTACTTTATGGTTGTGCCCTTTCAACCAGGGTGAGAGAACTTTTTTATAGCCTGTTATTTGTGGAGGAGATTTGAAATTCCTTCCTTGTGAAGTTTTTAAGAATACCTTGAAGAAAATATGATCAATACAACAAAACCTAACTCTCACGAGTTGTCACTCTAGATAATGGAGATATTTTCTAGGCAAGGTTTAGGCCACTAAAGACATTTGAAAACTTGATTGTTTCTGCATGTTTTGGTAATAGAAATTATGCATTTGTATACACACATAGGACAAACAGGGGTAGTATGGGTAAGATTGGTTGTTTTTAAATGAATTTTTGGTGGGAGGTGAGGTAATGAACTTGATTCACCAGATCCTTGAGAAATTTTACAAAAATGGAGAGCTTACACAACAAAATGCTTCAAGATAGCTAAAATGTTCCTTTAACCAGAATATGTGCTTCAATGGAGGCCCAGATCAGCACATTTTCACACAAACTTCAAGAATCCAAAATGAAGGCTCAAATTTAAAAACTTAACTAAAAATTATCAACCTCTAAGTTTTATCATGCCTAAGATACCCTCAAAGGCTAACAAACAATCTTATAGTCATGCTAGGAGTCACAGTGATTTTAAATTTGTTTATTTCACTATCAAATGAAAGCTCTTCTGATAAATGAAATTAGAAATGCCACCAAACTATCACAAGGATAAGATCTTGTGTGGTTCACAGAGATTTCAATGTAAGATTGCAATGGGAACAAGAAAAACTATTTGCAGACATTCAGAAATGAAGCAGACACAAATTTTCCTGAAAAATCAACATAGAATAACTCAAATTTGATTAAATTTATCAGCAGGGGAAAGTTTCTCGAACAATATCAGAGCTTGTCAATGGTTGTACACTCGCAACCACCTTGACATGATCAAATTTAACACAAAAGAGATAAACAAGTTTCTCAGATAGTTTCTTAAAAGGACGGGTTCTATCAAGCTTTTCTCTTAGAAAATCAGTCCCGACCTCTAACACTCCAACCATTTGCACAAAAAAATTGTGCAATTTATAACATTTTTACAACAGAGTTTTCCCCCAAAAAAGAAAAAACATTCAATGTACCAGTTGCTCATCATGATCTTGATCGTGATTCCCAGAATCAGATTTGTAAAAAGTTGTCAGGTGCTCAGAAGGAAAATCTCTTCAAATATCTCAGCATTCAACTCTTCATCTGGTAGATCACTCTTCCTTCATTCGCCAACTACTTCCACCCCTAATCTGTCAAATCTGGTTCTTTGCATGCCGAGGAAGGAAAAACTGGAAAATCAGATCGAAGCCGATGGTCAGATCACATCTTAATGGTAAAAGACATTCTATGTCTTCCTCACCAAATTTAGGATATCAAATTAACTGTTCCTCTTCTGTTTGGTGTGACTCCAAGAAATATCAAGAAATTATGAAGACTACACATCCCTAGGAGCTTTGGAGTGAAAATGGTGGAAAATCAGATACAAACGCACAACTTCCGTTGATTTCTATTTTGAATTTGGACCATCCACATGGGAGATCCAAGTTAAAATGGGCCTGGGGGGTCTTTTTTCCTTTTACAACTTTTTGGAAAAAATGTAAAATTTTCAATTTTTCTCTGGCCCTCTTCCTTTGAAAAATGGGCCTGACACGTGTTCCAATGTGGGTCCCAATGGAACCGTGCTTCCTTTTCTTCTACTTTAACCCCTTTTTCACAAAAGGAAAATTTTCCAAATTTCCTCCAGAAGTCCACACCTCCTGTTGTTGACCCCTACCTAAATTTTGACTTATCCTTTGTCACGAACTTGTGGGCCATTTTGATGATTTTAACCTTTTGATGATAAAAGGAAAAAAATCCAAGTTGCCCCCGATGGCCCACTTCCCTGCCCCTTTTGACTTTTCAAACTTCCACATTCTCTAATGGCCCATCTCAGATGGTTGAAAATTTGAGACCTTGAATGAGCGGGGAAAACCACATGTCCTAGGCCCGAAAATTTCTTAAAATTTGAAACTGTCATGGCGTCTCATGTGTCAGGGTTCAAGGCAGTCTCTTTGGCTTTAAAAGTCCAAGAAAAATGAAAAGTGAGCGGAAGCATGTCCTCATTGGTGCTTCTTTAAAGATAAAACCAAGGGGGTCCTGAAATATCCAACTTATTCCACGTGTCCCAGGCCTCCGCAAAACATTAACTTTGAAAAATGTCCTTATGGGAAGACCCAAAGTGAAGCCTCCACATGTCTCCATGGTGCAATTTCAAAATGGTGCCCAAGAGCGAAGACCCTGAATGAGCTTGGGCTCACCATGTGTCCCTGTTCTACCAAATTATACTAGCTATCATAAAAAAAATTGTCTAAGTTCATAAAACAAAAACCTCCACACTCCCATCGCAACTCCAAGGCCAAACCAAAAAGTGAACTTCAAATGAGAGTCGTTCTTCCACGTGGAGATTGCCTTTTTGGGTTGAGGCAATCCATAAATTTTTAGAGTTCCTGCCTAGCCCATCCAACCAAAAGAAGCCACGTTTCCACTGATGCTAAGATGAAAATTTGACCTAGGAAAACACACCGTCAAACCATAAAATGTAGAAAAATTCACCATTTGAGCCTAGAGATGAAATTTTTCGCTAAGGATGAGAATTTAGAAATGTTACAAGGCTCAAACACATTCCTCCAAGCTACATCCATTCATTTTTCTTCAAAGGATTTAGGAATAAAATTGATAGGGACAAAAATTCCATGACTGTGGAAAAATGGAAAGAATGGGAGAGCCTGAGGATTTTGATCCAATTTATAGACCTTTTCCTATGAACAGAGAAACAAGGAACAACTATGGATCTATAAGTGATTCCTCAGCCTAGGAAATGGATTCTTACAGCAACAAAAGGAAGATGGAGGTAAAAGCTTTTCAAAACATCCACATGAGGAGATAAAATGTGACAGAGGCATGTAAATCAAAGAATTTTAATGGCAAATGGGGTGAGACAAATTGAGCACCAACATCAGCTCCGACTCGGGGATGGGCACTCCCTGCGAGTGCCACAAGAACAAAAGTAGACCAAGTGCCAAAAATATCCATTGGGAAAGGATTCAGCTTGCATAGCACAAAACCATAACCATCTCCCAAAGATGAACCAAGAAAACAGCAAAACAGGTCACCAAGGACCAGAACAAACAAAAACACAAAAGACAAACAAACAACAAAGAACTATACACTATACAATGGATGCTCATGATTCAAAGAAAACACTTAAGGAAAATTCTCAAGTGCCTGCCATTCTGGATATGACCATGCTAAGCAATTCTGATATGTCTTTAACAGTTGGTCATATAATTGTTTCTCTTTTCCATCCAAGTTGCTATTTGATCATATTTTTTAGGCTTACCTCTCATGCCTGGGCCAATTTTTTTAACATCCTTTGAGGACTGCATCAAACATCAAAGTCCCAGGAAAATCATCCTACTCATGATACCTGCATTGGTCAATTTCATATTCCATGAGGACAACATAGCTCATACAGTTATCAACATCAATATCTGTGTGCAATACTTCATAAGAAGCATTTTTGGGGTCCTCAACAAGATATAACATTTTCTTCTCACCAGGTAACTTCACAAGGCTTCCCTCAATTGGAATAGTGGCATAGGACATATCCATTTCAACACTCCCACCAAAACTTACATCCCATTTTCTAGATAACAACATACCCCACTTGGTTGGAAAATCAACAATAACAACATCGAGCTTCAAGTTTTTACCTAGGTAAGGTGCAAGTTGTACCACCAAAACTTTCACACATCCCACCATGGGCACCTCTCTAGATTCCATGGTAGTGCACTTCCCATATGCTATTATTACTTTGAGATCCAGGTCATTCATGACTTCCAGAGGCATAACATTGCATGATGCCCCTGAGTCAAACATATAGTTGTGCAACAGTCTGTCCTTGATGATTGGTGTGGTGAAGAATGGATCAACATTTAATTGAGACTCCACCAAGGATGTCCCCAAATAGAACTCAGGTGGTTCACCTAGTTTCCTCCAGTACTTGGGGTTTTTTAACTCTGAAATGGTAGGAGTCTCAACATTTCTTCCTTGGGTGACCTTTTCTTCTTTAAACCCCAAATATTCAAATGCTCTGTTCCTATGCTTGGGGATTCTAAGAAATTCAACAATAGGAACAAAAATATTGATCTGACTCAAGATTTGGGCTATGTCACAAGGAACATACTTGGGTAATGTAGTGTTAGGAGGAAGTTTACAAATTCATCTGATGGCACAGGACATTTTACAGTCTGAGCATGAGGAGGGACACAATTTTTTTGGGACAACAAGGCCTTTGGCTAGATGCATCTTTCTTAGGAGTCTCTTTTGGGATACTGGAAGCACTGGGAGTTTTGGTTTGGCCCGAGGCCCTGCCCTTTGAAAACCCTACTCCTTGTGTTATATTCCTTTTCATGGCCAACCACAACATTCATTAACAATTGTCTATCCTCTTCAGAAGGGATCCCTCCATCATACTTCTCAATCATTAGAGCTCTTAGGTACTCAAAATCATTATTAGGAAGTTCAAAAGCTTGCACCATATCAATTTCGGAAGTATGAGTGGATGGAAGAGATAATAACCGCTAAATGCAATCCCATAAATCTTTAGTAGTTATGGCGCTCATCAGTTCATTTGAGGTTTCCCCTTGTTGTGAACTCATAGAGGAATCCACCATGCATGCATCATCATCATTATCATCATCAGCTTCTTCTTCTTCTTGTTGATCTTCTTCACATGGAGCATGGGGCATGAAACATTTGTCACACCAATCAATGACATGTGTTCCATCCACAATAACAACTCTGGAAGCCAAAGGATCAGGTACCATTCTGTTTTCCCTGTCCTGGGGACTTTTATTTCCAAATCCAATAGGTCCCTTGCCTCTATCATCAGATCTCTAATCATTTGTATGGTGATTTGTGAAACTGTCTTGGCCTTGTTGCTTGTGTTGACCTTGTGAACTCTGCCCAATTCCCTTTTCTACCTGGGCTAATTTGTATGATATTTCTTTGACAACCCCTGCCAAAGTTTTCACAACTTCCTCCAAATCAGTAGCCTTACTTGTTTGAGGCTTTTCTGGGTTAATTAGTTTTACACCCTCCCTTTTTGGAGGTTTTCCAATTGCCTTGATGTTGTTCTCAATTTGCAGAGCCATGGTGAAGGCCTGCCTTAAATTAGTAGGGTTTTTGTCCCTCAAGTAGTAAGTAATTTTTTTATCAAATGCATCTGAATATTTGATCAAACATGATTCATCACATGGCCTTAAGCTAATAGGAAATATCCTCAAGGTCTTGTTAAACCTTGTGTTGAAATCATGTACTGACTCATTAGGATTATTCTTGATGTTTTCAAATTCTGATAGAAGAAACCTAGGGTCAGTTCTATCACCATATTGCAATCTAAATGCATTGTTCATCTCTTTCCAAGAATCAATGGAATTATCTGGCAAAGCTTTATACCAGTCCCTTGCATCCTCTTCCAAAGTATGGATAAACAATTTGATATATACATCTTCATATTCAATCTCAAAGTCTTCCATCATATTGATAAAAATATTTAAATGTTGATCACCAGTTATAGCATTGTTTCCTTGGAACTTTGGTAATCTATTTCTTACATCCTGGGGAACTACATTTGGATAACCAACCATCCCTGTAAAATTTATAGGACCAAAGGTGTTTACAACAAATGGAGGTCTGGGTGGGGGTTGGGCCATGTTGTTTTGAGGAGGTGACCCTGGAGGAGAAACAAATTGATAAGGGGCAGAGGGCCTTTGAAACATAGGCGTATAATTTTCAAAATGGATATCCCCTAAAGGCCTTGTTTCTTGGGAATCCCTATCAAATTTTGAAAAGACATGGGCAAATGAGAAGAAAACCTTTCAAATCAAATGAAGGCCCCTCTCTAGATGGAGAATTCAATTCCAAAAAGAGACTACCTGATTTAGAAGCACTTGAATGGCAGTCTTCAATAATAGGCCAATCACTTTCATCAATGAAGATCTCTTTTCTTGTCTCCAGATCTCCAACAACTCTCCAGGATTTTCTTCCTTCTGACTTTGTTTTTCCTAGCTCTAGAAATAATGTCCTAGTAGGATCCTTAGAGAAGAAATATCTTCTTCCTTCTAGCTTTGCAAAGATTAGTAACAAGTTTTACTTGACAGAGGTTAAGACACTAGTACTTATCAAAATCAGATCAACAGGGATTCGCCACTAAGAATTTCCACCTTATTTGTACAAATGCACTAAAAATATGTTCTGTCAAATGTTTGTCAACACTAGAAACTAGAAATGGAATGATCTAACTTTCTTTACCCACATTTATCAATGAAAGCTAGTGCAATAGGTGTAGAAACTGAAAGAATTGAACACAACACTTGTAACTTTGTGAAACTTCTTACAGGCCCAAACACAAGATGATGTTGGAAACAATGTATTAGCACTCAGAGCATACAAGAAGTGTTTACCAGTGTCTGAATATGAACTGTAATCACAATGTCCCTTGGTAATGGTGCCAGTAAAGTGTTGGTACCCAAATTGATTCTCCCTCAAAGTCTGAGCAGCATCACAGGTTTAACAGGAAGCTCAGAGACAAAAGATCATGTAGTGAGTCATTTTGTAGCTGGGATGGGATCTAACTGCTCTTTGTCATTCAGATGTGGAGAAATGGGTAGCACCTCAAGAGGATTTGACCTATCCTCACTACTTTATGGTTGTGCCTTTCAACCAGGGTGAGAGGACCCTTTTTGTAGCCTACTATTTGTGGAGGAGATGGAGATATCCTTCCTTGTGAAGTTATTAAGAAGAACTTGAAGAAAATATGATCAATGCAACAAAACCTAACTCTCACAAGTTGTCACTCTAAATAATGGAGATATTTTCTAAGCAAGGTTCAGGCCACTAAAGACAATGAAAACCTGATTATGTTTTGTAATTGCATTGTGTACACACATGAAAAACAGGGGTAGTATGGGTATGATTGGTTGTTTTTAAGTGAATTTTTTGTGGGAGGTGAAGCAGGATAAAGTTGATTATACCAGATCTTTGAGAGGGACTTTACAAAAATGAACAACTTCACAACAAAAAGCTTCAAGAACTAATCACGATGTTCCTTTAACCAGAAGGTGTGCTTCAATGGAGGCCAAGATCAGCACGTTTTCACATAAACTTCAAGACTCCAGTATGAAGGCTCAAATTGGAAAACTCAATTAAACACTATCAGTTCCTGATTCAACATGCCTAAGGTACATCTCAAGGCTTACAGATAATCTTTAGTCAACAAATGACAGTGAATTGATTTTAAATTTGTTTATTTCATCTAAGGTGAAGTTTCTTCTTGAAATGAAATTGCAAATACCACCAAACTATCACAAGGGATAAGATCTTGTGTGATTTCATAGAAATTTCTAGTATAAGATTACAATAGGAACAAGAAGAACTATTTGCAAACATTCTAAAACAAAGCAGACACTAATTTCTCAGAGCCAACATAGGATAACTCAAATTTGATTAAACTTATCAGTAGGGGAAAGTTTCTAGAAAAATCTCAGAACTTGTCAATGTTTGTACACTCGCAACCACCTTGACACAATCAAGTTTAACACAAAATAGATATATAGGTTTCTCAAACAATCTCTCAGAAAGACAGATTCTATCAAGCTTTTCTCTTAGAAAATCAATTATGACTCCTAACTCTCCAACATTCCAACCTCCAAACTTTATCATGGAAAAATCATGCCTATTTATAATATTTTACAATAGATCCTTTTCCCCCCAAAACCAGAGACATTGAGTGTACCAGTGCTCACCATGATCTTGATCACGATTCCCAAAATCAAATCTGTAAAAATTTGTCAGGTGATTGAGGAGTGGATCTCTTTGAATATCTCCCGCATTCAACTCCTTCCTCTGGTAGATCAATTTTCCCTCTACTCATCAACCACTTCCACCCCTAATCTGTCAAATCTAGTTCCTTGCATATTCGGTAAGGAAAAATGGAAGACCAGATAGAGCCTAGAGGTTAGATCTCATCTTAATGGAAAAATATGTCCCCAAATACTTCTCACCAAACTCAGATATCAAATTAACTCCCCTTCCATGTTTGGTGTGCAAGAAATATCGAGAAATCATGAAGACTCACACTTTTAGGAGCTATGGAGGGAAAATGGCAGAAAACTCAAACACAGATGCACAGTTGCTGTTGATTTCTATTTTGAATTTTGGTTGTCCACGTGGGAGATCCAATTTAGAGTGGACCTGTGGGTTCCTTTTTTCCTTTTACAATTTTTTTGGAAACATGTTAAATTTTCACATTTTTCCCCGCATTTCTGACCTTGAGAAATGAGTCTGACACGTGTCCTAAGGTGGGTCCCAAAGGAACCGTGGCCAAATTCTACTATTTCACCTCTGTTTTAGAAAAGGGAAAATTTTCCAAGTTTTCCCCGCAGCTCCGCCCTTGAAAAATGAGCCTGACATGTGTCCCAATGTGGGTCCCATCAGAACCAAGCTTCCTTTTTCACTAGGAAAATTTTCCTATTTTCCTTTTAACTCTTTTTTCCACAAAAGGAAAATTTTCCTATTTTCCTCCAAAGGTCCACACCTTCGCCATTGACTAGAGCAATTTTTTACTTTTCTTCATCGAGCCTGCGGACCATTTTGATGTTTTAATCCTTTTGATGACAAGAGGAAAAAAATCAAATTTTCCTCAGATGGCCCACATTTTGAATTTTTCAACACCAACCTTGACCTTCTTTTTGTCAAGCTTGTAGGCCATTTTTGAGATTTTAATCCTTTTGATGATAAGAGGCAAAAAATGCAGGTTTCCTCCGATGGTCTGTTTCCCTGCCCCTTTGACTTTTCAAACTACTACGTGTTATAATGGCACATCTTGAGATGTTCCCCACAAGTTGAGACTTTGGATGAGAGTGGGATCACCATGTGTCCCTATTCTTTGAAACTATACCAGCTACATAAAAAATTGTCTAAGTCTGGGTAAAGCAACAGAAACCTCCATGTGTCCTCCTAGCGCTACTCCAAGAGTCTTAAGGCTTCTAGAATGATTTGGCGGGGGTGAACTTCTATTGTATAATTTTAATCCATTTTTCCAAAAGGGAAAAGCATCCCAACGTATCTATTGTATAATTTTAATCCATTTTTCCAAAAGGGAAAAGCATCCAACTTACCTCCAAAGACCCGCATCTCCGCCATTAGCTTTGGCACATATCCTCCTGCAGGCTCAAGGCAAGACTTTTTCCTTGCCACTTAAAAATTTACTTTAATCAAAGCTTGGCAAGGTCGCGGGGTGAGTTAATTTTTTTTTCCAAAGTAGCCAAAAAGATCAAGTTGAAAAAACCAACCCAGCATGCCGCATCCAATTAGAAGAAACCACATAAGCACCAAAAGAACCAATTAGATTTGAGCGGAGCTATGGCACCAAATTTTCCTTTTTCCAAAAAAGCAAAAAGTGATAAGTTAAATCATTTTCTTGTCATCTCCTGACCAACCAAAGGAAGCCACGTGACCTCCAAACACTGAGGAATAACTTTGATAGGAAAAAGACACCCATCAGACCATCAAAATATAGAAAATCACCATTCGCGCCCAAAACCTAATTTTTCGCTAAGGATGAAAATTCTTTTGAAACAAAAACAAGTGAATCGTGGTTCTGAGCATTTCTTTCGACCATGGATTTGGATTTTCAAAGGCATACAAATATATATTAATCATTCTTGAGCCTCCATGGTCAAGAAAAAAATAGGAAAAATGGTAGAGCCCGTGGATTTTACAGAAATTATGGTAAAAATAGGGCAAAATCAGAGACTTCTTCAAGAAGGGACAAGACAACGGATTCTGCAAACAATTTGAGGCATTCAAATGGAAGTAGAAACCTTCAGAACACCCACATTGAAAGATAGAATGTTTCAGAACATGTAGACAAAGGGAGAATAATGGAAAATGGGGTGAGAAAAATCTTCACACCAACACTTATTAAGCTTAATCATTTTGGTGAACCCGATCTCTGAATCCACCTTTCTCTCTAGGGTTTTTCTTATTATTCCCGTCACCCATAGTGTTTGTTTTGGGGATTTTAAATATCTCAAGTTTCCTCAATTTTCAATTAGGATTTCCAAATCAATGGATAACATCTCTAAATCAATGGATATAACTAAAAATACCTTTACTAAATCTCAAAATGTTCCCCTTAGCGAAATAGACACGTCTGATAGAGAAAAATCATACAATGTGGATACCAATATTGATCAAGAACAATTAAAAACACTCACCACGTTTTGAAAATATTTTTGTAATTATACCACTCATCTTCCGCACATTCTACATGCTTTGAATTATTCTAAAAACACTCGCGATGCTTTGGCACCTCTTGTGGCTCAGTCTTTGGCTCACATGGCTTCCACTCAACCCCTTCGTATTCCAATTTCCGTTCCTACCACTAATGATCCCATCATTCAACCTTGCACTCCCAATGCACTCCCAATGCACATCGTTGATATTCTTTGAATACGGATTATATAAATTTATTATATAAGGATCTACAGATGTAAATTTGCCAGCTCCAACTCGCTACCTCTCGTGTGTCTCCATCTATGGATTCAATCTTACTTCTTCCCACTCCTTTTACATCTGCCATTTTTTCCTATCCGTTACCTCCCAAATTCATCTCCCCTAGATTACCCATCTTTAAAGGCCATTGTGACCCACAAGAACTTGTCTGAGCATTCCACGTGGCTTGTTTACATTTTGCGAATGATAACATTATTTTAGCTAAGATTTTACCTCGCAATCTTCATGATCATGTGATGCATTGGTTCTATGAACTAACTGTGCACTCGGTAACATATTTCATGCATCTAGCCAATGGTTTTGTTACTCATTTCTCCATAAATATGGGCTCTAAGATCTCATCTTTCTAACTCACACAATTTAAAAAAGGATCCAATGAACATTTAATGGACTATGTCTTGCGATACAAGAATAACCTAGCTAAGATGTCTAATGTTCTTGTGGACTCATAGCTTCAAAATTTATTCATTCATAGTTTATTGCCACCTCTCCAGAATATGTTTCTCTTTGAGACATCTCTGTCATTTGATCAACTATGTCACACTGTCAAGCTATGTGAAAATAAACTCTTATCTATAGGAAAAATTAAATATCAAGAGAAATTTTCCTCCTCTACATGCTTTCAAAGTAAGTAAGATTTGAAACCAACCACGAAACTTGTTGATGCTAAGGTCACTGTCAACGTTTCCTCCAACACCAAATAACTATAATTGAAACCACCTAAGAGTACATTTACAAATTTGACTATGGCTCCATAACTTATATTACAAGAATTTCTTGAGAAAAATCTTTACAATTACGCTTCCTCCTCCACTCAACTTAGATCCCTCTTGTCTAAAAGGTCAAAACTAAAATGAGAAATTTTGATACAACTATCATTAATGTGTTGGAAATTCTAAAAATAGGTGTTTTAAACTTCACGATATCATCTAGGATCTTATCGATGACAAAAAATTGAGCTTCCAGATCCTACAGCCTCTGCACCAGTCAATTAAAATCATAAGCTCAAAATATTCAATAATCTATTTCCAAAACATGACAAGAAAGTGACAAACTCCTCATCTAATCATACATATAACACAGTGCCTCCTCCTACATCAAGTGATCTTGATTTCCTAGTTTATCATATTGATGTTTCTCTACGGTAAGTGCACCAAGTTGGGGGACAATTAAGTGGACATCAAATCCTGAATTTTACATTAAAAACAGCAAAACATCAAATTTAGTCTTCCGCGGACTTGAACCATGCCGAAAAGTAAAAACTATGTCATAAAAATGGTACCATTGCATAGGGGAGACTATTACCTTTGTAGAAATACTGATTTTAAAGTGAATAGAAGAGGATAAATATCATTTTATAATTTTTTACTAATAGTAGGTCTTTAAGACACTTTTTCCTGTGAATGTTTATGTCTACGTTTAAGACTGCAAAATTTGTTTCACTTATCAGAATGTGATAAAACTTATACCATCCCAACCGTGGTGAAATTATATACATGTTCAAAAAAAAATATTTGATTTCAATATTTTTTGATGAAGTTATGGCGGGCAAACAGAAAGTGCTCTGTTTTCTTTATGTTTTCATACCACTTTCACGGAAAAAATCACAAAAAAAAAAATATTACTCAAAAAAATACAAAATAAAATCCATCCCAAGATAGATAGTGGCATATAAATTCTCACCAAAGGAAAAAAAAATATATCAATTTTTGGTCATCCAAATTGTGGGCAAACGGACTATAATCTTATCGGCATTTAAAAACAAAAAAAACCAAGTCATTGAATTTTGAGTGTTTAATATAGCTAATCTTGTCAATTTTTTACAAAAATTGGTATTTTAGAAACTAGATTCCGGATGCTACAATTCATATTAATATAATTTTGTCTAATTTTGAGTGTATGTATTGCTAATAATCCATACAAGTTGATATTATGTTGTTATTTACAAAATGATGTCCACGGATGACCCTATATTTGTCCATCAACTTCCTGCACTTACTTTGACTTTTCAATACTGCCACGTGTCTCAAAAGCGCATCTTGAGATGGTTCCCAAAAGTTAAGACCTTGAATGAGCACAGGCTCACCATGTGTCCTAGCCTGAAAAAGTTTGTTTGAAATTTGAAAGCTCAGTGGAAGGTGCCATGTGTCAGGGTCTAAGGCAATCTCCTTTGGCCATTGAAAATTTGAAGAAAAATGTAAAGTGAGCAAAAGCCACCAAGTGTCCTCCTGGCGCTTCTTCTAAATAAAACTCAAGGGACGGTAACCAAACATGCGCAGTCCCTCCATGTGTTCTAGGCTTCTCTAAATTGTTTGAAAAATTTTAGTTATGGGAAGACCTGGCAGAAGCCTCCACGTGTCTCCATGGCGCAATTTCCAAATGGTGCCCAAAATTGAGACATTGAATGATCGTGGGCTCACCACGTGTCCCTGTCCTGCCAAAACTGTACTAGCTGTGAAAAAAAAAAATTGTCCAAGTCTGGGAAAAATAGCTGAATCCTCCACGTGTCCTCCCGGCGTAACTCCAGAAGACCAAACCAAAAGACGAACCTTCAAATGTGCATCATTTTTCCACGTGGACAAATTCTTGAGTTGAGGTGATCCATATAATTTTTAGAGTACCCCATTGAGCTGCATCCAACCAGAAGGGGCCACATTTCAATTGATGCTAAAGATGTAAATTTGACTAGGAAAAAAATACCCGTCAAACCGTAAAATGCAAGAAAATGACCATTTGAGCCCGGAGATGAAATATTCTCCAAGGACAAAGAATTTAGAAATATTACAAGGTTCAAACACATTCCCTTGAACTACATCCATTCATTTTTCTTCAAGTATTTAGGAAAAAATGACAGGGAAAGTAGTTCCGGATTGTGGAAGACGAAAAAAATAGGAAAGCCCGACTTTTACATCCAATTTACAGACTTTTTTTTCGGATGAACAGAGAAACAAGGACACAACTATGGATCCATAAGTGATTCTCGACCTAGGAAAGGATTAATTATGGCAACAAAATGGAGAATAAAGTCTTTTCAAGCATGAAACGGGGAGATAAAATGTGACAGAGGCCACAAACTGAAGAATTTTAATGGCAAATGGGGCGAGACAAATTTGAGCACCAACACTATGTAAACTAAAGAGTGTAACAATTCTGAGTGAGAGGATCACTTCATTGGAACCTATTGGCTTCATCTCAATATGAATCAAAGGGTTAATCTTTTGGTTGAATGTGCATTGAGAAAAGCGAATTTGAGAGGATAGTGGAAGGTGAAGAATAATGACGTTCATGGAGATTGCATGAAGAAAATCAATTCTGATTTCAAGTTAAAATAAATAGATAGTCTACTTTTAGTTATGTTGTCTAACTGCTTGAGTGACCAAAGGTGTGTTAACACAACCTAACACACCATTATAATTGATCTTGTTCATTACTTGTGTGTTTAATGTTATAAGAAAAAACTATTATACAACCTGTCAAAACAATTATAATTTTTCTATCTAAGAATATTGATGGTTTGTTGTGCAGTAATTTCATTAAATGAGTCCATCAATATATGACTTGTTTTTATGTTGAGTTCTAAGATAACCTTATAAGTTATAAATAATGTTATAAGACATGATTGATGTAAAATATTATTTAACATGATATTAATTTTTTTAGTTTTTATAACATTTATTTTAAAAAATTGATCTCTCAATATAAAAAATGTTCTTTATTTTTATGATGTGTTTACTTAGTTTACTCTAGTCACACGAAGTATAAAATATATATATTACTTTTCATCATTAAAGAGTTGGTCCAATATTTACCTTAATAATGAAATTTGGATTAACCCTTCAATTTTGATCACTACTCCCAGCCCACTTCAGTGTGATCATACACACTTTCCAAAGATATTGGACCATTTAAAAACGGTCACATCATCATATTTACTTTTAGTTTTGAATACAAATATTATTGTTATGTGCATCTTCATCCGTCCCTCACGGTTTTTTTCATATCTAGTAGGTAAATCACCTCGCAAGTTGCTAGTTGTTATCCATTTTTTGCACCCATGCAAAATGGAAAACTTATCAGGTCTAAATATTGGTGGTTAATTAGTGCTACACTTTGAAATTTAACAGGGTAACTCATGGTGAACCACATAGAAGGTCTGAGATGAAAAGGGAAAAAATAACGATAAAATTTCATCGATAGCATTTTATATGCTACCATCCGGTAGCAAAATCAGTGGGTTAGAGATAGGGAAATGATGCAATAATGTCGATAGTATCCTTAGATGCTACCCGGTCGATAAAACTCAAAATTCTACTATCTGGTAGCATGTACGGATGCTACCACCTAACAATAGATAATGGTGGTCCTGCTAGCAGTCAAGAAAGCTACCAGATGGTAGAATTTTTATGTGTTCGTCCGATATAGATTTCCACGATTCGTGATGACTGACCCTCACCGTCCATGTCCTCAGGTGTATCAACAAAGGCACATTCGTATTAACTTGTACTTGAGATGCTACTTGACTGATCAATGTTTGATTTTCAAGCAATTACCAATCATGGTATAGGAAAAACCACCGTTACTATCTGGTCAACATTTATGCTATTGGCCTACACTAAATGAAGGCTTCAATGTGGTCATCCATATGGGAGTAGAAATACGTGCAACCATCCAAGTGTTTACAAGAAAAATTTCCAAGAATTTTATGATAGTAGATATTTACAAGGTTGTTTAAACTGCCAGCTATAAATGAGGTCTGACACCTATGACTTCCCATGCATTTCAAAGTACTAAAATTGTATGGCCTCACAGTGACCTATTTATGTTAAACCTGTTGGTTACAGTGAGGCAATTTTGAGGCTCTTCATCTATATATGTGTAAAATTCACCTCATTTTGAGGGGATCGTAGATTCTGGTGGTCTGTATCAACACTCTCCGTCACACAAATTTTAACCGTAGAGCTATCTGTGTCAATCTAAAGGCTTTGAACATTTAGGCTTATTGTCCACCACATGATTTTTCCTTATGCCTATATTGTAGATGGATTTGGTATCCGTTTCTGAGAAATGGACAATTTGTATAAGTTGTGGCTTTTCTTTCACCTAATTCGATTTGTATTGCAAAACTTTTTTCCTGGTCATTATGTTGTAGGTATGCATTTCGTGACAGATAGTTGGATAATGACTCTTTGCTAAACCTTTTTATTTCATTGTGCTTTATTAATATCAGCGAATTAAATATTGTCTGATAGAAAATGAATTTGGAGATAGCCTCATTCACCTACCCTCTTATTTTGAAAAAATTACTCCCTATTTTTCAGTTAAGTCTGTTTTTTTCCATGAATTGTCTTACCCTTGTGCCATTAAAGGTGCATAATGAACCTGAACACGGTAGACTATTCAATCTTATTTTATATATATGAATATATATACATATATATCTGTATGTCTATACACATATATTAGAAGTTGAATGTAGGTTTGTAGGTGTAATTGTTTGGAGATTTTCCATTCTTTGACACTTTGGTTTGAAGTTGGTGTTCACTATTGTTGCGTATAGGAGAAGAAGTATGCGCTTTCATCTGGATTGGATCTATCCTACTTGCCGTACCATCCCACATTGTTACTGGATAATCCCATATCTCATACAGGTTACAGTGATTGCCATCACACACAAATCACAAAAAAATTCAAGGGTTTTGTAGATTTTCCATTAACAGTTTTTTATGGGTTGCTCTAGATTCCTCTCCTCATTGGCAATCACCAGGGAGATGCATTTACTTAAGACCCATGGCTATAAATGTAGTTCTTGTAAAAAAGTATGAAAGTTAGTCTTTTGGGTTGATGCATTTCGATCCATTTGCAATATGTGGTGAATTAGACATAGTCTCCAATCTGGCTAGTAAAAACATGATGAAGTGATTGGCATTCAGTACAATAAAGTGCAATGATCAAGAATTTTCATGGCTTATCTGAATGTTTTTTGTATGAGAGCATGGGCTAGTTTGGAAGCCAAATAATGATTAGTGATGTTATGTGAAATTGCAACACATTCAAATTAACTTTGTGAGTTGCACATGAGATTGTTAAGGATCTACATCATTCTAGGTATTGAGAGACAGTGGCAATAGGTTCTCAGGGAATCACCACCAGAATATCATTGTTTTTAAATGATTGCCGGAAGAAGAAAAAAAGGTACAAGTGAGAGAAGAGAGAAGACCATATTTCTGAAGAGAAGTCAGTTGATAGGGATAATGGGGATTTTAATGATCTTGAGGTTGAATGATATTAGACTATGAATATGAATCCCCGACTCTTTGAAGACATGAAGATGTCTGAGATTGATTCATCTCGTGCAGAATAATAGATTGAAAATAGGTAGGTTCAATTTAATACCAGTACAACTTCACTACATAGTCATCAGAAATCCTGCAGGACACATAGGTTTGGCAAGTGATCCTTGAGATGAATACAAGGGTCCAGACAATATTACATAGGAATCAGCGTTGATCATATTATTTAAAACAGAGGTAAGCTTCAATCTGTGTGACATAGAATAATGCTTCTTTATGAAACCAAGTAAATAGTGAAAATCATTTGTAAATAGGGGATAATATATTTTTTCAAGAGGAGGGAAGAAATATAATTCTTTTCAAATAAATCATAAAGACGATTAAATTGTAATTGGATGCATTTTTTGTTGTGGCCGACATCCAAGAGTTATTTACCTTGAGGGAGACACCTAGATGAAACAATTCAAATGATAGATGCAACGAGCAATGTTTCTTAGCCCATGTTAGCACTAAGGGTGGAATGTTAGGATTATTAGGTAGTGCTCGCATTTGTGAGTAACAATATTTGGGCTATTATTATATTGAGAGAGTATATTTGTATGTTATTTAGATTGTACGTGAGAATAGAAATAGGTAAGAGATATAATAGAGGAAATAATAAAGATTGTTGAACAGTCCATCTAGATTTAGAGTGAGAGGTTTGTGGAGTTATTATACGAGTTAAGATGGGTTTCCTATATATGTGTACCTCATATTATTGAATATTATGTTGAATGGAATTTTTATTAAGCATATGATCTTTCTTCATATATGGGGTAAAACCCACACTAACAACATATTGTAATCACCATTGTCCATATTTTAGACCGTATCAATGACCCTGTAAGTAATTTGATCTGTTTACTAGGATTATTTCTATCCACCTAGGGCTGCCATGTATGATATTAGTTCATCAAAGGATATCATGGGATTGTACATGCTGGTCATCAACAATGGAGATGATGTTTTGTTTGTTTTTTTCTTCATTTATGTTTTGTATTTTTGCAACAGTATCTCTCTGGGAGTCTTTGAGACCATTAAGAAAGGGGTAATGGTGGTTTGTTCAACAAGATATGATGGGCCCTCACGGGATATGATTTAAAAATACTAAGGGGAAGGATGGACTGTAACAAGTTGTTTATTATTAGTGTTTGGGTTGAAAGTAATTGATGTTATGTTAAATAAGAACATGTTGGAAGAGAATGACTATGTGGAGATATGAGTGTGTAGCGAGCATGCTTTTTTTAATAGGAAATTTAGTGAAGAGGTCAAAAATACCCTTTGTATATTTAATGGTTTGCGAAATTATTGGTGCCTCCTAATTTTATTAGAAGTTTTTGAGTATTGATGAGGTACACCATGTATGTATTATAGACATTTATAGTTGCATTAAAAGAGAACTTGTGGGGGAGGGACATAAACATTTAAGGATGAACATGTAGTATGTTTAGTCCCCACTCTTCATTTTTGTGTATGTGATTGTAGGCACACTTTTGCATTTTGGTGTATCTTTTGTGTAACACACCAAAAATACCAACACAAGGACAACACAGTGAAATACAGGAAACTGTTGCTTTGACACAACACGAAGTATGTCGTCATAGAGGTTACCCAACATAAAAGTAAGACCACAAGGTCAGCACGGAATTCACACCTATTTTCCTTATGTTGATTAGACAACATTGGAAGTAGTGACACACTTATAGCTAGGGAAAACTTGTAAGAAATGATTGGAGGTTATTTATTTTGATAAGTACACCCCTTTATCTCATGACTTATGTTTTCAGAGAGATAATATATGATTCACACAATTTCAGCTTATACAACTGAGTTAATTCCTTATACACTGCAGAGTAGTTCACTGGGGTCTTCCCCTATTGTAATCATCTTATTATCTTCAAAAACAACCATTGTTTTCCCTTAAGCTTGTTTAAGAGTTCACCCAAAAGTAGTGTTCACTAGTTTAGCTAGTTATATCAATTGATAAAATTTTACTTTACAAGATTTTCACCTTTGAGTACTTCAAGAAATCTTGTTCTCAAGTAGCCCATCTCTACATTAATTTATTTGAATATAGTGGATGTAGCATATAATGGACATAACTATCCCATCATTACAAGATGTCAGAGAGTTTGACTTAACACTTTATTCTAAAAAAAAAACAAGGTACTACAATATTTATGCCAAGGTAAGGATTGAATATCATTCCTCACCCAAGATAAGTTACTAGTCTAACAAAAAAAGGGAAAGAACACTTCACTACGTAGTTTTCTGAACATACCAAGGCAAGAGATCTTCTAAACTCCTTGCAAGCAAAGTTACAAAATTTACAACGCATTGAACTTTCTACAAAGAACTTCATAATTTGAACTGATGAAACTTTTACACTCTTTTCCTTTAATCTACTCGCATAATCCAGCTACACAAATGTTTACTAGAGTCAGTTCGCTAGAACTGAGCATGATAAGATATAAACCTCACCTAATAATTTATGCCATCTAGTATTTAAATAAATGAAAGTTTGCAATACTCGTTATCAAATAAATTTCTAACATACATTTAAAACTTAACTGCACATCTCATGATAATACATTTCCTGACTCAGTTAATGTTCACTTCCTTAAGATCTGCTTACCTAAGACACAATTCCAGAGTGACTAGGTATACAATCTTAACCATGCAATCAATCATTCTCAAATTACAGTAATAATAATGACGCTCACCTAATACCCTCGACCTACTTCAGCATAATTAAGTACCCAACAATATTATCTTTCAAGTTAAATAAAAGCACCAACGACATTAAGCTTATATAATAAATACAAGTACCAATTTTATAATATTCATCGATATTACCCAAGTATCAAAGGCTTCATAGAGAATTCAGTGATATGAAGTATATGTGTTGGATCATCCTTATGTTCACAATTTTAAGGCATAGTACTTATGTTAACAAAGATTCCGCCAATCCACAAGTTCGTATAATATTTAGGTATCCTTTTGGTTGCTTATTCCATGTCTCTATATATTTCTTTTAGTACAAGGGTCCAACTCATTGGAATGAGCTACGATCAACAAAATTGTCATGTTTTGCTAATAGTGATCCAAGATACATTTGACTAACTAAGATAAGTAAGCGCAGTCCAAGCCACTATAAATACAAGTACCAACATTATCTCAACTCCCAGTTGAGATGCAAGTATCAAATTTTAGCTAATATAATAATCATCATAAGATACCAGAACATATTCCACTCGTTAACCAAGTATAGAAATAAACATTAATTCTAAAAATTGTTGCATAGTGCATGTCAGATATAGATGCAAACATTAATACAATTTCCAGAATTAGAGAGAATGTCAGAAATCAAATATGAACATTTCACTAAATCAAGATCTTTTTCCCTTTTGTCAAAATTTGCATCTGTCAGAATCATCCATCAGTCATGGGTCAATGTTAATTGCGGTGGTTGAGATTATATCTCCAACGCTCCCCCTTAATGTCAACTTGTTGTCATCCTTCTCAGAATTATCTGTAGCATCTCCATAGTTACTGCTACCTTTTCCATATCTTCCATTCTTTACTTCATCTTCAGCATAGACACCCAAACAAACTTCTTAGATATTCAAATGCATATTTTCCCAATGGCTTAGTAAAAATATCAACAAATTGATCTTGTGATCTACAAAACTCTAGACATATTTCCTTGTTATTGACCAGTTCTCTTATAAAATGATATCTAGTGTCTATGTGCTTACTCCTTTTATGAAAAACATGATTTTTAGACAATGCAATGGTTGAGTTATTATCACAATAAATATTTGTTGCTTCTTCTTGTTCATGCATCAACTCAGCTAGCATTCTCCTCATCCATATGGCTTGACATGCCGCACCCGTCGCTGCCACATACTCCACTTCTGTTGAAGAAAGAGTTACAATGGGTTGTTTCTTTGAAGCCCATGATACTACCCCTGTTCCAAAATGAAAATCATAACCAGAGGTAATTTTCCTATCATCAACGTTTCCAGCACAATCGTTGTCCATGTATCCAATGAGCTTAAACTCATCCACAGTTGAATACAAAATTCCATAGTTCTTTGTTCCACAAACATACCTCAGTATTATTTTTCCATCTTGCCAATGAGAGTCTTTTGGAGACTCCATGAACCTCAAAATAAGGCTCACACCATACATAATATCAGGCCTTGTGGCCATCAAGTACATGAGACTACCAACTAGTCTTTTAAACAATCTAGGATCAACAAATGAACCACTATCTTCCTTGCTCAACTTCAGCCCTGTAACAACTGGTGTAGGCGCTGGCTTACAACTCAACATATTAAATATTTTCAATACATCACTTGCATACTTTGATTGAGAAATAAAAATACCTTCAGCTGATTTCTTAACTTCTATTCCCAAGAAGTATTTCATGAGACCAAGGTCAGTCATTTCAAACTCTTTCATCATGGTTGCCTTAAAAGAATTTATGGAAAGGTCTCTTGTGAAAATTAAATCATCTACATAAAGACACACAATCAACATTTTACCTTTCTCATCCATTTTGATATACAAAGTAGGCTCACTGTTGCACCTACTGAAGCCATTTTTAATTAAATAAGAATCAATGCAGTTGTACCATGCTCTAGGAGCTTGCTTGAGTCCGTAGAGCACCTTTTTCAGCTTGTGTATACCTTTTCTTCATGACCTGAAATTTCATATCCTTTTGGTTACTGTACATAAACCTCTTCTTCAAGATAACCATTTAAAAATGTTGATTTTACATCCATTTGAAAAACAGACCACTTGTTTTGAGCTGCAATGGCCAAAACGGTTCTTACCATATCCAAATGCGCTACAGGAGAAAACATTTCATTGTAATCAATACCAGTCTGCTGAGTGAAACCTCTAGCAACCAATCTTGTCTTATGCTTAAGTATTTTACCATCCACACTTTGTTTAGTTTTTTAAATACATTTTACACTTATGATTTACTTTCCTTCAAGACGATCCACTAACTCACAAGTTCTATTTTTCTCAATAGCTTCAATCTCTTCATCCATGGATTCTAGCCCATGCTTCATATTTTATTGCTTCATCAAAAGACATCAGATCAAAACTTCTGAAAATAAAGGGAAAAAATAGAGAAATAATTTGATTTATCAACATTAAAATAAGATTCATACATATCTCTTAAACTCCTTTTTTTCTAAAATAAACTTACCAATGTAGGATTCAATGAACTACTGATATCAACTGAGTTTGGTAGACTGATTTCTAAAGGTGTCATGGGTGGTGTTCTTGGTGAACTCTACTTCCCAGGTGTAAAATTTTGATTTCTTGAATATCTTCTTGCTGTAGATGGAGGCATAGCTTGTGCTACAACTTGTGGTGCATGTTCAAGAGTGGAAGTAGGTATTTCTTGAGGTACCTTGTTGTTCTAACACTTCATCACCCATATCATCATGTGAATCGACATCTATTATACTTATTATTTTTTCTACACTTCCATCCCATGCTTCATTCTCAACAAATTGAACATCTCTGCTTGATTATAAATTTTCTAGTACTTGGATTAAACAACTTGTAAGCCTTTGTATCTTCTGAATACCCAACAAAGATACACTTCTCACCTCTATTATCCAACTTCCTTCTCAGCTCTTCAGGAACATGAGCATATGCAATGCAACCAAATACTTTGAAGTGTGCAACACTATGCTTTCTACCACTCCAAGCCTCTTGAGGAATCATATTCCTTACACTTTTAGTTGGACATCTATTTGAAATATAAACAACAGTTGCTATTGCTTTAGCCCAATATTCATTTGGTAAATGCTTTGACTTCAACATACTCCTTGCCATTTCCATGATGGTTCTATTTTTCCTTTCAGCCACACCATTTTGTTGAGGTGTGTAGCAAGCTGTAAACTATTTGTGAATACCATGTTGTCTGCAAAAATTCAGAAAAGCATTAGAAATATACTCACCACCTCTATCAGTTCTTAATACCTTGATGTAGTAACCACTTTGCTTCTCCACAAGAGCCTTGAACTGTTGAAAGACTCCAAAAGCATCATATTTATGCCTCAAAAAGTAAACCCAAGTCTTCCTTGTATAATCATCAATGAATGTCATAAAATATGAAAAAACCTCTAATAGAAGTTGTTTGTATGGGTCCACATAAATATGAGTGTACTATCTGAGGAGGTGCAACTGCTCTTGCTGATTTTCCAACTGGGAAAGAATCTCTATGTTGCTTCCCCAAAATACACCCTTCACATACTCTTTTTGGTTTCTGAATCAAGGGAAAACCTTTTACCATATTCTTCCTGTGTAATAAATTCAAACCTCCAAAATTTAAATGTCCAAACCTGAGATGCCAAAGCCATGATTCATCTTTCACAACTGATTGAAAGGATGATTGGATTCCTTGAGCGCAGGACTCTATTAGCATTCAGTGTAAGACTTGCTTTGCATTAGGATAGACCTTATTTACATTGGCACAAGACTCAGTGTAGACTCATTTGCTTAGTGTAAGACTCACTTGCATTAGTGCAAGACTCAATCAATTGTTGGCTTAGAGCATAGACTCACATTTTCTTGAGTGCAAGACTTTGATTAGCATAGGACTCAACAAGAAGGACTGATTTGGCTTGGTGCAGGACTTGGCTGTGAACTGAACTATGATTTTGCTGCAAATAAATATGATTTTCTCTTTTTTCCTAGTTTTAATATCAAGGGAAACATTTTTATTACTTGCTCATATTCACTTTTGTAATCAACTGAGTGCTAGGGTCTTTGTCCATAATCACACACTCATTATCTTCAATGTAAACTCAATATCATTTCTGTACCAACTGTCCAATACTCATTAAATTATGCTTCAAACTAGCAACATAAAAAAAACATCATTAATGACCTTTTCTCCCCCTTTTTTGTTAGAATGTCAATAGTCCCTTTTCCCGTTACATTCACTTGATTATTGTTCCCAAGAGTAACATTACTCTTTACTGACTCATCCAAACTAGAAAATAACTCTAGATTTCCAGACATGTGATTGCTGCAACCTGAATCTAAATACCAAATATCATGTGGAATTTCTTGAACCATATTACATTCAACCTAAGATTTTGTGGAAATCGCTTCAGCAATCTTTGTGCATGCAATAAACATATAGTTTTTTTGTAGAACTTTCAGGCTGATTCTGATTTTTTTCCTTGATCATATTGTTTCTTCTTACATTCAAAAGGGTAGTCTCCATACTTTTTGAAGTAATGGCAATTGAACTTGTGACTTGTCTTGTCTAATAATGGTTGAATGATTATGACCATGAGAATGATCATGGTTTTGTCCTCTTCTACCTCAATTTGTAGGACTAATGTTACATCCTCTAAATGTATTTCTACCTCTTCCTCAATGATTAAATCTACCTCCTCTTAGAAATATACTCACTACCTCTAATTTAAGTTAATACCTTGGGTAATAACCATTTAGAGGTTTGTCTACAAGACCCTTTTTTGCTGAAAGACTCCATTTTATGCCTCAAAAAGTAAACCCAAGTTTCCTTGTATAATCATCAACTGAATGTCATAAAATATAAAGAACGTCATGAGTTAAAGTGAGTTATGATGGGTCCAAATAAATTTTAGTGTACTATCTCATGAGGAGCACCTGATCTTGACTGCTTTAACAAATGGGAAAGACTCTTTGTGTTGCTTCCCCAAAACACAACCTTCACAGACTATTTTTGGTTTTTGAATAAGTGGAAGACCTTTTACCATATTATTCCTATGTAAGAAATTAAAAAGCTCCAAAATTCAAGTGTCCAAACCTTAGGTGCCAAATCCATGATTAATATTTGATAATTGATTACAAGGTTGATTGAATTCCTTGAGCGCATGGACTCTATGATTAGTGCAAGGACTTGAGCCTTGCATCTAATGCATACCTGACTTACATTAGTTCATAAGACTTGTTGATAGGAATCATTGTAGATTGGTATAGGACTCACTTGCATTAGCGCAAGTCTCAATTTCTAGAGCACAACAGAATCAACTGCTTGTTCACAGGACTCACCTAAGAACTAGATTTGGCTTGGATGCCAGACTTGGATGAGATCCAAACTACTGATTTTGTTGCAAACAGATATGACATTATTAGTTTTCTTGGTTTTTATATCAAGGGAAACATTCTATTACTTCTCATCTTCACTTTTACAATTATCCAAGTGCTAAGGGATTTTTCCACAATCACACACTCACTATCTTCCATATAAACCCTCTATCCTTTCTGTACCAACTGTCCAAAAGTCATTAAATTAATCTTTAAACCAACAACATAAGAACATCATTACTAACGTTTTTCTCCCCCTTTTTGGTTAGATATATTAACAGTCCCTTTTCCCATTACATTTACTTGATTATTGTTCCCAAGAGTAACATTTGAAGTTACTGATTTATCCAAACTAGATAATAACTCTTGATTTTGAGACATAAGATTTCTACAACCTAAATCTAAATACAAAATATCATGCGTAATTTCTTTAACCATATTACATAAAACCAATTTTTTTGTGGAAATCGCTTCACCAATATTTGTGCATGTAATAAACATAAAATATTTTTTTATAACTTTCAGGATGATTCTATTTTTTTCCTTGATCATATTATTTATTCTTACATTTAAGTTCGATTAGTGTTCATACCTTTTGTAATAATGACGCTGAACATGTGACTTGTCTTGTCTATGACTATTCAAATGGTTATGACCATGTGACTGATCATGGTTGTGTCATCTTCCACCTTGGTTTGTAGAACTACTGCTACATCCTCTAAATCTATTTCTACCTCTTCCTCTGGGAGTAAATCTACCTCCTCTAGATATTCCATGACTTATAGAAGCCTGAGATGAAAATAGATTTGTAATGTCCTGCCTCGGGACACCATAAACCACACCAAAGTGTAACTAAAAATTAGGATTTTTTTTTTGAAGTGAACTAAAATAATACAAAGGTTTGCTTCACTGATCCCCGTTAATAGTTAATTTATTATAGTTTAATCTACCCACATAAATTAATTACTAGTCCAAACCCGAATATGATTATTTACTTCTATTTTCAGTTTACTAGGGTCATACATGATAAGCCAACAACCCCTTTTTTATTTTATTCACCCCTTCTTATTTAATTAACTCAATCCCATAAAAATAGCCATGACTTAAAGTGAGTAGGATTTATTTTGAGCCCTAGGATAGAACTAATCTTGACCCTAGATTTGGCTCATGCCCTAAAGTTTCCCTAAGCATACTTATGAGCTTTTATTTTCTTTCTTTTCCTCATCTCATTTGTTTCATTTGAAAAATTGCAAGTTGGGGTGGAACCATGGATGGCCATGAAGAAGTATTGAGCCTTCTCTTGCATTTTCTTCTTGTTCTCACTTGAAAATTTGTAGGGTATGGTGGAAGAATTATTCTCAAAGATGGGTCCATCCATGAATTAGTTTTGGGTGGATCTAGGGTTTCAAACCTTGTTTTTAAGTTATATGTTTATTCTCTTTTTTTTTCTAGAGGAAAATGTGCCTGAAGATATATATATATATATATATGGTGGTGATCATTTTAATAAAAAAAACAAATAATATTTGACACCCGTATATGGAAATAAACCACATGTTTTCATTGGAGAGGGGAAGGGAGTTTGATATTGTAGAGTGAGGAGAGATGGGTGTGTGGAAGAATGGGGGTCGGTGGGACTGTGCAGGTGTGGGGGAGGGCTCAACCCTACTCACATCTTATTTATTATTATTTTTTTCTTTAAAGGTTTAAAACCATAAACCTCACCGTATAATTTTTTTTTTATTTGAAACTTTTGTTTTATATAAAATTTATAATTATTATTTTTCCTTAAAACTTTAAACTTCAAAATAGTTTTTTTTGTTTAACTTTTTATTTATTTTTAATTTCATTAATATATATTATATACATACATAGAAATACATGTGTGTGTGTGTGTGTCTATATATATATAGATACAGATACGGATACAGATACAGATACAGATACAAATACAGATATATATATATATATATATATATATTCTATAAATAAATAAATCTAGATAATATATTAATAGATATAACAAATCTTGGAGTATTACAGTTAGAACATATAATCTATAATACTATAATTTTAAAAAAACAATAACTTTGTAAGACATATCATAGTGATAAGTTGTGGTGTAACTACCTAAAATGTATTATAAATTGTGAAATATTGGATTATCATTATTTTTTTAATATTCATGAGAAGTAAAATCTTAATGTTTTTGAAATATGTCTATGCTAAAATGGTTTAAAAGAAGTAGCAACATAGTTCAAATAGGAGAGAGGTATGAGCCTTGTTTAGAACTTTGCAAGGGAGAAAGTTAACTCCACATTTAGATTTACTTAATAAAATAAATTCTTAAACTTCTCATGGAAAGGAAACCAAAATACTAACTTTCATATCATTTATTAATATTACCAACAATTACAAGAAGAGATATATTGTAAGATAGAGAGTATTTCCATTCAATGATAAACCTAAGGTTCAATGCTAAGACTAGATTTCCTTTCTAATGCTCTAACAAAATAACATATTTCAGAATTTAACCCAAGTAGGATGTTCAATAACAAATACATATGAATTATTATTTTTTGATAAACAAACATATTCCCAATCGTTAAAATTTACTTTGAAATGGAGTTTCAAAACAATCTCATTTTAAGGGAGACATCTATTCTAAAATATTTCTATTACAAGGAGATTAAGTCCACAATTGCATCATGATTGTAAAAAACAAAAGAAATCAACACAACAAGTCTTCCTTCCAAGATTGAAGGACGGATTACACAACAAAATTTACTCAAGTTTACAAGTAATACAAAATACAAAATGGGAATTTTTCAAGATGAGAAAGCTCCCACATAACCTTATCCATAAAGTTACCATGAGAGTGATGTTCACACAAAGGAAGAAGGAGGTAATGAGAAGCTAAGATGACATGAGACTCCAACCAACTTCCAACTTGAGTTCCATTTTGAGTTTCCTTCAAATAACAAACACAAGGAGAGAAATCTTGTTTTACCACCCAACCAATAGGCACCATTACATGCATTCACAAGGGTTGGAAGACATGCTAGCCTCCTCCAAGCCAATGGGAGAGAGAAATAACTTCTACAAATTTTACACAAGATAAAGGGAGACATAACAAAATTATATTTTCAAAATCAAGACAATCCAAACACTAAGATGAACACCAAAGTTTTGCAAAGAAGGAAAGGAGGAGAAACCATATTCTACCTCAAAAATGGGGAAGAGAGGATGAGATATCCAAGGTTCCAAAGATATGGTCCAAATTGGATGTATGCGAACAAAAATATCCACAACCTCCTTATTTCTCCACCCTTTTGCCAAAATCCTTCTTGGGAGTATTTTAAAACCCATTGGGTTTCCTCTCCAATAATGTGGAAGGGGGTTCAAAGCATATGAACCACCTTCTCCACCTCAAACCATATGAGGGGAGTCATAAGAACCTACATGGCTTGCCCATCAAGCCATAAAGTTTGAGAGGGAAACTACCTCTCTCTTCCCCTATAAACTCTAAAATCTATCATGTCATATGATGTATAGAGATAAATAAACCAACACAAAGCACACTCAATAATAGCCACACACAAGAACAACACACACATTTTAAACAAAAAAGGCTAAGATCTAACATAACATAAAACATAAAATGAGCTCAAGGAGCCTACCTCCAAAATCTCTCCAACACTCTAGCTTTTCCAGTTCCTTATCCAAGCAGGCTTTAGTTCCAACAATCTCCAAGCACCTCTCCAATGTTCTCCACCAAGAAAAAGCTTCGAAATCAATGTTCTCTTCTTCTCCCATGAGGGAGAATTTTAAGAGAAGCCAACAAATTTCCTCACCAGTGAGCGAGTGACATGTGTCATCCATGTTTTTCTTTCCCTCCAATTCAAAGATTCCCAAAATAAAAAGAAGAAAAGATAAACTAACTTTTAAAACTCTTCTCCCAAATTGCCCAAAATGAAAAACAAAACAAACTTGTGCAACTTTTATAAATGCACACACCAATCCATCCTACATGGATGGTATCCAAGAGAGGGAAAATGGGAGGGAAATTCTCTCCATGCCTTGAAATTAAGCCCCATGCATAATAGGTAGGGTCCAAGGGCTTATTTTCATGCTAAGTGAACTCCCAAAACTAAAAAGGGTCACTTAAAATGTCATATATAGCCCAATTTCAGGTTTAGCACATTTGGGCACAAATGTAGAGGGTGTGAGGCCCACCCAAGGGTTCACATGTGACTAAAATCCTCTCTAGTTAACACACAATTACCCAAATTCCAAACTTAATGCAAGTGGGGACCATTTAGTCCCCAAACCAAGTTTACTTAAAACAAAAAAAAAACTTCCTAAACAAGACTAATTTTACATGACATACTACATTACATATGAGGATCACTCATGGTGCCCAAATAATACAACATACACTAAGGCCTCATATAATTAAGATGGTTAGGACTTAGCCCAATGGGCTGCTTGTGCATATTTTTTGTAGGCACCTTGAAACCCATGTTCTCCTATGACCTGTCATCTGCACACTCATTTCACACATTACACACACTTAATCCTCTCTATTTAATACACAATTACCCAAATACCAAACTTAATGCAAGTGGGGACCATTTAGTCCCCAAACAAGTTTACTTAACAAGAAAAAGAACTTCCTAAAACAAGATTAATTTTACATGACATACTACATACATTAAATATGAGGCTCACTCATGGTACCCAAATAATACAACGTACACTAAGGCCTCATACAGTTAAGATGGTTAGGACTTAGCCCAGTGGGCCACTTGTGCACAATTTATGTAGCTGCTCTGAAACCCATGTTCTTCTGTAACCTGTGATCTGCACACTCATTGCACAGATTAAACACACTTGTCTGATACAATGTAAATCAACTTCTCAATAAGTGATCAATGAAATATATGATACCATAAAATCATAATTGAATCGTAAGTGCGAAAACATGCTCAATTACACATAATTTACCATAAGTTAGCCTTAGAGATAAATGTAAATGACATACATCCATAAAATCTATCCATGTGACTAAGAAAAGTATCCAACATATATCAATTAGGTCCAAACAACATTGTAATAAGTTAGTATCCGTAACATAAAAAGAAAAGGTGTCAACATACTAATCAAGTCAAATTGGTGCTACGTGCCCAAATCTCCATACATGTCTAAGGAGGTCAAATGTCCTAACATAATGTCCAAAATAATTTCAAATCCCTGTCAAAGCATGTATATGAATAACGAAGTCAAAAAGATAACTGAGGCCATTAAAATGTGGGCACCATATCTCCCTCTCCTAAAATTATACTTCCTCCTAGAAGTCACTGAAAGAGATAGGGATATCTATCTCTCAATGGTGTAACATCCTCCTAGGTATATGTTTTCTCATCATATTTGTCCCACTACACTCTAACCTGGTCCAAGTCTCGACCCCTAAGGTAAAAAACTCCGGTGCTCCAGTATTTGTAATGGATCCAATCTCCACACCCCTTCCATCCTCTACCTGTAATGCTGACTAATCCAAAACATGAGAAACATCAGGTACATATCTACGTAGTACAAAAACATGAAATACATCGTGGGCCCATACAAGGTGTGGTGGCAAAGCTAGGCAATAGGAAACTGGACTGATGACCTCTAAAATGTCAAAAATTCCCCACAAAACGAGGCAAAATCTTAGAACCCTTTCCATAGCGGATTGGAATCTTATGTGGCTGAACTCTCGGAAAGACTTTTTCACCCACTACGAAGTGATGACCAGTCCTCTTGGTTTCTGCATACACCTTCTTGCAAGCTCTAGCCTACTCAAGACTATATCTAATAAGAACAATCTCATTCTCTAATTCCTATAGATAAGAGGGTCCTAGAATAATCCTATCATCTAGTATGTCCCAACTCAGAGGTGTCCTGAAAGGTCAACCATACAAAGCCTGGTAAGGAGCCATACCTATGGAACTATGATAACTATTGTTGTATGCAAATTCAACTAAATGAATATAATCTTCCCACTTCTTATGTTGGTCCATCACATACATCCTCGACATGTCTTCCAGTACTTGATTAACCCTCTTTGTCTGTCCATCTATCTCTGGGTGATATGTTGTGCTGAAATTAATTTGTGTACCCAGAGTGACCTGAAAGGAAGTCTAGAACACTAAAGCGTAAATGGTATCCCTATCATTAATCCAAGTATTTAGAATCCAATGCAATCTAACAATATCATACATAAATACTTTGGCAATGACCTATGCATTATAGGTGACCTCAGTGGTTGGCAATAAATGCATAACCTTGGTCAACTTATCCACATTGACCATAATAGCATCATGATGATAAAAAGACATAGGGATTCCTACTATGAAATCCATGGATATCATATACCATTTCCACTTGGGAATGTCATGAGGATGTAAGAGTCATGTGGGATGAGAATGCTTTTCCTTGACCCTCTGATACTCAAGGAAATGTGCAACAAAATCTTCTGTCCTGTCGAAGACCAGGCCAATAATATAACTCTCTCATATCAGTGTGAATTTTCTTTACTCCTGGATGTGCTACATATGGAGCTCGATGAGCCTCTAAGAGGATGAAGCTACGCAAATCACTTGACTTAGGCACATAGATGTGCTTATGGAACCGAAGTAAACCATCTATCTCTAAAATGACCCTGAATGTATGCCCTCTAATGAACCCTGTGACTCCAAGATCTGTCTAGCACCCTCATTAAACATGTCCTCTGAAAGATGCTTAAGAATCCTGCCTCTCAAATCTGACTACAATTTCAATGAAGAAAAGCATATGTCGTTGTCTGCTAAGTGCATCTTAAATGACATTTTCCTTTCCTTTGATATACTACACCTCCATGTCATACTAACATAGGAACTCCATCCAACGCCGCTGACGATCATTGAGGTTTGGCTGTGAGAAGATATGTTGCAAACTACGGTGGTCTGTCCTTAAAGTAAAATGTCTACCCAGAAGTAAATGATGCTAATGCACAAGTTCCTGAACGACTGCTGCAAGCTCTAAATCATGGGTAGGATAGTTAATCTGGTAGTCCTTGAGCTTACATGACTTGAAGGTGATAACCTAATGATCCTACATAAGCACTGCTCCCAACCCTTGAGTGATGCATTAGTACAAACAACAAAATCCTCTGTAGGGTCCAGAACTGCTAAGATGGGCACCGTGGTGAACCTTTCCTTAAGTAACTAAAAGGCCTACTCACACTTCTCTGACCAATCAAACTTCTTCCCTTTTGTCTGGAGGGAAGTAATAGGGTGAGCAATTTTGAAAAAGTCTTGAACAAACTTGCGGTAGTAATATTCTAAACCCATAAAAATCCTCACCTCAGTGACTGATGTGGGTCCTAGCCAATCCATTATATCTTGTATATTAGAGGGATATATAACGATACCCTCTCTTGATAATATGTGTCCCAAGTACTGAATCTCTATCTGAAATAAGATGCATTTTTCAAAGTTCCCAAACAACTTCTGCTCTCTCAAAACCTTAGTACCTATCTCAAATGTTCCTCATTTTCCGCCTTGGAACGAGAATAGATCAATATATCATCTAGGAACAATAATAAAAAGCAATCCAAAAAGGTCCTAAATACTCTATTCATGAGACTCTCTTATGAATGTTTGCATCTGAAATGTGTGAGGATTATTCCAGTTGTACAAGTAAACAAACAAGCAATGAATAATGTGGGAAATGTAAATTAGAAATAAAATTCAATAAAACAGAGACACAGATTTAACGTGGTTCACCCAAAATGGGTTACATCCACCAAAAAACAACCAATCCTTTTATTCAGTCTAGCAAAACTCTCTTATAGTGCATTAACTGCTACCATGAGCCTCTTACATCACAACCCTTCTTTTAGATATTAGAGTTTTTTTTAATCATTTCAGGGAAACATATAATAAATACATATTAAATGTGGCTTACGGGGGTGCTGCCCTTGAGCCCCCCATCAGGGCATGTGGCCCCTGGACCCCACAAAAGGGGGCGAAGCGCCCCCTTACAACCCCCATCACTAATATGCTGCAAAACCAACAATCTCCCACTTGGAGACTGATTGATGTAACTCCACCACTACAGCGCCTACTTGGACTTTTCTTCTTAGCTTGTTTCTTCCACTTCAAGATCAATCTTGAACACCCTAAAAATTTGAATGCAAATCCAAATTCTCCTTTTTCATTGGCTGAGTAAACATATCAGCAAGATTATCATCAGTATGAATCTTCACTAACTCAAGTTTCCCATCCTCTAACACTTGTCGTATGAAGTGATATCTTAGCTGAATGTGTTTTGTTCTTAAATGGAATGCTGAGTTCTTTACTAGGTGAATTTTACTTTGAATATCACTGTGTAACTTACAATCCCCTTGATCCTTACAAAATTCCTCCATGAACCTGCTCATCCATAATATTTCCTTACTTTCCTTAGTCACTGCAACATATTGTACCTCTGTAGTAGATAGGAAAACTACCTTCTGCAACTTTGAGATCTAACTCACTGCCACACCACCAACTGTAAACACATATCTAGTAGTGCTCCTCCTGCTATCCACATCTCCTACCATATATGAATCCACAAATGCTAGTAAAGTATAATTTGACCCTCTGAAGCACAAGTGCCTACTAGTGGAACCTCTCAAGTACTTGAGAATCCACTGGACTACCTTCCATTGTTCTTTACCCATATTTTCCATATACCTGCTAACAACTCCCAATGCTTGGGAAATGTTTGGCCTAGTACAAACCATGACATACATAAGGTTCTTAACTTCTAAAGAATAATGAACCCGTGCCATATAATATTTTTCTTCTTGTGTTATTGGGCATTGCTCTTTACTTAATCTAAAATGCCTGGCCAATGGTGTACTAACTAGTTTGGCATCTGAAACCTTTCTAACACCTTTTCTACATAGTCCTCCTGAGACAACACCAATTTCTTATTTATTTTGTCCCTCTTGATTTTCATATCAAGGATTTTCTTTGTTGCACCCAAATCCTTCATTTCAAATATTTGTGTAAGTTTTTCCTTAAGATTTACAATTTCCTACATATTAGACCCTGCTACAAGCATATCGTCTACATATAACAGAAGAATAATGTAACTCCCACTATCCAACCATTTAAATTATACACAATGATCTGATTGACATCTAATAAAACCATGCTCATGCATAAAACTATCAAACTTTAGATACCATTGCCGGGGAGCTTGCTTGAGCCCGTATAGGCTCTTCTTCAACATGCAAACCAATTTCTCCTTACCCTTTACCTCATATCGAAGTGGTTTTTGCATATAAATCTCCTCCTCCAAGTCACCATGGAGAAATGCCGTCTTGACATCAAGTTGATCTAAGTGTAAATCTTCAACAACTAAACTTAATACAATACTAATGGAAGACATCTTTACAATAGGGGAGAAAATTTCATCAAAATTGATACCTTTCTTTTATTCATACCCCTTCACTACAAGCCTTTCTTTGTACCTTTTCCATCCATCTTCTTCTTCTTTCACACTGTAGACCCATTTTTTTGTAGTACTCTCTCTTCCCAGTTGACAATTTGACTAAATCCCATGTTTGGTTCTTCTCTAGGGAGTCCATTTCCTCCTTCATTCCATGCTCCCACTCCTTAGTGGACTCTACTTGCATTGCCTCATCAAATCTCTCTGGCTCACCTCTATCTGTTAGTAAAAATTAATACAAAGCAGGGGAAAATCTTTCTAGAGGTCTACTAATACGTTGTGACCTTCTTACCAAAGATGGGGGTTGACTCGAGATCATTATTTTTCTTGCTGCTCATTTTCTTGAATTTCTGACAGAGGTGCTGATGCTGACACTCGATGTCATGCTTGACCTACAAAACTGTCAACCTCAATACCTGTAGGCGGATATTTTCCATCCGAGAGTTCATTTTCAGGAGCTATATCCTCAACCAAATCTTCCTTGGGATTTTTTTCATACTGTACCTGATCCATGTACATTATATTTTCACACCAAACAACATCATGACTCCTAATTATCTTAGATTCATCTAGATCCTAAAACCAAAATCCATAATCACCATTGGAGCCATAGCCTATGAATGTGCAACGCTTGGATTTTGAATCCAATTTCTTCTTGTTTTCTTTATTAACATGCACAAATGCCTCTGAACCAAATACTCTTTAAAATGAAAGGTCTACCTCTTACCTGGTCCAATATTCTTCTGGAATTCCTCCATCTAATGCACTCTACCCAAAACTGAAGAGGCAGCCCCGAATACAATCTCATTGACCATGCATGCTCCATTATTGTTTTTATTCATCCTCTCACGAACACCATTTTGTTGTGAAGTCCTAGGAACTATTTTTCTCTCTATGAATCTTGTTCAAGGAACAATAATCATCAAATTTTTACTGCAATACTCACTACCATTATCAAATCTCAAACATTTCAATTTAAAATCACATTGATTCTCAACAAGTGCTTTCCATTTCTTAAATGTATGAAAGGCATCAAACTTACACTTAATGCAATATACCCATACCTTCCTCATGGCATCATATATGAATGTGACATAGTACAGATAACCACCATGAGATGCAACATCGGCCGGCCCCCACACATCGGTATAAACTAGCTCCAACTTTTAATCTTTCTTGGTATTCCCTAGCTTGAGAAATCTACCTCTTTTTGTTTCCCAAAAATGTAATTCTCACAAAACTCTAAGTACAATTACTTCAACTTGAAATCATACCTTTTCCTGTAGAATTTTTATGCCCTTCTCACTCATATGTCCCAATCTACTATGCCACATGTTGGTATCCACATTTGAAGTAGACAATATGGTAGAAGAATTAGATATACAAGTAGATAAATAAAGAGTGTCTACTTTCTTACCCCGTGCCACTACCAAGGAACCCTTGGAAACATTCCAAGCTTTTGAAGTGAATGTAACTGTGCAACCTTCACCACCCAACTGTCCTTAAGAGATGAGATTTCTCCTGAGACTATTTGCATGCCTCATGTCTCTCAATATCCATGTAGTTCCATTCTGTAATTTCAGGTGTACATTTCCCTTTCCAAAAATTTTGCATGGCTCATCATCACCTAAATAAACCTATCCAAAATTTCCCTGGACATACTCTTTAAAATATCCCTTATTAGGGGTTGCATGGAAAGAGGAAAGAGGCACCTAAATCTATTACCCAAGATTCTACTCTAATATCAAGAGAAAGTATATGAGCATCCTGAACAATATTACTTGTCGAATTTTCCTCTTTAATACCTTCAGGGTGGTTTTCTTTGTTTCCTTTGAACCAATAATCCTTTTTAGCATGTCCTCTCTTTCTATAGTTCCAACAAGTAATGCCTCTACTCCTGGATTTGGATCTGAACATATTCGATTTAAATCTCCCACAAGCCTTACTCTTTGATTTCTGCTTGCTCCTCACTCTACTCTGCATATTCAATGCATTTCCAAAAGAATAATTTTCCCCTATACTTTTCTTTGCGCATTTCCTCATTAAAGATGACACTTACTACATCTTCAAATTTAAGAGAAGTAGATGATGTATTACTAACTGCCCATTACTAAGTTGTCCCAACTTTCTGGCAAAGAACATAGGAATAATAATGCTCTAACCTCCTCATCAAATGGGATATTAACTGAATCTAACTGATTTACAATAGTATGGAAATCATTAATATGGTTAGATACAGATCCACCTTCTTGCATTTGTAGATTAAATAATCTTTTCATCAAATAAAATTTATTGAATGCACTAGGTGTTTCATATAAATTAACTAGAGTTTTCATCAACTCTACCGTACTCTTTGCCTATGAGATATTTGAGGCTACGGATGATGCCAGACTCAATCGAATCACACCGAGATCCTTCCTGTCTAAAAACATTCCATTCATCATCAGACATGAATGGGGGCTTCACTCCTACACTTCCCAATGATAGATATAGATCCTTTTGATACAGGTAATCTTCCACCTGCATTTTCCATAGCTGGTAATTTCAGCTGTTAAACTTCTCAACTCTAAACTTACTCTCCTCTTTCATTGTTGCTTCTCCCACTTAAACATAAATCCCTCTGTGATTATACTGCTAAAAAATAAATCTCAAATGCACTATGATACCAGTTGTATAGGTAAACAAGCAAGTAATGAATAATGTGGGAAACTTAAATTAGAAATAAAATGCAATAAAACAGAGACACAAATTTAATGTGGTTCACCCAAAATGGGTTACATCCACTAGAAATAGCCAATCATTTTATTCAGTCTAGCAAAAATCTCTTATAGTGCATCAACTGCTACCATGATCCTTTTACATCATGACCCCTCTTTTAAATATTAGATTTTTTTTTATCATTTTGGGGAAACATATAATAAATGCATATTAAATTTGGTTTATGGGGCGTTGTCCTCAAGCCCCCCACCAGGGCATGCGGACCCTAGACCTCATAAAAGGGGAAAAATCCCCCCCTTTCAAAACCCCCATCGCTATCAGGTTCCACAGCCAACAAAATGCGCAACTGAAGGTAACCTAACTTGAGATCATTTTGGAGAACACTCTCACTCCCTACATCTAATAAAAACAAGTCATCAATCCTAGGGAGTGAATAACAGTTCTTTATTGTGACTTTGTTGAGTTTTCTGAATTCTACACAAAGTATGAGAGAATCGTTCTTCTTATTCACAAATATGAATAGCACCCCCCAAGGAGATACACTAGGATGAATGAGAACCTTCTCCAATAAATGCTCTAGATTAATCTTGAGCTCATGAAGCTCTAGAGTCATCATCCAATAGGGTTACCTATAAACTGGTGTAGATCCTGACACTAAATCAATGGTGAAATCCACCTCTCTACGGGGTGGTAACCCCGGAAGCTTTCCTAGAGAAACAAATGTGTATCCTCCTTCAAAACTACATGATCATCTAAGGTTGAATGCTCTGGAGTGCTCTTTGATCGATCACTGATGGTGATAGAAAACAATTTACAACCTTTATGCATGCCTTGCTTGAGTTGCTTAGCCGAGATCATGCATAAAGAGATAGGCCTCTATATCCCTGATATCACAACTACACTCTCAAGATCATCCTGACACTCAATGACCTTATTCCTGTAATCTACCTTAACCCAATGAGCCTCGAGCCCAATCTATACCTAAAACAACCTGATAGGAACCTAGAAGAATAACTCAGAGGTAAAGTGTAGTGGAGAAGAATCCTAAATCTAGTATGTAAATCTCCACATACCAGTCCATAATGACTTTGTCCCTAGAGGCAAAACTCAACCTACCAACTATCTCGTTACCTAGCCACCACTATCCCACACTGGTCAACTACAAGAGGAGATATAAAAGAATCTGAAGCACCTGAATCAAAAAGTACTGAGAAGAATACCCTTGATAGTAATTATCATCTCAATAAATATGGCCTGATGCTCATCCTGGTGGTTATCTACCACTACATATACATGATGGGCTTGTCCCACATCACACACTGTCTACTCAGATCTAGGTGCTCTCTAATATCCATGCTAGCGGGTTTGTGTAGACACATACGTACATAGTGATCGGGAGACCCACAAATAAAACATCCTTCTGTACCCCTTGAGATAGGGTCCCTTCGATACTCTGGTGAACTAATCCTACTAACCCAACCCTAGCAGACTGCTACATGTGAGATGGTTATACCTGATGAGTACCCTATGTCCTATCTCTGGCTCCACCAAAACCCTCCTCTAGTACCACCTATCTTAAGAAGAATGAGATCTGAAAATGATGGTGTCAATACATGAAATCAATAATGTTGATATTTATAGAGCATTTTCTTCACACAACTCTTGTTTGAAAATGACTCAGGATAACGAATATATGGGCATGCAGATGCATAAAGTCAGACTATTAAAAAGAATAGATGTAGAAGGAATGGATCCTTCATATAGATTCCAACGGTTCGACCTTCACAGAAATTAAATGAATTTCTTAAATATAATAAGATAATACGAAATACACAATAATTTTACATCATATAGAAAACTTCCATTCACAAGGACGATTTGAAGACTTTTCCTCACACATCCATTAGATATCCATTCCGCAGCATTAGACACTACTCTAATGTCAAATATAAAACTTGGATCAAATTATAATAAAACAGAACATATAAAAAATAATACTTAATAATCTTCATTGATATTATTTCATTCAGGTCCATTACAAATATATAGTAAAGTGATTCCTATTATCTATCCACAGATTTCTCATACCCGAAATCCTATAATCAAGCAAGCTACTAAATACGATATATTGTTATAAAAATAAATAATATATCTTAATAATATAAATTCTAACCTAATATTTAATATTGTATATAACAATATTAAAAATTAACTAATAAACTACTTATTTACCTTTTGGTAAATATCCCATTATATTGTAAACATTATATTTCCTAACACTAGACTGATATTATATGAGGTCTCAATATTTGCAACATGATAAGGGTGTCTCACAAGACAAATTATATTGATATAATGATTGTTATAGAAAAAATTTGTTTAATGTTGTCATAACCATGAATAATTATAACATTATCTCCCAATATCTCTTTTGTATGACCAAGGCATCTCAAAAAATTTATAGAGAAGATATTTAAGGAAAATACATTATCAATAAGAACTCTTTTAATTTTATTATTAGTGATATAATCTTCAATGAACAATAAGTTGTTTATTTTCAAGGTTAGTGTTTAAGAGGCCATGAGGATAAAATGACAATATAGAACTGTTAGGTGAAATATTAGCAATGAATGCTTGAAACTATTGTGTTTTGATATCCTTAGTAACACGTGCTTCATGAAGAGCATGAGTAAGGATATCTTGAACTGTGGGTGACATTTTAAGTAATTCCATGGGGGAGATATGTGTAGGTGTCTTCTTTAGCTATTTGACATGGTCATAAACACTAGATGAGGAATATTTAGCAATGTATGTTAGTTTTATATTATTTATAGATGTAGGATTTGAAACTTGAGGTGTGGTTGATGCAGATGGTTGTTTATCTACAGGAACCCAAAACCTTTTCTTCCATGTGGCCACTACATAGTTAGGAATGTGGAACTTGACTATGGACATTAAGTTAGGTATTTCCTTAGATAAACGAAATGATTGAATTAAAATCAACATGGTTGGACGATTAGCCTTTATAAATATCTTTACCATTTGTACCATTATTTGAAAAAGGGTTTTGAAACACATTTAATTTGTCATTCGACATTTTTCTAGGTGACGGATCTTCAATTGCATTGTCTCCATTATTGATGATATCTTGGATATAAAGGTGGAGTCTCATACAACATTATGTATGTAATGCCCCCCTTGGGACACCGTAAACACTCCCCAAGCGCATCTAATAATTTGCAGAAATATATATATATATATATATATATATATATATATATATATATATATATATATTTGATTAATCAATGATTACTAATGTGTTTGTTTAAACATCTTCCCTTTAAAATTTATTTTATATCCATTTATAATTTTACTCGGAATTAAATATAACATTTTCCCGAAAGTAATTTAATTATTTATTCCTACTGAGCTTATTAAGGTCATATTAAAAAGACTACACACCCTTTGAGATAATTAATATTCCTTTTTATTTATTTGTATTTGCCACACTCCTTTATAACTTTCCCTCCCATACCCATAAAGTGCCTATGACTTAAAATGTGTAGGGTTGATTATGGGCCCTAGGATCAAATTTAATCTTGGCCCTTGATTTCAAATTTGCCCTAAGGTTGCCCTAAATTTCTCAATGTTTTCTTTTCTCTCTTTTGGTTTTCATTTTATTTCTTCTTACAGGTGGAGGAGCTATGGAGGAGGAGCTATGGAATTTGGTTTTATCCATATTGTTTTTTTGTTTCTGAAAAAAAACGTAAACACAAACCAATAATGAGATGTATAGATTTTAAATTACCTGGTGTGGCCACATTTTTTTTTGAGAGAGGTAGAAAAAGGGTTTTCCACACAGGTGGGAATGTGGCAGCATGGAAGGTGAGAGGGAGGGTGTTGGAGCTCATGGTGGAAGGCCTGTATGGCTAAGGGGAGGGGTAAAGAGGTCGTGTGGAGGAAGGGAGTGGACTGGGGAAGCATGGGGATGGGGAGAGGACTGCGCGGAAGTGGGGGAGGTGGAAGGTGGGAGTGGCAGTGTGGGGAGGGGACAACTTAGGGGACTACATAGGGGAGCAGAGATGTGGAGTGGTGGGGGTAGCGTGGTGCGGTGGGAGGATGTGCAGGGTTGGTGAGGGGTTCGATCCCTCCCCACCACTTTTTTTTAAATTTTTTTACAAACAAAAACATTAACAATAATATACATTTAAAATAGAAAATATTAATGTATAATAGATATATTAGTTTATTTTATATACAATAAGATGATATAATATATTTATTTTAATATGATAATAAAATATTTACTGCAGTAAAATAAATCCTAATAATTTCAAAATAATGAATACTTTATAGTACATTTTGAAGTCATGTTTACAATTAGTATTATAAGGAATACATTTCAACATAACTATATCACATGTTATGGGGTGAAAATAAATATAAGATGTGAGTACTAAAATCTAGTCTTCGACTAGTGACCTATGCAAATAATGTATGTATTTTATTGTTGACAATATTAAATCAAAAAAGGTTCATTCCATTATGTGAACAAAAATGCATATGGTAAATTATGTTGATACAAGTGGAGAAGCAAAAGAAATGTCTAAGAATTTATAAGGAGTGATAGAGCAAGAAAACTAATATTCTCATACAATGAACCCACAAACTCCATATTGAACTAACTTCCTTTCAAATGCAAAACAAATTTAAGGTTTTTAGATTTACACACAAGTAAGATCTCCGATTAAGTAATATATTTTCTTTTAAAGAGACATGTTTTCAATAAACAACTTTTCCTTTCAAAAATGGAGTTTAAAAAAGAATACATATTCAAATAAATAACTCTTTTACAAGGTTTCCTCTTCTTCTTTCATTTTTTTAAAAAATATTAAGCACATCAACCCAACATGTTTCCCAAAATACATGAAACACTCAAGATATCATATTACAAGTTTCTTTCAAGATTGATGAAGGGTTGCACAAACAAATGTGACTCAAGTTTACAAGTACTCCAAGAAACAAAGGAAGGTTTTACAAGAAAATGAAATCTCTCTCATAAATAGATCATTGAAGTTCCAAATGAGAGTGAATTTTACATGACTTGAAGACAAAAAGGAGAAGCCAATAAAACAAGAACTCCAACCAACTTCCAACTTGAGATCCAACTTCAAATGCCTTCAAATAAATCCAACACAAGGAGAAGAAGCTTGTTTAACCACCCAACCTTTAGGCATCATTACATGCCTTTCCAAGGTTGGAAGGCATGCTAGCCTCTCCAAAGCCCATAGGAAAGTTGACTAGCTTCCACCACTTTGTAAAAGAGTAAGGTAGACAATCCAACATTATTTTCACATACAAGTCAAGACCATGCACTAAGAAATAAACACCAAATAATTGCAAATAAGGGAAAAGAGGAGAAACCATATTCTACCTCCAAAATGGGGAAGAGAAGAAAGATATCTCCAAGTGTTAAATGTGTAGCCAACATTGGTTGCACATAAACAATGAAACTCCACAACCTCCTTATTCCTCCAAAGTCATCAAACCCTCCTTATTCCTCCATCCATTCACAAAATCCTCCTTGGGAGGATTTTCAAACCCAAAGGGTTTCCTCTCCAAGAATGGGCAAGGGGTTCAAACCATATGAACCACCTTCCCCACCTCAAACCATTTTAGGGGAGAAAGAAAAATCCTATATGGCTTGCTGATCAAGCCATGAGGATTGAGAGGGAAAAATATCTCTCTCTTCCCTCACAAACTCCAAAAATCCATCATGCCATATGATGGATGGAGGAAAATAAAACAAAACAACAATTAAAAATCAACATGTAACAATACACATTTTAAATAAACAAGATTAATATCTAACATGATATAAAACACACAAATAAGCTCAAGGATCATACCTCCAAAAGCTCTCCAACTTCTAACTTTTCCACTTCTTAACCCAAGCAAGCTCTAGCTCCAAAATCCAAAAGCCTCCAACCAAAAGCTCCAAAAAAAAAAGTTTTATTCTTTCCCCCATGAGGGGGAATTCAAAGAGGTGCCAAAAAAATTCTCACAAAATGAGGATCTGACATATGTCACCCCTCTCTTCCCTCAAGGTAAAATATTCCCAAGATAAAAGAAAGAAAGGATAAAATAGCTTTTAACCCTCTTCTCCCAAATTACCCAAAAAGATAAACAAAACTAACATATCCATCCACCTTACATGGATGTGACCAAAGGAAGACAAAATGGGAGGGAAAATCCCTCTATGCCTTGGAATTAAGCCCCCCTACTTATTAGGTAGGGTCCAAGGACCCATTTTCATGCTAAGTGAACTCCCAAACTAAAAAGGGGTCACTTAAAATGCCTAAAATAGCCCAATTTCGGGTTTGGCACACTTGGGCACAAGGGTAGAGAGTGTGGGACCCACCCAAGTGTTCACATGTCACCCTAATCCCTTTTGATTAAGTACATCATTATACAAACTCAAAACTTAATGTAAGTGGGGTCATTAATTCCCAAAACAAGTTTACAACACAACTAAACACCCTAAGCAAGATTAATATTACAAGACATATTACATTACAAAGGAGGGTCACTCATGGTGCCCAAAACAATAAACTCTAATACTAATGCCTCATATAATAAACACGGCTAGGACTTAGCCCCATGGGCTGCTTGTGAAAAATTTTGTAGCTCGCCTAAATCCCACGTTCTCCTGTGACCTATCACCTGCACACTCTTTGCACACATTAAACACACCTCTCTGATAAAGTGTGAATCAACCACTCAATAATAAGTCAATGAATTTCTATGCTAGCATATTATCATTTTGGAATCAAAAATTTGACACATGCATAATTATACACAATCCACCATGAGTTAGTTATAACGATAAAGCAACATTCATCCATAGAATCTAAGCATGAAATCAAACTAAGTATCCATCAAATATAAATGAGGTCTGAACAACATCATATCAGTTAGTATCTATGACATCATAAGATAAGGTGACAACATGGTAATTGTTCTAAATTGGCGTTATACGCCCAAATCTCCATACATGTCTAATAAGATCAAATATCCTAATGTAATTCCCAAAATATATCAAATCCCTACAAAAACATTTCTATGAGTAAAAGGAACAACAAGTAACTGAGGCTATAAAAATTTGGGCACTACATCCCCCTCTACTAAAATTAGAATTCCTCCTAGAAGTTACTGAAAGAGATAGGGATATCTGGCCCTTAAAGGCGTAGCATCCTCCCAAGTAGCTGTTGTCTCATTGTATCTGTCCCACTGGACCCTAACCTGGTCTAAGTCTCAACCCCGAAGGGCCAGCCTCTAGTTCGCTAGTATGCGTACGGGCTCTAGTCTCCACTATCCTCCATCCTCTACTTATAATGTTGACCAATCCAAAACATGAGAAACATCAAGTACATATCTACAAAGTGTAGAAACATGAAATACATTGTGGGACCGTGCAAGGTGTGGTGATAAAGCTAGGTGATAGGAAACTAGACCGACGACCTTTAAAATATCAAAAGGCCCCACAAAATGAGGTGATATCATAAAACCCTTCCCATAGCAGATCGGGCTCTTATGCGGATGAACTCTCAAGAATACTTTGTCACCCACTGAGAAGTGAAGATCAATCCTCTTGGTGTCTGCATATGCCTTCTGGCATGCTTTAGCCTACTCAAGACATTTTCTAATTAGAACAACTTGCTGCTCTAAATCCTTTAGATAAGATGGTCCCAAAATGATCCTGTCATCTAGCCTGTCCCAACTCAGAGGGGTTCTGCAACGTTGACCATATAAAGCCTGGTAAGGAGCTATACCAATGGAACTATGATAGTTGTTGTTGTAGGAAAACTCAACTAAACACAAATAATCTTCCCACTTCTTCTATTGGTCCATCACATACATCCTCAGCATGTCCTCCAGTACCTGATTAACTCTCTTTGTCTGCCCATCTTTCTCTGGATGATATGATGAGCTGAAATTAATCTATGCACCTAGAGAGGCCTGAAAGGAAGTCCAAAAAATTGAAGTGTAGATGGTATCCCTATCATTGATGATGGTCTTTGGAATCCCATGCAATATAAAAATTCCCTCCATAAATACTTTGGCAATGGTATGTGCATTATAGGTGACCTTAGTTGGTGATAAATGCACAACCTTAGTCAACTTATCCATGGTGACCATAATGACATCATGATGATAAGAAGACATAGGGAGTCTGACTATGAAATCCATAGATATCACATCCCATTTCCACTTGGGAATATCATGAGGATGTAAGTGTCTTATGGGATGAGAATGCTCTACCTTGACCCTCTGGCACTCAAGGTAACGTGTAACAAAATCTGCTATGTCCCGTCAAAGACTAGGCTAGTAACATAACTCCCTTAGATCAGCGTGCATTTTCTTTACTCCTGGGTGTGCGCATATGGAGCTTGATGAGCCTCTATAAGGATGAAGATATGAAAATCACCTAAATTAGGCATGTAGATGCGTCTATGGAACCGAAGTAAACTATACATCTCCAAAATACACCATGAAATTCCACCCTCTAATGAACCCTGTGACTCCAACATCTGTCTAGCACCCTCATAAAACCTATCCTCTGGAAGATGCTCAAGAATCCTGCCTCTCAAATCTGACTATAGTGTCGATGAAGCAAGCACATGTCGTTGTCTACTAAGTGCATCTGCAACAAAATTTTCCTTTCATTTGATATATTGTACCTCCATGTCATACTCACATAGGAACTCCATCCAACACCGTTGACGAGCGTTAAGGTTTGGCTGTGAGAAGATATGCTACAAGCTATGATGATCTGTCCTCAAAATGAAAGTTCTACCCAAAGGAAATGTCTCCAACACACAAGTGCATGAACAATTGCTATAAGCTCCAAGTCTTGAGTAGGGAAATTAAGCTAGTAATCTTTGAGCTTACAAGACTCAAATGCAATAACTAGACACTCCTGCATAAGAACTACTCCCAAACCCTGTAGTGATGCATCAAACAAACA